>JACCIB010000062.1:600000-848147 GCA_018906965.1 Philotrypesis tridentata
GCCTCTGACATTCTGGAACATTCACAGGTTCTTTCATAAGCGTATCAAGGGGCGCGGTAGCGCCTCGATGGCAAGTATAAGGTACGTCAGTACGTACGCCGCCTTCGGGCGCTAGCCAGACCCTATATACGTCTCATAGGCACTGTTGGAGATGTGACATTCAGTTTTCTTCGTATTAAGAGCTTTGTTTCTCACTTATGAGCACTCAAATGAAAGCTTGGAATAAAACTAGCAAAATTACTTCAGGGTCATATCTTGTGAAAAGGCTTCTATCAAAAGATATTGTGAAGTGAAAGTTCGGGATCACGAATTCCTCAACGCGAAAATTCTTCTCCCGGAGAAAATGTTCTCCGCGGAAATACGTCATCATGTGACGTCAGCCCTACGTTTATATTACTATATTGTGAAGAATGGAAAAACTATTAATGCCAAACGTTTCGGGACGTATTAATCCCCTCATCAGTGGCTAAATTAAATAAGTACAAAAATTGAAATTAGCACAAAAATTACAGAAAATTTAAATTTTACAAAATTACTATGATAGAATTACAAATATAATAATAATTACAATAGACAAGGTGTATATTTTAAAATTTACCAGAAATTAGAAACGAACGCCGTCTTCATGATCGACGAACAGTAAAAGCAATCGCAAACGGATCTAATGAAAGCAATATTATAAATAAGCTAATGAATTTATACACTAATTACAAAAGAAATAATAATCTAACAGACTTACGGAACTGTGACTCGATGTTCCTTACAAACTAATCATGCCGGTGCCACTAGGTGGTAAAGCGGCACCGGCCGAGGCGGGAAGTCAACTTAGATCTCGCGACAAAAATCGATCTTTTAAATATCTCAATACATCCACCAAAACAGATATTCATACACAAAAATATAAAAGTGTGCAAATTATAGCGGCCACAGATACCCAAGTTGGCTCGGTGTATTAGGGGCGCATGACGCCATAGAAGCGGCATATACTAATACTCAGATAGTAGAGCGGGGAGGCCGAGCCGCTCCGCGTGAAGCGCTCCTGCCATGACTATATTACTATATAGTATACAGTATGGCCAGTGCGTTACCACGGCAACCCGGACTCTCCGACCTCCCACTGGGCTGTGCCGCTCCGACTCGCCGACCAATCACTATCGAACACGTGTTGGCCGAGTTGAAGAGAGCACGAAGCGGTATGCCACCTCTCTCCGCATGCTAATATCCCAATACAGCCTGCTCGCCACCGAGCCTCTGCAATCGCATTATTTATTGATTTATTTTGTTCGGATTATTTTTTAAAGTAGATATAACATTTTTGTAACTGGTTTTGAGGTGTCACGTATCCTCAGCCCTATTAAGAGTGCCATCGAAGAACTGTATATGCAACATTTCTGAGAACCGTCTGCGGAAAATTGACGGCTCTCTATCTATTATTTTAATATTGTCGAAATTAAAAGTATGCCCTGTTTCCAATGCATGTACTGCGAGGGGGGATTTTAAATCGCCCTTCTCTATGTATTTTTTGTGCTCGTTTTGCCTAGTTCTTAGAGGCCGATACGTTTCTCCGATATACGTAGAATCGCAGTCGGAGCAGTCAATTTTATAAACAACATTTCTCGCGTCCTGCACAGCAGTAGGATCTTTTCCTAGTTTAATAAATTTGTTGAACTTATCGGGAACATTGTTGACTAGACTCATGTTGTTATTTCTGATAACAGATTTTAATTTATCATTAAACCCTTCGTAGTAAGGGAAAACTGCGAACCCTTTTCTAGAATTAAAACTATTTTTACTATTACAACGCTGTGAATCTGTATTACTCGCCCTTGAACCCTCCAGCGTGGCCCTTGAAAGGTCCAAATTGCGAGCAATCCGTTTCTTACTGAATTTTTCTATAAAGTTTATCGGGTAATCGTTAGCCATGAGGATTTTTTTTGCTTTTACGATATTCTCACGGTGGAAACGCGGATCCGATAACAATATTGCCCTATCAAATAGGTTAAATATTATTGCAATCTTTTGATTTTTTGGGTGGTGGGAGAAGAAATTGACGTATCTAGAGGAAGCTGTTTCTTTTTGAAACCAATTTGTAAATATATTTCCACAAAAATCATGAAAAATTGAAATATCAAGAAAATTAATACTATTATTGACTTTAATTTCAGAAGTAAATTGAAGGGAATTATTATAACTATTAAAAATAGATAACACCAATTCAATCTTCTCCCTATCCACGATCAAAAGACAATCATCCACGTATCTACGGAAAAATCGCACGTTAGACTTTGCAATGCCAAGACAATGCTTTTCTAGATCTTCAAGAACCATATTTGCAAAAACAGGGCTCGAACAGAATCCCATCGGGGCGCCCGAGACCTGCTTATAAAATTTGCCGTCGAAAACAAGATACGTGCAATCAAGAAGAGTCTCGATACCATCAATAAATTCACTCTTCGACATACATTTCATAAACGAGAGCCATTTCCATCTCTTCTCAATCGACAGTATAATTGCTTCTTTTGGCAAACTTGAAAATAGCGAAACTACATCGAAGGACACGAAACAGTGTTGATCGGAAATATTCATATTAATTAAATCATTTTTAATTTGAGTGCTATTTTTTATATATGAGGCTGGTAGAGGAAAATGTTTTGTTAACAAGACGGATATGCACTTATCCAGGAAATAAGTAGGGCTGTTAATCGCAGAAACTATAATTCGTACAGGGTTATCCGGTTTATGGTATAGGGTTATCTGGTTTATTCGAGTCACAGTTCCGTAAGTCTGTTAGATTATTATTTCTTTTGTAATTAGTGTATAAATTCATTAGCTTATTTATAATATTGCTTTCATTAGATCCGTTTGCGATTGCTTTTACTGTTCGTCGATCATGAAGACGGCGTTCGTTTCTAATTTCTGGTAAATTTTAAATTATACACCTTGTCTATTGTAATTATTATTATATTTGTAATTCTATCATAGTAATTTTGTAAAATTTAAATTTTCTGTAATTTTTGTGCTAATTTCAATTTTTGTACTTATTTAATTTAGCCACTGATGAGGGGATTAATACGTCCCGAAACGTTTGGCATTAATAAAGTTACTTGGCTCGAAGAGACGCATAGTTTTTCCATTCTTCAAAACTTCCACCATCGAGCGATAGCGTCATTATTTATAATTACTATATTGTATTGCTTGCATGTATACAGTTCATGTGTGTACAAGAGCAGACGATGGTGTATTTACAAAATTTTACACATGCAGTGTAATTATAAATAACCTAATTTGGCTGTAACTGTGTTTTATAATTATGTTTCATACTCATGATAATAGGCTAGATTAGATAAGTATTTAGTTTTTTATAATAATAAAATATACATAAAATACATGAAAGAATGAAAGAACTGATTCTTTGTTAAAAAATACCCTTTTATTTTTCAGGTTTTTCAGATTATAAAGGAAATAACTTTTTTGTGATTTTGTGATGACAAGTTAGGAGGTTACGCAACTGTCATGTTATAAGGGAAGGAATACCTGTGAGAAGCTAGTGATGTGAAAAATGTTTTTTCAAGATTTATAATTATTACATAAGTTCAGAAGACAAGTGGTTTCCAAGTTTTTCTCAATTTTAAGAGTGCGAGTAAACTAAGTTTCCAGATGTATCGAGACTTTTTCCAAGGGAAAAATGTTTTGTTTTATAAGGTAACGAGAACTTATGAAGGCATACATCTATCATGTTATAGAAGAAAAGAATTTTCTTGGGACGTGAAAAGCTAGTGAAAGTGTTGTGCTTTTTAAGTATCAAGAAAGTTTTTTGGGTGGTTATGCAACTGTTACAAAATTTTTTACTTTTCCTTTCGTCTCCTGGGAGGTAGACTCTCCGGTTGTGTCTCGAAAGGGATCCTTATGACCAGCTAGTGAAAGTGTTTTATTTTCATCGTTCAAGAATCCAAGAAAGTTTGTGCAGAATTCTCAGTTTATAATTGCTCATGACAAGCTAGTGAAAGTATTTTATTATCATTGTTCCAGAATTGAAGAAAATTTTTACAGATTCTTCAAGTGATGTGAAAAATGTTTTGTCAAGATTTATAATTATTATAAAAGTTCAGAAGACAAGTGGTTTCCAAGTTTTTCTCAATTTTAAGAGTGCGAGTAAACTAAGTTTCCAGATGTATCGAGACTTTTTCCAAGGGAAAAATGTTTTGTTTTATAAGGTAACGAGAACTTATGAAGGCATACATCTATCATGTTATAGAAGAAAAGAATTTTCTTGGGACGTGAAAAGCTAGTGAAAGTGTTGTGCTTTTTAAGTATCAAGAAAGTTTTTTGGGTGGTTATGCAACTGTTACAAAATTTTTTACTTTTCCTTTCGTCTCCTGGGAGGTAGACTCTCCGGTTGTGTCTCGAAAGGGATCCTTATGACCAGCTAGTGAAAGTGTTGTGTTTTCATCATTTAAGTATCAAGAAAGTTTGTGCAGAATTCTCAGTTTATAAGTGCTCATGACAAGCTAGTGAAACTATTATATTAACATTGTTCCAGAATTGAAGAAAATTTTTACAGATTCTTCAGATTATATGAGGAAATAAGTATTTTGTGATGTGACAAGCTGGTTAAGTGCGTTTACTATATTCCTCGATTGCTCATCTTCTTGTGAATAATTGTTAACTTTTCCTTTCGTCTCCTGGGAGGTAGACTCTCCGGCTGTGTCTCGAAAGGGATCCTTATGACCAGCTAGTGAAAGTGTTTTATTTTCATCGTTCAAGAATCGAAGAAAATTTTTACAGAATTTTCAGATTATATAAGGAAATTACTATTATGTGATGTGATAAGCTAGTGAAGTTTTAAGAATATTTATCTTTCATGCTAGAAGTTTGTGCAGTTGTTGAAATGGATATGAATAATTATTAAATTTCCTTTCGTCTCCTGGGAGGTAAACTCTCAGGCTATGTATCGAAAGGAATCCTTATGACCAGCTAGTGAAAGTGTTTTATTTTTATTGTTCAGGAATGGAAGAAAATTTTTATAGAATTTTCAGATTATATAAGGAAATTACTATTATGTGATGTGATAAGCTAGTGAAGTTTTAAGAATATTTATCTTTCATGCTGGAAATTTGTGCAGTGGTTGAAATGGATATGAATAATTATTAACTTTTCCTATCGTCTCCTGGGAGGTAGACTCTCAGGCTATGAATCGAAAGGGATCCTTATGACCAGCTAGTGAAAGTGTTCTATTTTCATCGTTCAAGAATCGAAGAAAAGATTTATAGAATTTTCAGATTAATAAGGAAATAATTTTCTTGTAATGTGACAAGCTAGTGAAGTGTTACGAATATTCATCTTGCTTTATGAAACAGCAATTTTACACAATAATCAGCATGGATGGATATAATAATTTGGATATTAAATCTAGAATACCTGCACAGCTTAAGTGTTGAGTAAATTAATTTTTTTCTTATAAATAAATAAGAATAATTTTTCAATTTTTTTTCTTCATTTTATTTTTTATTTTCTAATTTTGTGGAGGAACAATGTCTCCTTGAGGAGCATTGTCTCCTTGTACAGCATTATCTGCTGGCACATCTTGTATGGCATCATCGTCCTCTCCCTCATATCTATTGTATTGGCGTCGAGGCCTTTGACGTCTGACCTGGTCAGAACGTGTTTGCTCCACGTTCGACATGGCCATGAAGCTCATAAAATCCGCCAAATTTTTGAGGTTTTGCTGATAGGGGTTCAGCCTCCTTCTTCTAAAGTTTCTTGAACTCCTACCAGCCCTCGTGCCTCTTCTGCCTAAAGGATTCAATTATTATTTATTATTTTTTTTGCTTAAATATATTAAGTATTTTAAATACCAAATAATAAATTGGTCCTGTACCTTGATTGCCATAGTTGTTGTTGTTGCCATTGTTGTTGTTGCCATTGTTGTTGGCTGCACCAGCTCCTGCTAAATTACAAAAATATGTAATTATTAATTTAGTTTTACTGGGTGGCGTATAAAGGCCTATAGATGGATATGGATCCAAGTCTCCTTTGACTAGCTGGTTTCCAAATCTCAATTATGTGATACATAATAATTTTTATATTTACCATTTACATCAATTTGCATCTGGTTCGGCATTATTATTTTCTGAAAATGAAAAATGAGTTTGAAAGTTTAGTAACAATTTATAACATATATTATGTGTGGATGATTCTCTGACAAATTCTAGCTTTCCAGAAAACGTACAAATACATTTGTTCTGTAGAAAGATATGTTTATTTATGTTTATAATAGTACATTACGATACTAGTGGCATAAGTCGTACTTTACGGCACGACGTGTATAACCGCACGAGCGTAGCGAGTGAGGTTAGAGTCGTGCCATGAAGAACGGCTTATGACACGCGTATATCGTACGATTTTTTATAGCACAGATTAGCATAAATCCGCTGCCACGGCTATATCCGTGGCATTAGCTGTCCATTCTGGCACCGTGAGGTTAACACACGAGCGTAGCGAGTGTGATATACACGGTGCCATAATGGACTACTTATGCCACGGATAGCCGTGGCATAAATGCGGATTTATGCCACCCTGTGCTATAAATTAATTTATAACAAGTATTTTGAGACTAAGTTTAAATTGTAAAATAATAACTACCAGACTATGATAGTTTGGATGCATTTTTTACAATAAATAAAAATATTGATTAATTATGTATAAGAAAAGACAAAAGGGCTTATTCTAACAGACATGAATGCATTTTTAAATATTCAATGTATTTTATAACAGCTAAGTTTTATATTATATACTATAGCCTTTTTATTTCATAGTAAGCGCATAATTTGTATTTGGTTTACACTATATAATAGGCGAACAGATGTATTTGGATAGCAGATTAACGATGATTTTAATTAAAAAAAACATGATCTAATCTAAAAAAATTACCAGTATTGATTGTACATTCATGTTAATAGATTTGGCTTACAACGAGAAGTCAACTCTCTGTACTATACACAAGATAATTAGGGAACACATATTACAATAACAGATTATGAAAGATTTTAATTAAAAATCATATGATCTAAAACAAAGTATTACTAGTAATAATAGTAAGCCTGCATTATATTTATAGAATTGTCTAACGAGAGCCAACTCTCTATACTATAAATTTTAGCTGTATTTGGGCACTTCCTACACGCATCATCTAATATTATATTTAATTAATTTAATATTTCTTAACATTTTTACTTATCTATCAGGAAGAGAATATATATAATTATTTTATGAGAAATGCATATATTACTCATTTCATTTTATTTAACAAGCGCATCAAACTCCTTATTCAAAAATATTACTTACAGTAATAAATAAGACTGATTCATTAAAGTCTGCTGTTTATAAATTTCTTTTTACGCCAAGTTCATTGGATCACCTGTAACAGAGAAAGAATAATTTATTTTTAAACAAAGAATCATGTTCTATTATCATAAAGTTAATTTATTTGAATGTAACTAAAAGATACTTATCTGACAGAGAGAGATCCGTTGATAGTATTTTCATCATAATATGTCATCTTTTCTGTAAATGCATTTTTTTACTTGAAACTTATTGCAGGTTCTAGATTAAACATTAGAGGTTTCTAACGCGATTTAAATAATATAATTTGTCATAAACTCGGAGATCCACGTGGAGGTTATAAACTAGCAGAAACCAACAGTAGATTAGTACTTCAGGTTAAACATAATTATAGTACAAAAGTGAGTTGGCACTAAATTATGGGGATATAGAGATCCCTATAACGAAGCTATGATGCACACAACAGTAACTGCAATGAGTATCTGGTTAACTCTATGAAGTGTTAGTCTATGGTTGGTTTCTGCTGGTTCACCTCCGCGAGTATCTTCAAGTTTATCATAAATTATATTATTTAAATCGCGTTAAAAACCCCTAAAACTCGTACTACGCGTGTACATCATGGTACATCTATTGAAATAGGACATTATACAAATATCGTTCGCCAAAGTAACCAATGGTTTGAAATAAATGATCAGCTTGTTAAACAAAGAACATGGTCTCGTGGCGCGAAAGATGCCTATTTATTTTTTTTAGAAGAAATGACTTAAATTATTAAATTAATTAATATCTTTATCCCGTGTCCATGTACAACGATATGTGTTTGTGTAAATTTATTTTTCCTTGAATGATCTTTATTTTTTCATACTATCTGTATCATGTAAATAATTATGTTAAATAGAGTGAAGTTTAGTGTCAAATTTGTGGATTAGGCCTACAGGGGATACCACAACTTTATTGACATTATCTTTTATAATTTTTCACAATGTTGAAATTCGATTGTAATTTTCTTAAAGTTTACTGAATTATGTGGTTTGCATTAAAAATGGTAATACTTCTATCATAAAGAATCATACGGATTTTAAAAGTAACTTACATAAACTTCTTTTTTTTTATTCATAATATTATAATAAAGATTAAATTGTGAAGGATATGATGTAAACTTGTATAAATATTAAAATGCTACATCACTCATGTTCTGTTGACAATAATATCCACAAGGTACAAAAGAAGTCTCTACGTCTAAAATTATTGTTCATTAATTAGCTGATAATTGCTTTGTTGAAAATACTTTCAAAAAGCAATTATCAAATAATTTATGAACAATAATTTTATACGTACAGACTTCTTTTGATTTATATTTACAAGACAAATATTATGGAACTTCACATAAAAGTTAGTGCCAATAAAGGAAAAAAAACGCGCCATTCTATTTACCTCGACGGTGGTGTGGAAAAGATAGATATTTCTTTTTTGAATGATAATGATCCAAAAATAACTATTTGCTGTACAGATGGTGTCGAAAAAATAATTATTATCGCAATAATACATAAGCATATGTACATTAATTTTTTAAATTTATAACTTCTTCAGTTGATGTTAATCGTTCATTATAATTTAGGTATTATATACCATTTAAAAGTAGTGAAATCTTCCCACCCCCCCCCCCAAATAAACCTTTTAAAGGTAAAAGGCTGGCAAGTATAAGGTCGTTTTTTTCTATAAGATTTATCCATCTCCTTTTCTCCTTCCTCCTTCCTCCTTCTCCTTTTCTCCTTCCTCCTTCCTCCTTCACCTTTTCTCCTTCCACACCTTTTCTCCTGCCACACCTTTACACTTTCTCCTTCTTCCTTCCTCCTTCCTTCCTCCTTCTCCTTTTCTCCTTCTTCCTTCCTCCTTCACTTTTTCTCCTTCCACATCTTTACACTTTCTCCTTCTTCCTTCCTCCTTCCTCCATCCTCCTTCTCCTTTTCTCCTTCCACATCTTTACACTTTCTCCTTCCTCCTTCTCCTTTTCTCCTTCCACATCTGTATAATTTCTCCTTCCTCCTTCCTCCTTCTCCTTTTTTGCTTTCTCAAATTCCTACCAGCTCTTACTCCTCGTCTAACTATTAACTTATTTTTTCTTTTTTTAATCATTACATATCATTTTATTTAATTTTAATGCACACTTTAAAGAAATAGGTAAATTACTGAAGGACGATAAGAAACGTGCTAATAATGCAGTGATTAAAAAGATATTTATGATCATTTAACAAATAATTATGTTAGGAAAAATTCTTCTTCAATTTTGAAAAGGTCTTCTTTTACCTCGTAAATGAGTGAATCACATTAAGATGAATAATCCGAAACTCTCATCTAGGATAATATGTACGCGTAAGCATCTTCGCGTTAAGGGTCTGTTGGACATACTGTTATTTCTTTAGCATCATTTCTGTATACCTTCGTTTTACAAAAATTCCAATTTTAATTTTAACACAAGAAAGTTATGATACCATTAAATAAATTGGCAAGTTTTTTTATAAAAAACAACCGCTTTGAAATAAATAAATAACTCGTTTAAATATAAATTTTCGAACTCTCGATTTCGAACCCTTATTGGTGAAAATTCAAATCTATCTATCTATGAAAATATGAACGCGTAAACATCTTCACGTTAAGGGCCTGTTAGATAGACTACCATTTCTTTAGTGTTACTTCTCCTATACCTTCGATTTAATAAAAATTTCAATTTTAATTTCAACAAAAGAAAGTTATGATATCAATAAATAAATTGGCAAGTTCTTTTATAAAAAGCAATGAATTTGAAATAAGTAAATAAGCATTTAAAAGGGGGAGGATTATAAATATACATGTATTTAAATAAACACATGAAATTGTAGCATGTGAAAAGGTGGATAGCCTGTGAAAATGCACAGTCGGGTACAATTAAAACTTTGAATAAATGCGACTGCTGCCACGTTCTGCGCATTCTATCTGACGTTTGGTGACCGATCACGATGACGCCGTATTTACCGTGGGAGATTAGGCCACCATATTTCCGGTAAATTGAGCGTTGCGTAATCGGTCACAAACATGCGCAGAACGTAGTGCCAATATGGTATTATTCAAAGTTTCAATTGCACCCAACTGTACATGTAATAGAATCGCACGATGTTCTTACATGATATTATCACATGACAAATGTGCCCATAATATGTAGTAATATCATGTTTGTCTAATATGATTATGTAATTTAACAACATTGTTTCGCATCATGAAAACTTTTTCTTTTATTTATGGAAGCAACGAGCGGATGTACAATCTACTCTACTTAGTAATTCAGTAAATGTGTTGCTATCCTTATTTCATTAAAAATCTATGTCTAGGACGATTATATGCAATTATATATGAGATTTAAATTCTGTTGATACAATATATCGATCCTACATTTAAAAAAAAAACAGGAACAAATTCTATCATGTAGTACGCAATTTTTTTTACGAAAAAACTTGCCGTCCCGTCCTATCATAGATAATCGATGAACTACTAAATGTCAGTATGAAATTAACAATAGCATAACATTTTTAATATAGTTAAATTATCGTCCTATTATCCTGCAATGGGAACTACTCAAAGCATTATATTAAACTGTGAGAACGACAGCCTCAAATAATAATAATAATTAGAATTCCATTTTTAATTAAGTAAAGATTTAAAACTAAAAACTGTAAACTATATCAAGTAAATATTAATTTAACATTTTTAAGCTTGATTTATTTTCCAACTTGTGTCATAGAAATTTATTTTATAACATTTTTTTAATACGTAATAATAGTTAGAATTATCTTTAATCAACTTACTGTAATCTTCCGATAATAATAACAGTTTTGTAAAACATACATACATACAAATAATCAAAAATAGAGCTTAGAATGAGTGCAAGATTGAGTTAGAATACTTCAAAAATTGGTTAAAGATAGTAATAAATAAATATTGAATAAAAAATTGATTCAGAGATTTTCTAACGGTGTTTTATGAACAAGTTACTTTGGTTAACCTTGCATAATTTGAAGATCGTATCCATCGTTATCTATGATAGGACGGGACGGCAAGTTTTTTCGTAAAAAAAATTGCGTACTACATGATAGAATTTGTTCCTGTTTTTTTTTTAAATGTAGGATCGATATATTGTATCAACAGAATTTAAATCTCATATATAATTGCATATAATCGTCCTAGACATAGATTTTTAATGAAATAAGGATAGCAACACATTTACTGAATTACTAAGTAGAGTAGATTGTACATCTGCTCGTTGCTTCCATAAATAAAAGAAAAAGTTTTCGTGATGCGAAACAATGTTGTTAAATTACATAATCATATTAGACAAACATGATATTACTACATATTATGGGCACATTTGTCATGTGATAATATCATGTAAGAACATCGTGCGATTCTATTACATGTACAGTTGGGTGCAATTGAAACTTTGAATAATACCATATTGGCACTACGTTCTGCGCATGTTTGTGACCGATTACGCAACGCTCAATTTACCGGAAATATGGTGGCCTAATCTCCCACGGTAAATACGGCGTCATCGTGATCGGTCACCAAACGTCAGATAGAATGCGCAGAACGTGGCAGCAGTCGCATTTATTCAAAGTTTTAATTGTACCCGACTGTGCATTTTCACAGGCTATCCACCTTTTCACATGCTACAATTTCATGTGTTTATTTAAATACATGTATATTTATAATCCTCCCCCTTTTAAATGCTTATTTACTTATTTCAAATTCATTGCTTTTTATAAAAGAACTTGCCAATTTATTTATTGATATCATAACTTTCTTTTGTTGAAATTAAAATTGAAATTTTTATTAAATCGAAGGTATAGGAGAAGTAACACTAAAGAAATGGTAGTCTATCTAACAGGCCCTTAACGTGAAGATGTTTACGCGTTCATATTTTCATAGATAGATAGATTTGAATTTTCACCAATAAGGGTTCGAAATCGAGAGTTCGAAAATTTATATTTAAACGAGTTATTTATTTATTTCAAAGCGGTTGTTTTTTATAAAAAAAACTTGCCAATTTATTTAATGGTATCATAACTTTCTTGTGTTAAAATTAAAATTGGAATTTTTGTAAAACGAAGGTATACAGAAATGATGCTAAAGAAATAACAGTATGTCCAACAGACCCTTAACGCGAAGATGCTTACGCGTACATATTATCCTAGATGAGAGTTTCGGATTATTCATCTTAATGTGATTCACTCATTTACGAGGTAAAAGAAGACCTTTTCAAAATTGAAGAAGAATTTTTCCTAACATAATTATTTGTTAAATGATCATAAATATCTTTTTAATCACTGCATTATTAGCACGTTTCTTATCGTCCTTCAGTAATTTACCTATTTCTTTAAAGTGTGCATTAAAATTAAATAAAATGATATGTAATGATTAAAAAAAGAAAAAATAAGTTAATAGTTAGACGAGGAGTAAGAGCTGGTAGGAATTTGAGAAAGCAAAAAAGGAGAAGGAGGAAGGAGGAAGGAGAAATTATACAGATGTGGAAGGAGAAAAGGAGAAGGAGGAAGGAGAAAGTGTAAAGATGTGGAAGGAGAAAAGGAGAAGGAGGATGGAGGAAGGAGGAAGGAAGAAGGAGAAAGTGTAAAGATGTGGAAGGAGAAAAAGTGAAGGAGGAAGGAAGAAGGAGAAAAGGAGAAGGAGGAAGGAAGGAGGAAGGAAGAAGGAGAAAGTGTAAAGGTGTGGCAGGAGAAAAGGTGTGGAAGGAGAAAAGGTGAAGGAGGAAGGAGGAAGGAGAAAAGGAGAAGGAGGAAGGAGGAAGGAGAAAAGGAGATGGATAAATCTTATAGAAAAAAACGACCTTATACTTGCCAGCCTTTTACCTTTAAAAGGTTTATTTGGGGGGGGGGTGTGGTCAATTACTTACAGTGATAAATAAGGCTGATTCAATAATGTCTGCAGTTTATACATTATTTTTTACACTAAGTTGATCGGATCACCTGTAACAGAGAAAGAATAATTTATTTTACAACAAAGAATCACGTTCTATTATCGTAAAGTTAATTTATTTAAAGGTAATTAAAATATACTTATCTGACAGTGAGATCCGTTGATAGTATATTTTGAACCTCATGCCATCTTTTTTATAAGTGCATTATTGTTCATGAAACTTTTTGCAGGTTCTATATTAAACACTATTGCACACTTTTAGTACGAGTTTTAGGGGTTTTTAGCGCGTTTTAAATAATATAATTTATGATAAATTTGGAGTATCCACGCCGAGGTTATAAACTAGCAGAAACCAACAGTAGAATAATACTTCAGGCTAGACATAACTATAGTACGAAAGTGGGTTGGTACCAAATTATAGGGTTATAGGGATCCCTATAACGAAGCTATAAAGTATTAGTCTACTGCTGGTTTCTGCTAGCTGATAACCTCCATCTGGGTGCTCCAAGTTTATCATAATAATTATGTTATTTTAAACGCGCTCAAATCCCGTAAAAGTCATAGTACGTGTGTGCAAAATAGTGTTTAATCCAGAACTATAAAAAGTTCCAAGTGCAAAAATGCACGGATAAAAAGATGGCATGATGATCAAAATATGCTATTAACGGATATCACTCTCTCAGATAAGTATATTTCAATTATCATTAATGAAATTAATTTTACCATTACAGAACTTGATTCTTTGTTTTAAAATACATAATTCTTTTTGTTACAGGTGAAATTAGCATTAAAAAACAGTATATAAACAGCATCAGACTTGAATGAACAAGCGTTATTTATCACTGTAAGTACTATTTTGGAATATATTGAAGGGCTTTGATTTGTTAGTTAAATAAAATAAAATGAGTAACATATGCATTACTCATAAAATAAATATATATTCTTTTTCTGATAGAAAATGATATAAAAATTGTTAAAATGTTTCATAATCTTCTAAAGTAATATATGTATTGCCCTATTATGTTATGTTATAGTTGGCTTCTCGTTATAAATCAAATCCATTTATAAATATACGGTTCATACTGGTTATATTTTGCATGAAAGCATAATTTTTTAATTAAAATCTTTGATAATCTGTTATGCTAATACATATGTTTTCTCTATTTAACGTATACCAGAAAAAAATTGTGCGCTTACTATGAAATATAAAAATTAGCTGTTATAAAATTAATGAATTATTTAAAAATGTATTTATTTCTGTAGAAATAGATGGAAAGTGCATAGCATATAAATGTACGATTAATACTGGTAATATTTTGTATTAAATTATTATAATTTTCAAATTAAATCTTTGATAACTTGCTATACTAATATATATGCTTGCTTATTTAATGTATATCAGACAAAAATTATGGTACAATATAAAAATAGCTAACATAAAATGAATTATTATTTAAAAATGCTTTTTTCCATAGAAATAGATGGGAAGCACATCCCAAAATCAGCTTTTGCTCGAAGAAAAATTTATTGTCGAAATGAAAAATTTGGAACATCAGAGACGGAGTTTGTCTCCATCAAAATCCAGATTTTGTACGGCAATGGAAAATCATTTTCATGGACTAATTTTGTATATCTCTCCAAAATACAATAATTATTTAAGTTATTTATATGTACATAACATACATACATTTTATTACACATAACATATGACATTACACGTATTTTTATTGAAATTTTTAGGTAATTAAAAAAATCTTATATGTATGCTGTATTCAAAAGTGTTTTCTGGAGGAACTACAAATTAATGAAATTTAAACAAAAAATATAAATTTAATCCGTTTATGAACTTTGACCCTCTGTAATTTAACTTACAGTTCATGATAAAAAAAATTTAACAAAATTCATGAGATCTAAGACATTTTCTAGATCAATTTCCAATAATTTTTTGATAGATAAAAATTTTATGAAAATTATACAGAGAATCACCATACATATGTGTGTGTGTATATATATATATGTAATCACTACATACACACACACACACACTCACACACACATGTATATATAGATATGTATGGCGATTCTCTGTATAATTTTCAAAAATTTTTATAAATTTTCAAAATTTTTATAAATATTCAAAATTTTTATAAATTTTCAAATTTTTTTACACACATATATATATAAATAAATATATATATATATATATATTTATATTTATTACACACGCTCACATACACGCATAACTGTTATGTACTAGTAGTTTTTTTATAATTATGACCTTTCTATAATGATGATTTAATTAATATGTATGTAAATATTAATGTAACAAAAATTCTAATATTATATACCTTTTAAAAGTAGTGAAATCTGCCCCCCCCCCCAAACAAACCTTTTCAAGGTAAAAGGCTGGCAAGTATAAGGTTGTTTCTTCCTGTAAAAATTAAAAATTAATTTTACAACTCTTGATAATCTTAATGTAACAAAAATTTGAACTCTTGATAACACTTATGCAGACAAAACCAAACTCTCATTAACACTCATACTGAAAAAAAAAATTCTAAGAGCTTACTCTAAAATTAAACTTTAATTTTCAAACTTCGACAACTCTAATGTGGCCGAAATTATATGTGCTTTATCCTATACAGTTATTAAATTAAGTAAATTAAAGATCTTGATAACACTTATTTAGACAAAATACTAGCAGCTTCACTGCATGCTGTTAAGAGGTGTTGATAATAAAGTCATCAGATCAATAAATGATATATCTTCTTTCCCCTTGTGAATAAGTGATTGAAACACAAACACTGGAAGAATATATGATGTTTATAGATCAAGTTTGAAGACAAATAATTATGTTAGGACGCATGTCTTCGAACCTCGTAAATGAGTTAATCACCAGCACTCAAATCATGATGCTTATACCTTAAGCTAAATAATCCGAAACTCTCATGGATGAAAATATGAACGTGTAATACCATCTTCGCATTATCGTCTCCTTCGATTTCATCTGTACCTTCGATTTTATAAAAATTCTCATTTTAATTTTAAGAAAAGAAAGTTATGATATCAATAAATAAATTGGCAAGTTTGTTGTTATAAAAAGTAATCGTTTTGAAATAAATAAATAACCGTTCAAATTGAGGAAGGATTATAAATATGTATGTATTCATATAAACACTCGACCAAAGCATGTGAAACGTAGATAGCCTGAACGGCAAATGGGGCGTTGCGTGCCCGGTCCCAAACATTCGCATAACATGGAGCCATTTCGGGATTATTCCAAGTTTCAATTGTTACCGATTGTACATGTGATAAAATCGAATTATGTTCTTATGTGATATATTATCACACGATAAATGTGCTCATAATGTGTCATAATATCATGTGTTTGTCCAAATTTATCATGTAATATAACGGAATTGTCTCGCATCATAAAAAATCATAATTTTTAAACTAATTAATGTCTATTATTTCCTTTACCTGTTGTTATTTATGGAAGCAACAAGCGAATGTACAATCTACTCTAGTTAGTAATTCGGAAAATAAGTTACTATTTCCTTATTGCATTAAATCTATAGCATATATGTCAAGGACGATCATCTACAATGAAATATGAGATTTAAATATTCTGTTCATATACGGCAAGTTTTTCCATAAAAAAATTGCGTTCTACATGCTAGAATTTGTTCCTGTTTTATTAAAAAAAATCTGGGATCGATTTTTTATATGAACAGAATATTTAAATCTCATATTTCATTGTAGATGATCGTCCTTGACATATATGCTATAGATTTAATGCAATAAGGAAATAGTAACTTATTTTCCGTATTACTAACTAGAGTAGATTGTACATTCGCTTGTTGCTTCCATGTAATATAACAATTCCGTTATATTACATGATAAATTTGGACAAACACATGATATTATGACACATTATGAGCACATTTATCGTGTGATAATATATCACATAAGAACATAATTCGATTTTATCACATGTACAATCGGTAACAATTGAAACTTGGAATAATCCCGAAATGGCTCCATGTTATGCGAATGTTTGGGACCGGGCACGCAACGCCCCATTTGCCGTTCAGGCTATCTACGTTTCACATGCTTTGGTCGAGTGTTTATATGAATACATACATATTTATAATCCTTCCTCAATTTGAACGGTTATTTATTTATTTCAAAACGATTACTTTTTATAACAACAAACTTGCCAATTTATTTATTGATATCATAACTTTCTTTTCTTAAAATTAAAATGGGAATTTTTATAAAATCGAAGGTACAGATGAAATCGAAGGAGACGATAATGCGAAGATGGTATTACACGTTCATATTTTCATCCATGAGAGTTTCGGATTATTTAGCTTAAGGTATAAGCATCATGATTTGAGTGCTGGTGATTAACTCATTTACGAGGTTCGAAGACATGCGTCCTAACATAATTATTTGTCTTCAAACTTGATCTATAAACATCATATATTCTTCCAGTGTTTGTGTTTCAATCACTTATTCACAAGGGGAAAGAAGATATATCATTTATTGATCTGATGACTTTATTATCAACACCTCTTAACAGCATGCAGTGAAGCTGCTAGTATTTTGTCTAAATAAGTGTTATCAAGATCTTTAATTTACTTAATTTAATAACTGTATAGGATAAAGCACATATAATTTCGGCCACATTAGAGTTGTCGAAGTTTGAAAATTAAAGTTTAATTTTAGAGTAAGCTCTTAGAATTTTTTTTTTCAGTATGAGTGTTAATGAGAGTTTGGTTTTGTCTGCATAAGTGTTATCAAGAGTTCAAATTTTTGTTACATTAAGATTATCAAGAGTTGTAAAATTAATTTTTAATTTTTACAGGAAGAAACAACCTTATACTTGCCAGCCTTTTACCTTGAAAAGGTTTGTTTGGGGGGGGGCAGATTTCACTACTTTTAAAAGGTATATAATATTAGAATTTTTGTTACATTAATATTTACATACATATTAATTAAATCATCATTATAGAAAGGTCATAATTATAAAAAAACTACTAGTACATAACAGTTATGCGTGTATGTGAGCGTGTGTAATAAATATAAATATATATATATATATATATATATATATTTATATATATATATGTGTGTAAAAAAATTTGAAAATTTATAAAAATTTTGAATATTTATAAAAATTTTGAAAATTTATAAAAATTTTTGAAAATTATACAGAGAATCGCCATACATATCTATATATATATGTGTGTGTGAGTGTGTGTGTGTGTGTATGTAGTGATTACATATATATATATACACACACACATATGTATGGTGATTCTCTGTATAATTTTCATAAAATTTTTATCTATCAAAAAATTATTGGAAATTGATCTAGAAAATGTCTTAGATCTCATGAATTTTGTTAAATTTTTTTTATCATGAACTGTAAGTTAAATTACAGAGGGTCAAAGTTCATAAACGGATTAAATTTATATTTTTTGTTTAAATTTCATTAATTTGTAGTTCCTCCAGAAAACACTTTTGAATACAGCATACATATAAGATTTTTTTAATTACCTAAAAATTTCAATAAAAATACGTGTAATGTCATATGTTATGTCTTCACAAAATCTTTTGATAGAAGCCATTTCGTAAAATATGATCCTGTAGTGATTTTGTTAGTTTTATCCCAAGCTTTCATTTGAGTTCTCATAAGTGAGAATTAAAGCTCTTAATGCGAAGAAAATCGTACACCAAGGTTCCAACAGGGCCAATTTAAAGTATATATGGTCTTGCTAGCGCCCGACGGCGGCGTACGTACTAAAGTACCTTATACTTGCCATCGTGGCGCTTCCGCGCCCCTTGATAATATTTAGTAAAAAAAGAAGTATATGTAAGTTAGTTTCCAATATCCCTATGATTCCTTATGATATACGTATTATTATTTTTAATACAAAAGATCTAATTCGGTAAATGTTTAGAAAATTGGAATCGAATTTAAACTTTATGAAAACTTGTAAAAAATAATGTTAATAAAGTTGTGGTATCCCCTGTAGGCCTAATCCACAAAATTGACACAAAACTTTATTCTATTTAACATAATTATTTACTTGATACAGATAGTATGAAAAAGTAAAGATCATTTAATGAAAAATAAATTGTTGGTTGATACGATAAACTTGAAATTTTTCATGATTTCCCTCTGATTAGTACGTTTAATGGAAACATAGTTATTTTCAATTTTCAGAGTGCCCGAAGTACAGGCAGTTTTCATTCCGGGCGCTCATAAAAAAATCAAAGTTTTTTGCACACCGTTACTAAACAACCTAAAATTTTGTGATGAAATTTTGCAGTTGTTTAGCTAATATAAAAAGGAAGGTGTGTGCAAAGGTTCCCTGCTCGGAAAAGCTTTTAAGTTTCACGTAACGAATTTAGAAGCATTGACGCGCGACACTTACATTCCGGGCGCATATGAAGAAAACAAAATTTCTTGCACACCGTTACAAACAATTGCAAAATTTCATCACGAAATTTTGGGTTATTTGATAATTGTATGCAAAAAACTTTGATTTCTTAATATGCGCCCGGAATGAAAGTGTCGCGAGTCGACGCTTCTAAATTCGTTACGGGAAACTTAAAAGCTTTTCCGAGCAGGTAAACTTTGCACACACCTTCCTTTTTATATTACCTAAACAACTGCAAAATTTTATCGCGAAATTTTGGATTGTTTGGTGACGGTGTGCATGAAACTTTGTTTTTTTTATATGCGCCCGGAATGTAAGTGCCGCGAGTCAACGATTCTAAATTCTTTACGGGAAACTTAAAAGCTTTTCCGAGCAGGGAAACTTCGCACACACGTTCCTTTTTATATTACCTAAACAACTGCAAAATTTCATCATGAAATTTTGGGTTGTTTGTAACGGTGTGCAGAAAACTTTGAT
This sequence comes from Philotrypesis tridentata, assembly GCA_018906965.1. NCBI lineage: Eukaryota > Metazoa > Arthropoda > Insecta > Hymenoptera > Pteromalidae > Philotrypesis > Philotrypesis tridentata. The sequence continues at coordinate 620,235 of JACCIB010000062.1, forward strand.
TTTTTTATGAGCGCCCGGAATGTAAGTTTCGTGAATAGACGCTTCTATAATCGTAAAGGGAAACTTAAAATCTTTTCCGAGCAGGGAAACTTTGCTCACATCTTCCTTTTTATATTATCTATTACCTAAACAACTGCAAAATTTCATCGTGAAATTTTGGGTTGTTTGGTGACGGTGTGCAGAAAACTTCGTAATCTCGCGATCTCCCCCCACCCCTCCTCGGTTTTCGGCCCGTAGAGATCTTCCTGATGCTTGTCTGGTAGGAAAACTATTTCAGGAGTATCTAAACCACTGTCTAGTTTCTTTAATGAATTTAACAATTTTTTACAATTTTTTTTCTTCACGATAATAATAGGTTTGATTAATCCCCTTTAAAGGTGGTTTAAGGGGTTGATTTCGAATTGAATTGTTAGATTTCAATATATTTTAGGTATTTATGCAGAAAACAATGCACTTGGCACCAGAAACTTAGGATCGAATAAAAAACAATTTTCGTTCGTTACGAATGTTACAAACTTCACAGCCATGCAAAATTACCATACTTCTTTTCTTTTTTAATCCAATTTTTTACTGCATTAACATTCAGAACAGAACTGTTTTTTTCAACTGTAGGTACATAAATTAGTTGTACTCAAAATTTAGCCGATTTGCGAATCTTGATATTCAATATGGCGGCTGCAAAATGATGCCTGAAGCACCAACATTTTTTATTAAAAATTAGATTTAAAAAGATTGTTTAAAATGTATTCAAAATTGAATTAATTCTTTAGCTAAACAACAGAGTAAAATATCTCACAATATCTAATCCATTCGAAACATAATAAAATTACTTTACATTATCTTTCTTACATAAATAGTCTACTAACTATATGTGTTTAAAATTTTTTTTTTAAATATAGAGAATTTATCATAAAACTTTACGCAATTAATTCTTAATCTGTTCATTAACTGAAATGCAGGAGAGATAAAATCTTTCATAACACCCTATCCCTCTAGACCACATTACCAGATAATCATTCATTGTCCCTGACATGAACAATATATACATATGAATTTTCAATACATTTAATACATAGTAAAACATAGTAAAATCTCTCATAGTATCTTAAAATTTCTTTCATTCCCTACTATAAAATTTCAGATGATATCTGAGGTGATATCTAACCCGAGATCTCATACCAACACCATAATTATCTATGTTCGAAATTTTAAAAATTGTTAATGTTATGTGGTAACCAGAGTAGAAGTAGGGATGGGATGGCTAAAATAATCGATTGATTTTTTTATATATATATATATACATATGGGTGGTTCTCTGACAAATCGAGCGGTCGATTTTTTGACCCTATCGAAAAAAATTTTTAAAATGTTCCTAAGAGACATATGAGTATCCTTGAATTTTTTCAGATTTTTTGCATCAAGTATCTTCGAGTTACAGAGGGTCAAAGTTGATGAAATCATGTTTTTTGCTTTTTCTGGCTGCTTTCATTAATTTGTAGATCCTCAGGGAAGCATTTTTCACTATAGAGATATATAACATTTTTTTCTGCAAATTTTCTAAGCTATTCAAAAAAAATATTTTTGATGTCGTATATATATGTTTTAAGAAAGTTATAAGTCATTTAAGTCTTAAAATCAAGATTTAGGAAAGTTTGATCATCCGGATCATAACCAAAAAATTCATGAAGATACCCTATTTCAATTCAAAAAAGTCTGCGAAATACCCAGAATATCAGAGGCCTTGGTTTCTCTGTAAAAAATCATTATATCCGTTCATATATGAAAAAAATTTAGTTTTATTGCTATATCGAAGAATTTAACCAATTTTATCAATTACGTAAATTTTTTTATAATAATTTCAGTCATTAAAAAAATGATAAGGTTCAAATTTGATTTCTATAGTATAAAATTGTAAAGTTCCGATACAATTTTGAAATTGCGATTTTTTTACTCCAAAACAATGCATTATATAAGAAGGTCATAGAAGAAAAAATTACTCAGAATCGGTCAATAAGTGCACCTGCATTTTTTCGAGACGATTCGATAAACTTTTGCAAATTTGTTATAAATTGCCAATTTGCAAAAGTAACAATGTTGCTCAAAACTCGGTAACAACATTTTGTCGTATTCTATGGCTGATTCTAAGCAGTTTTTGTTGTTATTGATGTTTTCGTAACATAAACTAGTTCCGAAGCAAAATTCGGGAATCATTGGAAAAATGTTGATGCTTCAGGCACCATTTTGCAGCTGCCATATTGAATATCAACATTCGCAAATCGGCTAAATTTTAAGTACAACTAATTTATGCACCCATAATTAAAAGAAAAAGTTCCGTCCTCAACGTTAATGCAATAAAAAATTGGATTTAAAAAAAGAAGTACGAAAATTTTGCACTTTTTTATGAATATCGCCATGTTTAATTTTTGAGTGGAAAATTCGCAATTCTAAGACCTGCAATGGAAAGTAGACAAAAACATACCTTAGAAAAAGTTTGTTTAGGGTTGAAAGCAGGGATACGATTTGTTTCCGGCGTTAATGGGTTTTTTAAAAATTTATTAATCAATTTAACAGTTTACAAGACAATCATAAAGTAAACTTGTTAAAATAATTTTCACTGTTTGGAAAGCATTAGGATAATTCCAACGAATGCATAGGGGGGGACGAGACTGCAGCACAAAATTTATTTAATAAACTTAACAGTTGATGAGATAATCATAAAAAATGTTTCCCTACTCGGAAAGCAGTTGCGATATTTCTATGTTTATTCTATATTTTTCGCAAGCCATTTTATTACAACTCAAAATGTATTAATTCAACTTAACAATTAATAAGATGACCATCAAATAAACATGTTAAAAAGTTTTTTCGCTAGGAAAACAGCGATATTTCTATTTCTTCTAAGTTTTTCACATGCCATTTTTTTGCAACCCAAAATTTATTAATCAAACTGAACCGTTGACGACATAATCATACTAGCGCGCCACCCTCGGCCGTAAAAGACCTGAGTAGCTTGCCGCCTTGCAAGGCATGCAAAACGCTTGTGAAACGCTGCGCGCTTCGCTTCGCGTTTTGTACTTAAGGCATGACCGACTGACGCTCGCGCTTCGCGCTCGCCCGACCCGTCAAAAATACGTTTTTCGAAAATCTAAAAAATGTCAGCTTATATAATTTGTATACATGGGATCGAGCCCAAAATTATTCTGTCACGATATCAATATAGGGAGAGTTTAAAAAAAATTTGGATCGATTGGAGCTGATTTTGCAGAGATAATCGTGGCCACCTGAAATTTTTCTTTAAAAAAGTCATTTTTTGAGTTTTAAAATGCGTTGAGTCATGCTAAGCGTATAAGCATTCTGGTCAAAAATTGTGTTTTTAAAATATCTACAACTTTTATGTTCTATATGTTTATGTAAAACGTATACCTGAAAAGTTTTATTATGAAAAACGAATTATTTTAGGTTAAAATTTGATTTTAGCTTGTTAACTTCAATTTTAAGCATTTTCCAGTGTTCATGTCAATAGAAAAAAGTTATATTTTTTGAAAATCTAAGAAATTCCCGTATATTTTTGTGTATGCGGAATCGAGGCCAATTTTATACTGTCACTTTCTCAACATAAGTAGAATTTACAAAAAAAATTTGGATCGATTGAGACTTATTTAACTGAGATAAGCTTATTACAATACATAGAATAAAATGACTCTATCGCTCTACTCGAGTAAAATTGATTTTAGAATACAGGCTCTGCACTGCATATTCTCACACTGGAGATCTGTATGCAGGCAGGCCTCAAAAAAATAGAAAAGAGAGAAATGTAAATTTCTCTCTGTTGGCGTTTCGTCCAGCTGTCAGAGTGGACTCCTCAGTAAGGCTCTGACAGCTTCCTTAGACGCCCGCCACTTCGAAGAGAAGCGGCATTTATGTGGTCTCGGAAAATGCCGAAAAAAAATGAAGAGAAAAATGCCGCTAGAGTTCTCTCTTGCAAGAGAAAAACGCAGGCCGAGACCACATAAATGCCGCTTCTCTTCGAAGTGGCGGGCGTCTAAGGAAGCTGTCAGAGCCTTACTGAGGAGTCCACTCTGACAGCTGGACGAAACGCCAACAGAGAGAAATTTACATTTCTCTCTTTTCTATTTTTTTGAGGCCTGCCTGCATACAGATCTCCAGTGTGAGAATATGCAGTGCAGAGCCTGTATTCTAAAATCAATTTTACTCGAGTAGAGCGATAGAGTCATTTTATTCTATGTACTATACTTTCGAGTGATAGAGTCGCATACCATCTAAACTTTGACACTGGCTCTTATAAGTGTCCGCTAGGTGGCGACCTGCCTTTTTCTCTATGCTAGAGTTCTCTCTTGCAAGAGAAAAACGCAGGCCGAGACCACATAAATGCCGCTTCTCTTCGAAGTGGCGGGCGTCTAAGGAAGCTGTCAGAGCCTTACTGAGGAGTCCACTCTGACAGCTGGACGAAACGCCAACAGAGAGAAATTTACATTTCTCTCTTTTCTATTTTTTTGAGGCCTGCCTGCATACAGATCTCCAGTGTGAGAATATGCAGTGCAGAGCCTGTATTCTAAAATCAATTTTACTCGAGTAGAGCGATAGAGTCATTTTATTCTATGTACTATACTTTCGAGTGATAGAGTTGCATACCATTTATTACAATACACTTTAGTTAAAATTACATGTAAAATTAAGCATAAAGATCTTCAATTTGAAAAATTGGCCGGTAATCGCGAAAGTAAAACAAGGTTTTTTTATATAAGAGCTGCGCTCTCATAAATTTTCAGTCCGATTGATCGAAAATTTGCTGAGATATCGCAGGTTACAATTTTTGCGATGATAAAACTATAAGGCATTCCCGCGTTGCGATCGTGCCTAAAAATAAACTTGTTGAAAAAAGTTTTCTTGCTTGGAAAGCAGAGGCGATAGTTCTACGTTAATTTATGTTTTTCGCATGCCATTTTTTTACAACTCAAAATTTATTAATCAAACTCAAGGGGTTGGGTTTACACAGGGTTAATGATAAAAAAATATTTTTTTTTTCAAGCTGTGAAAATTTCATTATTTACGCAATCATAATGAAACTTATTTTATTTGAAAGTGCTCGTTGAGGCCTTCACTCTAAACTATTGAACTTCTTAAAATGTTAATTTTTCATCTAAAAAATATATTACTGTGTGCTCGATTCTAAGCGTTTAGATAGACGAAATTAAATGTTTAATATCACTTTACTCCTTAAAACCTGCACTAAAAACTGAATGTAGTACTTTTTTAGTAAAATTATTTTTTCAAACAAATCTGCACAATTTTTTTTTAATTCATGAAAACGAATTTTTTCTGCCCGGAAAGCATGTGGTGGATATCTACGTGTATACAAGGGGGGGGGGGAAGAGACTGCGATAATTCTGTTTTTCGAATTCCCTTTATATTGAACCCAAAATTAATTAATGAAACCTAACAGGTTTTAAGATAATGATAAAATAAAGCATTATCTCCCCCGCGCACCTTATATTTTACATGAGTTTTTTCCTCAACTTCTAATTTCGAATATTTTTTGATATTTAAAGATTAATATTTTTTTTTTTAATTTTTTGATCATATTTAACTTTATAAATAATTAATCTATTTCAACGGCAGATGACTTATTTCCTTTGTATTTTGCATTAAAATATTTTCAAAATCAAACAAATGTATACATAGTCATCGTTCCCTTTGTCTTATAAAGGTTTTAATTTATACAGGGTAAGAAAATAATTAAGTTTTTGACAGTGGTGAAGAATTGCAGATGTAAATATGTAATAACCACTTTAAATAAGTAATAAATTAATGGTTATTATAACATTTTTTAAATGCATTAGTTTAGAGGAAGTTATGTAGCAAGAACATACAGCGATTTTTACTACTGAAGCTCTTGCACACCATGATTATTTATTTTGAATCACATGTTCCCTGGTAGAATGGAATCTAGTTAAAATGATCATAATGGAAGAAACAGGCTACATAAAATATATGAAATCAGACTTTTTAAATTTCTAAAAACTAGCAAGCTTTTCTGAAAGAGTGATAATGTCTGTTTTACCAATGATAAATAGGTGGCGAATATTGGAATGGAGTTTGTCGATCTCCCCGAGGCAAATTATTATTTGAAAGATAACAAGTATTTTCGGTTATTTTTCGACGTTTCGGCGAAACAATGTCACCCTCTTCAAGAAACTGTCAAATTTATTTTAAAAGAGGCATTAATATATAATAATTACAAAAAGAATATAACATTTTAGAAATTGAAAAACTTGCAAGAGTATGAGCGTCTTCATATTTCGACAACATCAAGTAACTTAATCTCTTACTAATCAGTCAGAGAGGAAGCAATTAACGAGTTGCGAGAGCTTGATGTTATTGTTCCGTCTACCGTTTCGGAAGTACCTGTATATTTTTTATTATTCCGCGCTTATATACTCCGGAATCGGCAGAGTGTCTACAACGATTTCGTTTTGGTGTGATGTCACACAATAGCTTTTCGCTTAAGGTAGTTCTACACGGGGTGGGGGTAACTTTTCGGAAAATCTATTTCCACTGCAGTTTATTGAAAAATATAATATAATCTAAAAGGAGCTAGTTACTAAGAATCAAAAACATTTTAATTGAAACCGATTGAATGTTCGTGTGCCCTAATAATGCACATTAAACAAAAAATTTACAAAAATACTGCAATCTCTTTTGTTTTTCATCCGATTTTAACGAACTAGAGCTTATTTTGTTCCTTGGAAAATTTCAGGATAAGTTACCGAAGGAGTTTTGGTGATAACATTTATAGGCGAAGCACGGAATGCAATTGTTCGCGTAAAAATCACAAATTTAGGCAAAAATCGTATAGAATCAGGTAAACAATTGCATTCTGTGCTTCGCCTATAAATGCTATTACCAAAGCTCCTGCGGTAACTTATCCTGAAATTTTCCAAGGAACAAAATAAGCTCTAGTTCGTTAAAATCGGATGAAAAACAAAAAAGATTGCAGTATTTTTGTAAATTTTTTGTTTGATGAGCATTATTAGAGCGCACGAACATTAAATCGGTTTCATTTAAAATGTTTTTGGTTCTTAGTAACTAGCTCTTTTTAGATTATATTATATTTTTCAATAAACTGCAGTGGAAATAGACTTTCCAAAAGGTTACCCCCACTCCGTGTAGAACTACCTTAAGCCCATGTATTAAACTAGATTCAATATTGAAACATTGATTTCTATCAACTACATAAATAGGTAGTACTTAGGAATTAAAAATTGGTTAGTAATTGAAGTCAGTTATATGCAACGGGTATGGAAAGGGTTTATTTACGAAATGAGAGACGTTACGGCATGAGCCGAAGACGAGTGCTGAACGAGTTTTGTGAATAAAACCTTACTCTACCAATTCTATGAAATATTTTATGACACGAGATCTAAAAACTAACAACGAAGGTCCGATTTTTAGGTTACAGTGTAATATTAATCCTATTAAAAATATTCAAAATTTACATAGTTGGAACGAGCTATCTTCGCTCTTAACTCCCTAATTCATTTATACAATACTTTTAGCATATGTAGCCAATTATAATTATATTATATATTCAACAAAACCTGTTAAATAGGTTAGAAAGTGATCACTTTCCCCCAAAAAACTTCCAAAGAAATTCGGTAAGTTCTTACATTACATTTAATTCAATTCATATAAACTAAAAAATTACCTATTCGACAAAAACTATGATACCGTTAAAATTTCAACGTCAATGTACATGTCAAAATAAATTTCCAGTACATACAAATACATAAGTTTTTTCTTTATAGGATCTCTTTTTCGTTTTTTGTGGTATTAATATATAAGCGTTGAGTAATACACGTCGAAAATTATTATAATATTAGCGTTTAAGTATTAAGAATAATGACCTGTAGGAAGTATTGTATTGATTGGGAAAAAGATGCTCAACTTGCCCCATGGATAGAGAAATGTAGAAATAGTGAGGATGCCTATTGTAAATTTTGTAATGTAGAAATAATTCCTCATAAGGGTACTTTGACACGTCACTCAACGTCAATAAGTCATCAAAAGAATGCGGCAGCACAAACTGCTGTCGAAGTAACTTTATTAGCAAAAGAAATAGAGAAAATTCCTTTTATACATGAAAATACAGATAACTTCCCAATTGATACAAGAACAACAAACATAGATCTAGCGAGAAGAAGTATTGAAGAACATTCATACTCAAGAGGAAATAAAGGTATCAAAAGAAAATGTAATGAAGACGAAGAATATGCAAGATATATTGAAGACCGTGATGATTCAAGAATAGTATTATGCTCTGCTTGTAATATTCAATTGCTTGCATTGAAGCATGTTATTGATAGCATCTTGAAAGCGAAAATCATTTATATAATACAGGAGAAATAAAATCAACATCAAAATTTAATGAGGAAGCAGCAGTTGCTGAGATTAGACTTGCTGCGATGACGGTTGATTGTGACGTGTCATTTCGTTTTACTGAAAATTCTGTAGACATTTTAAAAGATATTTTCCCGCACTCAGGCATACTAAAAAAGGTCTCTTTAAAAAGAGCGTTTAACGAATATATTAAAATCTACTCAATTTTCAGTTTTAATAGATGAATGCACAGATATTTCAGTTCATTCTGGTATATGTATTAATGTTCGGTACGCGGATGCTGAACGCAACAAAGTCTGTGATACATTGTGGGATGTAGTTCCAGCATATGAAGGGGATGAAAATTGTACAGCCGATGCTGAGTTCATATTTAATCAAGTGATAAATACATTTGAAAAAGCGGAAATTCCTCCCGAGAATATTATTTCATTTTGCTCCGACACTTGTAATTTAATGATGGGAAAATGCAACTCAGTATCAACACGGTTTGAAGCGTTAGTACCAAATATAAAAATTGTTAAATGTGCTTGTCATCTAGAACATTTAGTTACACGAGATGCTGTGAACACATTACCATCAGAATGTGTAAATTTATTATCATCAATTTATAATTATATGTCAGGAAGTTCAAAGCGAATGCATAATTGGACCGTTCTTCAAAAAAGTTTAGATTTAGATCATTTGGTAATATTAAGACATACCGTTGTACGATGGCTGTCATTGTATCAATGTATTTTGCGTATACTTCGTAGATATACAGCTCTAATAACTTTTTTTAAAAATGAGTGTACACAAAATGCAAATGATAAGTCAGCAGAAAAAATTTTGAAACTGTTAGAGGATCCACTGATGCATTCGTATTTATTATTTTTAGAAGCTATGTTGGCAAGGTTAACAAGATTAAATGAATTCTTACAAACTTCCAAAGCTATTATTCCAATAGAAAATAATAAAATCATTGAAACTTACATTGATTTTCTGAAAATGTACATGAATCACGATTATATAAATCGTACAGATATTGTACATATAGATCCAGACAATTACAATTAATTTAAAGAAATTAATGATGTTTATGTAGGAGAATATACTCAAAACTATTTAAACAGTATAGTAGAGGGAACAGAAGCTTACGAGCAAGTATCAGAATTTTTGCAAGATTTTCGTCAGAGTTGTCGCAAATTTTTAATAACCGTTTGCACACAAATAAAAGAAAGATGTGATCTTCAAGAGAACAGACATTTTTTTCACCCTAAAATTGTTTTAAGCAAAGCATTTCACGAAAAAAATAATAAGCTCGATAGTTCTTTTGAAGATTATCGTCAATTTAAAGCATGCGCTGACGAAAATGTAAAAAATGCAGTTAACGATGAATGGCTTAATATTATACAACATCAATTCCCTGATGAGATTGTTGAACGGTTACACCGAGCGTAATATGCGGATGACTTTTGGTTTATTATAAAAAATTATAGCGAAAATAATAAACGAATTTTTGAAAATTTGGCCGACTTTGCTTTAACAATATTTTGTATTCCACATTCAAATGCTACTCCAGAAAGAGTGTGGAGTAAGCAAAAGCTTGTTAAAACAAAAGTGCGAAATAGATTAAGTTTCCAAATGTTACGCTCTGTCTTATTATCAGCTCAATATGTAAAAGACAAGGGCGGTGCTATTAAGTTCACTCCAACAAACGCGATGATAGAAAAAATGAAAGATTCATTAAAAACACGTACAAAAAAAATCCAAATACAGAGAAAAATGATAGTAAACTGACTTTCGGAAATATTGCATTAAGCTCTAATATGAAACAACGATATTGCGTTGAAGAATTATTGTTTCGCAAAAAATATTCGGACATGGATGAAGAAAATAAGGCAAATAATTTTTTACCTACTTTTGCTAATTTACTTGAAAACAATAGTCCTGAAGAAGTTGTCGTAGATAATTTTAGTGATATTCCACATGAAAATAATGAAAATATTACTTGTAACATTGATGAGGTGCGAGATGAGGATCAACATATTGATACTCATAATTTAGCTAATGAATCGTTGATGTTACCTAAGAAAATTAAATTGAATGACACCATGAATTTAAATAATAATTCTGTAGACTCTGTTAATCAGTCTAATGTTGAAATGGCAATTTTTGAAACAGACTGTTGTATGGATGTAATGGCCAATGGTTTAATGTCAAATGTTGGTTATTACATGCGCTCAAGTAGTCAATTTACGATTGGAAGGTACCGTAGTCTTGACAATCACCCTATGAGAGATTATCGAGAGAATGGACAGATCCAGAACTTTATACCCGCGACCATGAATTTCAACTTTGGTCAACAGAGTATCGAACGTTGAACGAAACTAATTACGTTGATGGTGATGTTATTGATGCATTTGGATGCATAAAAGAAAAAAGGTGGATAAATACCATTGTAGTTCCTACGCAGCAAACTGGTAATTTATTGGTAAATTTCCAGGGGGTGACAATCCCAAGTAATTGGTTTATGTTTCATCTTAGGTGTTTAATGAGCGGTAAAATTTTTATGCCTTATACGCTCAATCAACATTGGTGCGTATTTGTTATTGATATTGATAACAGTTCAGTCATCCACATAGATCCTCTGATCACAGAGGATAATCAAATCCATATGCGTTCAATTGTTTGACATGAGCATTTCGTGTAATTTTTGCAATCTTGTCACCAAAGAGGGTGCATTAATTTAAGACAAATTAACTGGACTTATAAGATATGTCGAAGCTCACGAAAAATTCAAAGCGATGCCCATAGTTGTGGTCTTTTTGTAATGCACTACATGGATTGCATTGGTCGAAACGTTAATTTTGATTTGGAATTTGATCCTATTGCATATAGGAACGAAGTTGCCGAATTATTAATTAATGAGTCTGAAAGTATGCATGAAGTATGCTTATATTGCTATAACAGAAGCGATGTAGCAATAAATGCAGACAAAGTCGAATGTGTTTTATGTAATCGTTTCGCTCATAGAAGATGTTACGTCAAAACAATCAGGAGAATCCAGCTTTGCTGTACATCTGTGAATTGTGCTCAAATTCTGCGTAAACTTAAAATACGTACAGATGAGCCACGCTTTTTGGTATGCATATTGAATTATACATTTTATCATTTTGAATTTCAATAATATAAATCATTTAAAAATTCTTTTAAAAATAAAAGTAAATATGCATACACGAATGTAAGTCGTATAAAAACTATACTGTGCTTCATTGTAAGCCACGTTTTTCTCATATACTTCATTTATATGATCAATGAAATGTACGAGAATGTAAATCGTACCAAAAGCAATAATAAAAGCCACGCATCTTCTATAAAAAATAAGTCACCCAAAGTGTGACTCTAATTTTGTAGAACGAAATTAAGTCGTACCATTATTTGGCTTAATCTTCAAAAAAATTAAACTTAAATGTCAAAAATTTAAATTTTTAAATAATTTTAATTGTAAAATTAATCCCTTCCTTCAAATGACGTCACTTTTTTTAATGAATGTTAATGTTAAAGCATAAAATAACTAAACATTTTTTAAATATCAATAATTATATATATTTTTATGATAGTATTGAAATATTTGCGCTGGTTGCAATTCGTAGTATGAAATTAAGTTTTAAATTGATATCTTTTTAATAACTGAAGGCGTTAATCATTATAATAATTGTATATTATGTTTAGCGTAATCGTATTTATTCAATGTGTAATTTTTATTTTGTTATTACGGTATTTTTATTGATGTTTTAATAAGAGTTTAAAAATGTTAATAATTTTAGCTTTATGTTCATATATATTATCTTATATTTCAATCACGTTAGACGCGTTGTCTTCTTACTTTCAATTTTAACTTTGTGAAGTTAGGAAATTGTCTTTTTCGCATGATATTAATTGTTGTTAATTATTACAAAAATTGTTACTTGTTATCATATTATTAAAAATTTGTTATAAATTGACACTGATTTTTGATGAATTAATACTGGTACGCGTGCGCTAAAAAAAAACGACGAATCAGACGACCACAAATGATGTCCTGAAAATGGTGCGAGCGAAACTGTTACGTAGGATTATAACACAATGGTAAACTTCCATACCCGGGTTGAAAAAAATAGTACTTACATTTTTTTAATTATTTTACTTAATCATTAAACATTTTAATTCATTTCTTAAAATTTGTATGTGCTTTCAACTGTTATTTATACATAATTAATATACATATATTTTTTTATTAAATACATTTCATTTTACAATTTATTTTAATTTCAATTGCAGATAAATATGTTGGACAATCAGGAAGAAGTCATGACGGAGGTAAATAATGTTTATTATTAAATACAACATAATTATAAATTGATGAAACATGGAAGCTGCGAAAATGTGATTAAATATTTCATTTTTTTTTTTAAAATTAACGGTACAAAAGTTATTTTTAAAAGGTATAAAAATTTAAAATTAAGGTTAAGGTAAAATTTAAAAGGTATAAAAATTATTTTTTGTAAAACATTTTGAAAAGTAAGAATCCGTCAATTTCATGTTTTAAAAGTTTTTCATTCTTTCAATATTTTAAAATTTACTTGTGTGAAATACTAATTGTATTTCGCGCCTCCTCCTCGAGATCAAATGGTAGTGCCCCCTCTCTACGCCAGTGTTGCCACAGTTTTAAAGACAAAAAATCTCGTGCACGCGGGCAGCGCTGTGTCGTAGCGCGCCCTTTTCCTCATTCTCTTTCTTTGTGCCGGGGAAGCCACATCGCGCACGCAGGATGGGACATAAGAGGAAGAAGTCACGACGCCGGGATTATTCGTCGGACTCATCATCGAGGGCGACAAGCGAGAACGAGAGGGACAGAAGGTCTGGGAGGCATAAAAGCAAGAGATCGCGACGTCGGAGGAGTCACTCACCATCGAGCGAGAGATCCAGACAAAGTAAGCCATTTTGATTTTTGGCCGAGACTAGTAGTCAGGCTAACAGAGATCTTATCTCTGGTCACAGATTCGAGGTTTATAGAAATTATGCCTCCTAAGGAAATTTCTACTTGCTCAAGATCCTAATCTAAGAGCAACTGTGACAATGGCGCTACAGGTTCTAACCTACTTAGCAATCCTCCCAGAAACTGGTTCATCTTAATGAAAGACCATTAACGTTGTTTATGAATATAGTCTCGTTTCTTTGTACAAAAGCATATGATGTTCTTTTGTCCATCTCAGGAGCGAGATCGAGAAGCTACAGCCAGTCGAGAGGGACAAAGTCGCGCCAAGATTATTCAACATCCAGCGACACTTCGGCACGGCGCTCGCATCGAGGTAATTCGATACTCAGCGACAGATCGACGCGGCGCTCGCACCGAGGCAATTCGACTTCTGACGACGGATCGGCGCGGCGTACGCCGACAAAGTCGAGATCGCCTCCACCGCTACCGGGAAAAGAGACGGCGCCAAAGGCTGATAAGCCTGAAATACCGGCAGAGAAAAAGCTGGCCAGTAAGATCATCAAAGTCATAGGCAAGCGAATCGAAGAAGAAGCGGTACTTGCTCCACCAATCCATTCGGAGTTGGCTGTTCGTTGGGCAGAAATCCTGAAATTAGGCCTATCCCCTGAGGAACGAACAGAGCTCTGCAAAAAATATCCGCCTCCCAAAAATTGCGAATTTTTTAACGCGCCAAAATTGAATGCCGAGGTATATCGCGCAATTAATGAGAATGTCCGTACCAGGGACAAACGGATCACAGAGAAGCAAGCAAAGCTCTCTGCTAGCTTAGCTTGCATGGCCAAAGTCATTTCGAGCCTCATAGAGGAAGATAAATGCGAAAACATCAAATCCATCGAGGCATTGAGCGATGGCAGTCATCTAATTGCCGATTTTATTCACGACGAAATTTCTATTCGCAGAAGCTTGATTTTATCAAATGTCTCTGCCTCGATGAAAGAAACGTTAAATTCGACTTCGACAGATGATTTTCTGTTTGGCAAAGAACTAGTCGACGATTTAAAATCAGCGAAGTTGGTCGAGCAATCGGCAGAAGACCTCCGAATTTCGAAGACAGCCCAGCAAAAGGCTTTAAAAAATGGGAGGGGCCCGCCTCGAACTCAGGGCAGAAGTTAGAGATCGATAACAGGCGGGCAGAAACAGACGACATCGTCGTCATCGCGGAGTTACCGACCAAGACAAGGCCAATCACGAAACCCTCACCACCATTACCAAAGGTCGTCAACCAAGAAGATACACTCTCAAGCGAAATAGTTGTAGAGAATAATGTAAGTCACGTTGCAGGCCGGTTAAGTCTGTTCAATGATAATTGGAAATCGATCACCTCAGATTCAAGGATCTTATCCTGGGTCCAGGGATACAAAATCCCAATTTTGGCAAAGCCTTGCCAAAAAGCTCCAATAAAAGAAAAAAGTTTTACAAAATCAGAGCATGAGCAGATAGCTAATTTAATTAATAAGCTGAAAGCGAAAGGCGTAGTTGAAATTTGTATTCCAGTAAAAGACCAGTTCGTCTCGAATTTCTTCCTCACTCCAAAGTGCGATGGGTCATCTAGATTCATTTTAAATTTAAAACAGTTGAACAAATTTGTATTTACAGAGCATTTTAAACTCGAAAATTATAAAACGGCAAGCAGAATGATTGAAAAGAAATGTTTTATGGCTACACTAGACTTAAAAGATGCTTATTACCTAATAGCGATTCACAAGCCTCATAGGAAATTTTTACGTTTTACGTACTTGGGGAAATTGTATGAATTCACTTGCCTACCCTTTGGACTCGCTTCAGCACCTTTTGTATTTACGAAACTTCTAAAACCTGTGGTTTATATCTTGCGGCAATCAGGACTGAAATCAGTCTTATATCTCGATGATTTTTTACTGTTCGGAAATCATATTGAAGATTGCAAACAAAATATTGAGAGTACTCGAGAATTGTTAAAAACACTAGGTTTTATTATTAATGAAAGTAAATGCTCAAAGCCATCTCAAATTAGTAGGTACTTGGGTTTTAACTTTGACTCTAGAGCAATGACAATATCATTACCGAATGAGAAAAGAACGGCTATTATAAAGCTAATCAAGTCCTTTATTACGAAGACTAAATGTAAAATTAGAGATTATGCTAAATTTATCGGATCCTTAGTCGCAACTTGTCCGGCGATCAAGTATAGTTGGCTATACACAAAGGAGTTCGAAAGAATTAAGTTTTTAGCTCTTCTTAGACATAATAATAATTACGATGCAGTCATACCTTTGCGTAAAAATAATGAAATATTCAACTGATGGAATTCGCATATAATGGTAGGAAAAAATTCGATCGAAGAAAAGGAGTTTCGTTTGGAGATTTTTTCTGATGCGTCACGCACGGGTTGGGGCGCTGTATACAATGCAAACAAAGCACACGGTTTTTGGACTGAGACAGAAAAGAAATTTCACATAAATTACTTAGAATTGAAAGCCGCCTTTTTCGGTGTACAATGTTTCGCCAAAAATACGAAAAGTATAAATATACTGCTCAGAATAGACAACACAACAGCAATTGCATATATAAACCGTATGGGCAGTATACAGTTTGAAGATTTGAATACAATAACGAGACAAATTTGGCAATGGTGTGAGGAACGAGACATTTGGATTTTCGCCTCTTACATTAAGTCTAAAGAGAATTTCGAGGCGGATATGGAATCTCGCAAATTAGAACCGGAGACCGAATATGAATTGTCAAATAATGCTTTCGCAAACGTAATCGAATGTTTTGGTGTACCAGATATAGACTTATTCGCGAGCCGATCTAATAATAAATGCCCGAGATATGTATCATGGAAAAAAGATCCTGGATCTGAGGCGATCGATGCATTCACGATAAATTGGAAAGGTCTCAATTTTTATGCATTCCCTCCATTTAGTATTATTTTGAAAATACTTCGTAAAATTCGTAGAGACAAAGCAGAAGGGATATTAGTAGTACCAGATTGGCCTGCCCAACCTTGGTACCCCTTATTCCGATCTATGTTAATATCCGAACCGCTAATTTTCAAACCTGATAAAAATCTCTTATGTTCATGCAATAGGGAGCGACATCCTCTGTGGAGAAGCCTTTCCCTGGTGGCCGGCAAGTTATCCGGCAAAGCCTAAGCAGACAAGGAATACCTGATTAATCGCTGGAAATATCCTTAGCATCGATAGGGGACTCCACGATAAAAAACTATGAGATTGGTTTGAAAAAATGGTGAAATTTCTGCATAACAAAGGTCACCGATCCATTTAACCCAAATACCCTTGAAGTCGTAGAATTTCTGACGGACGAATTTAATAGAGGACTATCTTATAGTACTATAAACTGCACGAGATCAGCTGTGTCCTTAATCGTAGACGGCGATATCGCAGAAGATAAAAGAATGAAGCGTTTTTTCAAAGGCCTATCAAATCTTCGTCCAGCTAAACCTTAGTATGAATACACATGGGATCCAAAGACAGTAATAGATTTCCTCTCGAAAAACTTCAAACAAAGAATTGAGTTTAAAAGAACTTTCGAAAAAACTAATAACGTTGCTTGCTATTACGTCTGGCCATCGTATGCAAACTTTTTCATTAATAGAACTAAATAATATTAGAGTATTAGATAACAAGATCGAGATTACGATCCCTGCGCGTGTTAAACTTCTGGGAGAAATGCACCGCAGCCAATTATCATCTTATCATACTTTACGACAAGAATCCTATGTGTAGCGTCTACGCTATTAAATTATTTAGAACTAACAAAAGAGATTCGAGATTCCATTAAAACCTTGTTTATTACAACGAAGAAACCTATCAAGAAGGCATCGACTCAAACCCTTAGCCACTGGGTAAAGGATGTACTGAAAGAAATTGGTGTAGACACGTCCATTTTTTTCAGCACATAGCACTCAACATGCATCCACCTCAGCAGCAAGAAAATTGGGAGTAGATATAGAAATAATAAGAAAGACCGCAGGCTGGTCAAAAAGCTCCTCTACGTTTGCTAAGTTCTATGATAGAAACATCATAAATAATAGGGAAGATTTTGCCCTATCCATATTAAACAACTAAAAAATAAATAAATGAAAAAATAATAGTTCTCTAACTTTGATATTATTAGAATAATGTTACTAAACATAATCTTGAATGATATACTTTATTACATTTACATGTAATGTATTTTCTAATACTCACGTTCCATTTAATAAAAATAAATTTACCATTCATATATCCCTGTCGTAACCTATATATCGCTTTAAACATCTACCATTTGATCTCGAGGAGGAGGCGCGAAATACAATTGTAAAATTGAACGAACTTACCAAGTGCAGTTCAATTGCGCCTCCTCCGAAGAGATCAAACCCACCCGATTTTGAATATTTCGATCCCTCCCAAAAGGTTACGACAACCCTTTAAAATAATGAGGAAAAGGGCGCGCTACGACACAGCGCTGCCCGCGTGCACGAGATTTTTTGTCTTTAAAACTGTGGCAACACTGGCGTAGAGACGGGGCACTACCATTTGATCTCTTCGGAGGAGGCGCTCATACAATTTCAATTGAACTTCACTTGGTAAGTTCGTTCAATTTTACAATTGTGTTTACAATGATTACAAGATGAAGTTTGAATTCTTCAAAAATTGGTTAAGAATAGTAGTAAATACATATAGAATGAAAAATCAGATACTAGATTTTCTAACAGTGTTTTGTTAACAACATATTACTTTGGATAATCATGCACAATTTTAAGATAGTACCCATCGGTATCTATTATAGGACGGGACGGCAAGTTTTTCCATAAAAAAATTGCGTTCTACATGCTAGAATTTGTTACTGTTTTTTTTAAATGTGGGATCGATTTTTTGTATGAATTAAATCTTATATTTAATTGCAAATGATCGTCTTGGACATAGATTTTTCATGAAATAAGGATAGAAATTTACTGAATTATTAAGTAGAGTAGATTGTACATCCGCTCGTTGCTTCCATAAATAATCGAAAAAGTTTTTATAATGCGAAACAATCCTGTAATATATTATGGGCACATTTTTCATGTGATAATGTCATGTAAGAACATCATTCCTATATGTACACTCGGATACTATTGAACTTTGAATAATATCGAATTAGTGCTATGCTTTGCGCATGTTTGTGACCGGTCACGGAACGCTCTATTTACCGCAAGTACGGTGACCTAACCTCCCACACTAAATACGGCGTAAGAGTGATCAGTCATTAAACGTCAGCTGGAATGCGCAGGACGTGGCGGCAATCACAGTTATTCCGACAATTCTACCGACAGTATCTTTTCACAGGCTATCCACCTTTTCACATGTCACAATTTGGTCGAGTGTTTATAATGATGAATACATATATATTTATAATCCTTCTCAGATTTAAATAATTATTTATTTACATCAACTCAATTGCTTCTTATAACAAAAACTTGCCAATTTCTTTATTGATATCATAACTTTCTTTTGCTATATTAAAATTGAAATTTATGTAAAATCGAAGGTATAGAGAAGAAACACTAAAGAAATGGTAGTCTGTCCAACAGATCCTTCAAGCAAAGATGTTTACGCATTCATATTGATATAGATAGATGATAATTTCAAGTTATTCAGCTTCATGTATAAGCATCACGTTCTTTCAGTGTCTGTGATTCACTCATTTACGAGGTAAAAGAAGACACATATATTAACATAATTATTTGTTGAACTAATTAGAAATACCTTTCTAATCATTGCATTATAATCACATTTCTTATCAACCTTTACTAAGGGAAAAGTAATAAACGTACACAATAAACCTGCTAGAATATTATTTACATTATTATTGAAAGTTTGACTTTAATTTACATAATGAAAATAGAATTTAGAATAAGCACTCTGAATTTTCACCACATAAGGGATATCGAGAGTTTAAAAATTAACTTTGATTAACCCATTAACGCCGGGAATGGACATTTTTGACATAAAAGTTTGAACCATCACCACGTAACGAATTCACGCCTTAAAAATTCGGGACCCACTTTTTTTTATGTAAAAATGTCTGCTCTTTCCAATGGTGTAAGTGAAAATTTTCTAAAGTTTGATTTTATCATCCAAAAATCCAAAATAATGAAAAAAAATGCACTTTTTGAAAACTTTTTTTTTTTAAATCGAATTTTCGACCGCTTTAGATTTTTTTATGCATATAAGAGTCACATGTAGTGTGGTCTAGCCGCCTATATTTAAAGACCCCACAGCCGGCTTAGCTCGAAAATTTTTTTTTTCTAACAATATGGCGTCCTATATGCAAATTTTTTTATTTTGTATTCACCGATTTTTTTCTCGAAAACTATCAACTTTCATAAAAATTTCATAAAAATAAAAATATCTTAGAATTAGTCGAGGAATATTCTCAAATTTTTTCAGATCGATCCGGGAAAATATTTGATTTTTCGAAAATTCGGAAGATCAAAACTTTGAAGAACGTCCGGAAAAAAACTAAAAAAAATTAGGAACATTTCTTGATGAATTCTAAGACATTTTTATGCTTTGCAAAATTTGCTTAAACCTAAGAAAAAAATCAGAAACCAAATTGTATAAGACTTTAGTTACATTTTTGTGTAGGACGTGAAGAATGCGTCTTTAGCCATTTAGCAAATTTTTCAAAGAATAAAAATGTCTTAACATTCATCAAGGAATGTTCTCAATTTTTTTCAGATTTTTTTTCGGACGTTTTCAAAATTTTGATTTTCCGAATTTTCGAAAAATCAAAAATTTTCCCGGATCGAACTGAAAAAATTTGAGAGTATTCCATGACTAATTCTAAGATATTTTTATTTTTATGAAATTTTTATGAAAGTTGATAGTTTTCGAGAAAAAAATCGGTGAATACAAAATAAAAAAATTTGCATATTGGACGCCGTATTGTTGGGAAAAAAAAATTTTCGAGCTAAGCCGGCCACGGGATCTTTAAATATAGGTCTCGAGACCACACTACATGTAACTCTTATATGCATAAAAAAATCTAAAGCGGTCGAAAATTCGATTTAAAAAAAAAAAAGTTTTCAAAAAGTGCATTTTTTTTCATTATTTTGGATTTTTGGATGATAAAATCAAATTTTAGAAAATTTTTACTTAGACTATTGAAAAGAGCAGACATTTCTGCATAAGAAAAAGTGAATCCCGAATTTTTAAGGCGCGAATTCGTTACGTGGTGATGGTTCAAACTTTTATGTCAAAAATGGCCATTCCCGGCGTTAATGGGTTAATATAATAAAATAACTGTATAGATAGAGAAAACACTTAGAATTTTTGTAACATTGCGATATCAAGAGTTGCAAAATTAATCTTCAAGTTTTACATGAAGAAACGACCTTATACTTGCCAGCCTTTCACCTTGAAACGGTTTTTTTTGGGGGGGGGGGGAGATTTCACTACTTTTAAAAAGTATGTAATACCTAAATTACAAAGAATAGTTAACGTCAACTGAATAAGTTATAAATTTAAAAATTAATGTGTATATGCTCACTGAAGATGGCCGTGGCAGTGGTACTAGTATTTGTCACTAGCGCCCTAGTTTTAAAAGTGTGCGCGCGTGCTCAGTCTGTGGCGTCAGTAAGTCGCTCTGTAGTCCTGGGATTATCGACGTTACGTCTGCTATACCGTCAGTGTTTAACCTCTCGCGTGATTAACTTTGTCGCTGCTAAAGTATTTTAAAATTGTTGCTACGGGATCGAAACTCGTACTCAGGAGCAACTATGGATGGTCAGCTACTCCGAGGAGTGATTTCTTTTGGGACTTGTACACTGTGGTGATGGGAAACTTGTGCTTTCCCTTTGTCGATCATTGCTGTTTGGAGTCAGATAAGTTATTTTTTTTTATTTAAATTATTGAGACTTTTTGTTGATTTAAAGCACCGGTGCTTTGTTGAAAGAATTTTGTCTTTTTGTTTTCAGGTCACTGGGTCAATGCTGCTTCGAAATTTGTGTGTTACGTCTTAAGAAGATTTTGACGTCTCCCCTGGAATGGCATGCCAAAGCTAGTGCACAAGTTTTCGCTAAAGTTTTTTGTAGTGAGAAGTACAACAGTGTTGTAGAGTATTTTAATAAACATATTTAATTAATTTACATGACTTGACCAGTGCTTTTGACTTTTTGTAGTTTTTAAATTATGTATATGTGTGAATAAGTGTAAATCACTATGGTGTTTTTCAATAATTATTGTGTGAATTTGTGGATCTCAAGTGTGATTTGTCAAGAACAAGCAAAAAATGGTACAGTTATTTTCACTTTTTTTCCTACACATAATAATTTGATAATAATTCACATGATAATATAATTCACATAATATATATGAAAATTCACATAATAATTTAATTTATGTTAAAGTGTTTTGTGTTGTTTGGCTCTGTTTCCCTGGATTTGAATGGACTTATTGGTGTATGTTTATGTCAGACCTATCTGATTGAGTTCGTCTTTTGGAGCAAAGGCCGTCTCTTTCAGATTGCTCTTCCTGGGTTCGACTAAGTTTTGATGTGTAAATAGTGGGTCTCAATAATTGTGCACATTGAATTTAGTTTGTGTGTTGGCTTAATTATTTGTTTTATTGCCTATGGAATTGATAATGACTTTTGCCGACCAAGTTTTGTTTGTGCATGAATAGAGGAATACTTATGAACTCAGTGCTTCGTGCAAGTGCGTTGCTTTAATTTTTTTAAATTATAGTTTGAAAGTTTTATTTGTGGGTCCAATATGGGATATTAATAATACTTTTGGGGTGCCTGTCTATTAAGTTGACTATTTGCTTGTTTTGTTATTTGATAGACTCCTATGCTAAACTACTCTGTGGTACGTTAAACTATTTATATTGAGTTTGGGGTATGTGAAATAGGCGTTGGAAGTGCAAACTGTGAATCTTTCGACGTCTTTTATCTTGGTACACTGTGTTGAATTACGTTCAATGTTTTCTATTATTATTTACACTCTGTATTATAGCTGACAACCTAATTTACTTTTATCGTTAAATATTTATTCATCACAGCCATAAAATGTATATATACTGAATTTACTGCTAAACCATAATATCAAAGAAAGTATAAAATATATATATAATATCAACTTCCATTTGGTCCCATTAAAAATGGAATAAATGTCTGCAAAAAATACATGTTTACAAAGACCAGAGCTTATATATAATAACTACTGTATTAAGGTACTAAAAATATGTATGTAAAATATCCATAGATTTTAATCACTACTATAATAATGACTACATATAGAAATGAGAGCGAAGAATATAATTGAAATAATTAAGCTACATTTTGAATATTTCGGTCTTCGCCTGATTTAAAATCTGTTATAGCTATAAAAGCTTGTTTTAACATGCTAAAACAATACAATTGAGTTTATCTAAGAACTTATAGTTTTGATTTTTATAGTTATGCACCTGACAATTTAGACCCTAAAGCCATGAAATCGATGGAGTAAGTATATAACATACACATGCTGATTATTGTATAAAACATTACTGTTGCATCAAGCAAGAATATCCTCTATTATATAAACTGAATAATCTCTAAAATCCGACAAAATAAAACACTTTCACTAGCTATTCATAAGAATCCCTTTCGACGAACAGCCTGAGAGTCTACCTCCCAGGAGACGATAGGAAAAGTTATGAACTATTCATATACACTTAAACAACTTAGAAACTTTCATGCATGAGCGATGCATATTCTTGACACTTCTCTAGCTTCTCACAATAGAAAATAATTTTTTCCTTATATAAACTGAATATTCTCTGAACTAAGAAAATAAAACACTTTTACTATCTATTCATAAGAATTCTTTTCGACGTAGAGCCTCAGAGTCTATCTCCCAGGAGACTATAGAAAAAGTTAACATAAGCACTTCCACAATTGTAGAAACTTTCTTGCGTGGAAGACTGAATATAATCGTAACACTCAACCAACTTGTCACATCACAAGAAAATTATATAAACAGGAAATTCTGTATAAATTTTCTTTGATTCTTGGACGATGAAAATACAACACTTTCACTGGCTTCTCATCAGGATCCCTTTCGACGAATAGCCTGAGAGTCTACCTCCCAGGAGACGATAGGAAAAGTTATGAACTATTCATATACACTTAAACAACTTAGAAACTTTCATGCATGAGCGATGCATATTCTTGACACTTCACTAGCTTCTCACAATAGAAAATAATTTTTTCCTTATATAAACTGAATATTCTCTGAACTAAGAAAATAAAACACTTTTACTATCTATTCATAAGAATTCTATTCGACGTAGAGCCTCAGAGTCTATCTCCCAGGAGACTATAGGAGAAGTTAACATAAGTACTTCCACAATTGTAGAAACTTTCTTGCGTGGAAGATTGAATATAATCGTAACACTCAATCAACTTGTCACATCACAAGAAAATTATATAAACAGGAAATTCTTTATAAATTTTCTTCGATTCTTGGACGATGAAAATACAACACTTTCACTGGCTTCTCATCAGGATCCCTTTCGACGAATAGCCTGAGAGTCTACCTCCCAGGAGACGATAGGAAAAGTTATGAACTATTCATATACACTTAAACAACTTAGAAACTTTCATGCATGAGCGATGCATATTCTTGACACTTCACTAGCTTCTCACAATACACGACAATTTTTTCCTTATACTGAATATTCTCTATGTTGAAACTTTCTTCGATTCTTGAACCAAGAAAATAAAACACACTAGCTATTTGTAAGGATCCCTTTCGACGTATAGCCTGAGAGTCTATCTCCCAGGAGACGATAGGAAAATTTAATAATTGTTCATAAGCACTTCCACAATTGTAGAAACTTTCTTGCGTGGAAGATTGAATATAATAATGAAAAACTTACACTTCTGCTAGACAGGTATAAACTGAAGAAAATATACTTTTTTCACAATGCTGCAGATCTCAATATCAGACCTTCTTCAATAAAAATTCTCTTGTCACAATTACTTCTTTTATATATAAACTGACAGCTTCATAACCTCATAATCTGAAAAATAGCAGAGAATATTTAAACAAAGAATCAGTTCACAAATTCTTTATTTATATTGAATATCTATAAAAAATAAAACTAAATACTTATCTAATTATATAAACTATTAGTTGATGATTGTTTCTGATTGCATAGAAAATCGACTTTGCTACTTTTACACTTTTGCAACTTTTGCAACATACAATTGAAGGAGGCTGAATCCCTACCAGCAAAACCCGAAGAATTTAGCTGAATTTATAAATTTCATGGCCAGGTCCAATGTAGAAGAGACACGCTCGGACCTGGCAAAGCAAAGAACACAAGAAGTGTTTCATGGGGAAGATGCTCCACAAGGAGAGGATCCTCCACAAGGAGTGAATCCACAGAATTAATGTATAATTTTTAAAAAATATACAGTATAAAGTCTAAACACTTGTGTATATTATTTATACTTACAAGATACTTGCGCTTATGACAGCTATTCTTCTAGAAGTCCAAAGAACTTGATAATTTATAATGACCAGATGGACTGCAAATTTTGTAGAAACTTTGTCCGATACTTCAGCGATGAAAATACAACACTTTCACTAGCTTGTCACACGGATTCCTTTCAATATACGGATACAGCCTGAGAGTTGTAACCTCTCACTAAACAACAGAAAAAATTTAATAATATTGAATAGCTATGTCAACAACCGTAGAAACTTTCGTAGACACATTCGTAACACTACACTAACTTATCACATCACAAGAAAATTCTTTTCTATAATCTCTTATGTATTTCCTATTAATAATGATCAAATCTTGTGGCGTAGGAAGCATAATCTTTGAATCAAAATAAGAACGCGCTTACTCTGTACCAGTTATTATTCTAAACTTAATAATGAATTATCCTTTAATAAAATACTTTTCACTTCACCATCTTGTCACAGGAATTCCTTTAGTATATAACCCTACAGTTGCGTAACCTCCCAATAGAAATAGGAAAACATTGACTGTAAATTCTCTAAAAACTTTCTTCGATACTTAAACGATGAAAATACGGCACTTTCACTAGTTTGTCACATGGAAAAATAGAAACTTTCTTGCATGAAAAATCATTAAATACTTTACACTTCACTAGCTTGTCACATTACGAGAAAATTTTTTCCTTGTATCCTGATAGTTGTATGCCTTCCAATCTAATAAAACCTGAAAAATAAAAGAGAACATTTTAACAAAGAATCTGTTCACAAATCCTTTATTTGTATTGTATATTTATTTAAATCAAAATAAAACTAAATACTTATCTAATTATGAACTATTAGTTTATAATTGCTTTTCGATTGTGTACAAAAGAATTTAACACTGTTTTAAAATATATATTTAGGTTAAATTTATATTACATTTAGCACTGATTTATAATTATTAACAAACGCGCCCATTGATAAAATTGCTCGCTTATCTATCTATACCTTAGCACTGTGTTATTGTAATTGTCGTCTGCATCACATATCTGTACACAAGTATATATCTATAGCGCTGACGTCACACATGATGACGTATGGCGGAAAACAATTTATCAGGGAGAACAATTTTTTTGACGAGAATTCATGAGCCGGAACTTTCAATTCAGAATAACATTTAATAGAAGCCATTTCACAAAACATGACCCTGATGTGATTTTATTACTTTCGTTTCAAGCTTTCGTTTGAGTAGTTCTATGTCACAAATAATGCTGTCAAAGTGAAAAAAACCGTAAGTCAAGATTCGAACAATGCCTATGAGATGTATAATAGGGTCTGGCTAGCGCCCGACGGCGGCGTGCGTACTGAATGTACCTTATGCTTGCCATCGTGGCGCTACCGCGCCCCTTAATAAGCGGGACGTGGTACGCAACAGTGCAAGCATCACTTGGACAAGTTTGTATTGCGTAAAGCTAGCTGTACCAGATCGATCTCGCTTGGACGGTCTGAAATTGCCGATGAGTATCAAAAGCCACCCATGGTGGCCGTCTCGAACCCCAACACTGTGTGAAATACCTTTTATATCAGGATTATATTCTAAAGATCAAATTTTAGAATTTATATTTATAAATATAAGAAATAATTTAATCTATTTATTATTACTTTTAAGAACAGGATTAACAGTTTCTTATTGAATTCGAATTTTATTTTATCTAACAAATAATTATAATAAATTTTTATGTTATTGTAATATTAAAGATTTTAAATTTATAAATTATCCAATAATTATTTTAACAATTTTGATATACCCTACCCATGTGACTCCCTCGCTCGCCGAATTCGAACTCCGTAAAGGGCCCCTGCAGCACCGCAGTCCGGCTAGCGCGGCCGAGAGACTGCGCAGTGCGGCAGTTCCGCGCGCCGCCATTAGGCGGCCAGCACCTTGTTTTCGCGTGTCCACCACTGAAGTAGCGCAACGAACCAGATATAAGGCCGAGCCATCCCGGGGCTTGATGGTCTCCCTCTGACTGATCAGCCCATCAGATCAACCCGTCTGCGACTGCTGGCGACTTA
The DNA here is from genome assembly GCA_018906965.1 of Philotrypesis tridentata. Lineage (NCBI taxonomy): Eukaryota > Metazoa > Arthropoda > Insecta > Hymenoptera > Pteromalidae > Philotrypesis > Philotrypesis tridentata. The sequence continues at coordinate 647,204 of JACCIB010000062.1, forward strand.
CTGATAGGACCACTTAGAAAATTTAGTAATTTTAATTTGGATATGAAAATAATTTACATTTTATAATTTATTTTATCAAAATAATCCTTTTTATCAGGCATTTCATTACTTATAAAAAATTATAAAATTTATTTAAGTTATTAGTGTTCTATTTTATTTTTTCCTATATTAATATTATTAAATTTATTTATTATAATATCAACTTCATGATTTTCAATATGAATAATTATAGAAATTTATATAATTAGATTTATGAGATTAATTATTTTTGATAAATATATTAAAAAAGTGTTATGTGCCGATGCCGAACCACAAAATCGGCAACGTCGCATAACGGCTAAGAAATTAGACGCGCACAAAGTATGCGCCAAGCCGTCGCCAAGTCCAACAAATACGTGCGACAAAGATACTTCTCCTTCATCCCTCGAAACGCTGACCAAGCGCTTCGCCCTCCCATATGCAGCCGGACTTCACCCGAAGTCCACGAGTGCGAGAGAGAGCGAAGTGGCAAGTGCAGCGAAGAGAGGGATAGGGAGAGGTAAAAGACAATTAGTGGGAGAGAAAGTGACGTGCTCTCTCCTACGCCTAATTGCGCGCCCTCCAGCAGAGCGTCTCGAGCCACCGAGCGGACTCGACGGACTCGACGATTTTTATAATTATTATTGCTTCATTTACTAAAAGAGCTCAAATTCCTTTTTCTTCATGATTACCAGCTGCTATGGCAGCTTCAACACCAGTTTCTTCATCAGTTCATTCTTTCACTTTAGTCACAGCAGGAGTATATTTAATAATTCGATTTCATTATTTAATTTCTAAAAATATTAATTTATTATTTTATATTGAATCAACTGCTTTATTAACTATAATATTTGCTGGAATATCAGCAAATTTTGAATATGATATAAAAAAAATTATTGCATATTCAACATTATCACAATTAGGATTAATAATAATAATTTATGGAATAAAAAATTGAGAATTATCTTATTTTCATTTAATTATTCATGCTATATTTAAATCAATAATATTTATAAGATCAGGAATTTTAATTCATAGAATACAAAATTATCAAGATATTCGTTATATAAATAAAATAAAATTATTGATACCAATAACATTTAGAATATTTATAATTGGTAATCTATCATTATGTGGAACCAGTGTTGGGGTTCGAGAGAGCCACCATGGGTGGCTTTTGATACTCATCGACAATTTCAAACCGTCCAAGCGAGATCGATCTGGTACAGCTAGCTTCACGCAATACAAACTTGTCCAAGTGATGCATGCGCTGTTGCGTACCACGTCCCGCTTATTTCTGAATTTAAGCACGTTAAATTTAAAATCGAATTTAATTTATATCTAACCCTGTAAATAGCACATGAAATCAAATTATTTTTTACATGGTAAACACAATTCATACATTTGTATAAAATAATATATTTTTAGAATAAGTGAGATAAAAAAACCCGTAATACTGCTTCATTTGGCCTTTTGTGAGGCTTAGAATCATGCACACCGTAGATAAATTTCAGTAAAAATAATGTCCCAAGGGTAATACATCTTTGAAATAAACAATCATTATTTTAACAATCATTATTTTATTTTATTTATTTTAATCATTATTTCAATTAAAGGTCTGAATGAGCAGTTTAAAATTAAAAAAACCTTTTTTATGATTGCTTGAATACAAATATTTCTAAAGCTTTCAATAAATAAAACTTTTTTTAGCCGTTAACCCAGGCCTGACTCGTTAAAGTATAAAAAAAATGTTATCGTTAAAGTTATTTATTTAGAACCTCCATTTATAATTCGAAATTCCTCCATTTAAAATCCTCTTCTAATAAAGAGATTCGGTTTAGCTATAATAAAAATTATTATACAATTAGTATTATAAAGCATATCATATTAGTGAGTCGCTAAGGGCTTTAATTTATCATTTTTGATAAAATTAGTGCTCAAAGTTACAGAGAAAAATAAATAAATTTACTTGCATTTCGTTGTAATTATAGTATTACCGGTTTTTTTATCTCACGTATTCGAAAAATATATTATTTTATACAAATGTATTAATGGTATTTACCATATAAAAAAAAATTTTATTTCATGTGCTATTTACAGGGTTATATATAAATTAAATTTGAATTTAAATTTAACGGGTTGAAAACCAGAAATAAGCGGGAAGTGCTACGCAACAGCGCAAGCATCACTTGGACAAGTTTGTATTGCGTAAAGCTAGCTGTACCAGATCGATCTCGCTTGGACGGTCTGAAATTGCCGATGAGTATCAAAAGCCACCCATGGTGGCCGTCTCGAACCCCAACACTGTGTGAAATACCTTTTATATCAGGATTATATTCTAAAGATCAAATTTTAGAATTTATATTTATAAATATAAGAAATAATTTAATCTATTTATTATTACTTTTAAGAACAGGATTAACAGTTTCTTATTGAATTCGAATTTTATTTTATCTAACAAATAATTATAATAAATTTTTATGTTATTGTAATATTAAAGATTTTAAATTTATAAATTATCCAATAATTATTTTAACAATTTTGATATACCCTACCCATGTGACTCTCTCGCTCCCCGAATTCGAACTCCGTAAATGGCCCCTGCAGCACCGCAGTCCGGCTAGCGCGGCCGAGAGACTGCGCAGTGCGGCAGTTCCGCGCGCCGCCGTTAGGCGGCCAGCACCTTGTTTTCGCTTGTCCACCACTGAAGTAGCGCAACGAACCAGATATAAGGCCGAGCCATCCCGGGCTTGATGGTCTCCCTCTGACTGATCAGCCCATCAGATCAACCCGTCTGCGACTGCTGGCGACTTACTGATAGGACCACTTAGAAAATTTAGTAATTTTAATTTTGAAATGAAAATAATTTACATTTTATAATTTATTTTATCAAAATAATCCTTTTTATCAGGCATTTCATTACTTATAAAAAATTATAAAATTTATTTAAGTTATTATTGTTCTATTTTATTTTTTCCTATATTAATATTATTAAATTTATTTATTATAATATCAACTTCATGATTTTCAATATGAATAATTATAGAAATTAATATAATTAGATTTATTAGATTAATTATTTTTGATAAATATATTAAAAAAGTGTTATGTGCCGATGCCGAACCACAAAATCGGCAACGTCGCATAACGGCTAAGAAATTAGACGCGCACAAATTATGCGCCAAACCGTCGCCAAGTCCAACAAGGACGTGCGACAAAGATACTTCTCCTTCATCCCTCGAAACGCTGACCAAGCGCTTCGCCCTCCCATATGCAGCCGGACTTTACCCGAAGTCCACGAGTGCGAGAGAGAGCGAAGTTGCAAGTGCAGCGAAGAGAGGGATAGGGAGAGGTAAAAGACAATTAGTGGGAGAGAAAGTGACGTCCTCTCTCCTACGCCTAATTGCGCGCCCTCCAGCAGAGCGTCTCGAGCCACCGAGCGGACTCGACGGACTCGACGATTTTTATAATTATTATTGCTTCATTTACTAAAAGAGCTCAAATTCCTTTTTCTTCATGATTACCAGCTGCTATGGCAGCTTCAACACCAGTTTCTTCATCAGTTCATTCTTTTACTTTAGTCACAGCAGGAGTATATTTAATAATTCGATTTCATTATTTAATTTCTAAAAATATTAATTTATTATTTTATATTGTATCAACTGGTTTATTAACTATAATATTTGCTGGAATATCAGCAAATTTTGAATATGATATAAAAAAAGTTATTGCATATTCAACATTATCACAATTAGGATTAATAATAATAATTTATTGAATAAAAATTGAGAATTATCTTATTTTCATTTAATTATTCATAATATATTTAAATCAATAATATTTATAAGATCAGGAATTTTAATTCATAGAATACAAAATTATCAAGATATTCGTTATATAAATAAAATAAAATTATTGATAACAATAATATTTAGAATATTTATTATTGGTAATCTATCATTATGTGGAATCAGTGTTGGGTTTCGAGAGTGCCACCATGGGTGGCATTTGATACTCATCGGCAATTTCAAACCGTCCAAGCGAGATCGATCTGGTACAGCTAGCTTCACGCAATACAAACTTGTCCAAGTGATGCTTGAGCTGTTGCGTACCACGTCCCGCTTATTTCTGATTTTAAGCACGTTAAATTTAAAATCGAATTTAATTTATATCTAACCCTGTAAATAGCACATGAAATAAAATTATTTTTTACATGGTGAATACAATTAATACATTTGTATAAAATAATATATTTTTAGAATAAGTGAGATAAAAAAACCCGTAATACTGTTTCATTTGGCCTTTTGTGAGGTTTAGAATCATGCACACCGTATATAAATTTCAGTAAAAATAATGTCCCAAGGGTAATACATCTTTGAAATAAACAATCATTATTTTAACAATCATTATTTTATTTTATTTATTTTAATCATTATTTCAATTAAAGGTCTGAATGAGCAGTTTAAAATTAAAAAAACCTTTTTTATGATTGCTTGAATACAAATATTTCTAAAGCTTTCAATAAATAAAACTTTTTTTAGCCGTTAACCCAGGCCTGACTCGTTAAAGTATAAAAAAAATGTTATCGCTAAAGTTATTTATTTAGAACCTCCATTTATAATTCGAAATTCCTCCATTTAAAATCCTCTTCTAATAAAGAGATTCGGTTTAGCTATAATAAAAATTATTATAAAATTAGTATTATAAAGCATATCATATTAGTGAGTCGCTAAGGGCTTTAATTTATCATTTTTGATAAAATTAGTGCTCAAAGTTACAGAGAAAAATAAATAAATTTACTTGCATTTCGTTGTAATTATAGTATTACGGGTTTTTTTATCTCACGTATTCGAAAAATATATTATTTTATACAAATGTATTAATGGTATTTACCATATAAAAAAAAATTTTATTTCATGTGCTATTTACAGGGTTATATATAAATTAAATTTGAATTTAAATTTAACTGGTTGAAAACCAGAAATAAGCGGGAAGTGGTACGCAACAGCGCAAGCATCACTTGGACAAGTTTGTATTGCGTAAAGCTAGCTGTACCAGATCGATCTCGCTTGGACGGTCTGAAATTGCCGATGAGTATCAAAAGCCACCCATGGTGGCCGTCTCGAACCCCAACACTGTGTGAAATACCTTTTATATCAGGATTATATTCTAAAGATCAAATTTTAGAATTTATATTTATAAATATAAGAAATAATTTAATCTATTTATTATTACTTTTAAGAACAGGATTAACAGTTTCTTATTGAATTCGAATTTTATTTTATCTAATAAATAATTATAATAAATTTTTATGTTATTGTAATATTAAAGATTTTAAATTTATAAATTATCCAATAATTATTTTAACAATTTTGTTATACCCTACCCATGTGACTATCTCGCTCCCCGAATTCGAACTCCGTAAATGGCCCCTGCAGCACCGCAGTCCGGCTAGCGCGGCCGAGAGACTGCGCAGTGCGGCAGTTCCGCGCGCCGCCGTTAGGCGGCCAGCACCTTGTTTTCGCTTGTCCACCACTGAAGTAGCGCAACGAACCAGATATAAGGCCGAGCCATCCCGGGGCTTGATGGTCTCCCTCTGACTGATCAGCCCATCAGATCAACCCGTCTGCGACTGCTGGCGACTTACTGATAGGACCACTTAGAAAATTTAGTAATTTTAATTTTGAAATGAAAATAATTTACATTTTATAATTTATTTTATCAAAATAATCCTTTTTATCAGGCATTTCATTACTTATAAAAAATTATAAAATTTATTTAAGTTATTATTGTTCTATTTTATTTTTTCCTATATTAATATTATTAAATTTATTTATTATAATATCAACTTCATGATTTTCAATATGAATAATTATAGAAATTAATATAATTAGATTTATTAGATTAATTATTTTTGATAAATATATGAAAAAAGTGTTATGTGCCGATGCCGAACCACAAAATCGGCAACGTCGCATAACGGCTAAGAAATTAGACGCGCACAAATTATGCGCCAAACCATCGCCAAGTCCAACAAGGACGTGCGACAAAGATACTTCTCCTTCATCCCTCGAAACGCTGACCAAGCGCTTCGCCCTCCCATATGCAGCCGGACTTCACCCGAAGTCCACGAGTGCGAGAGAGAGCGAAGTTGCAAGTGCAAGGAAGAGAGGGATAGGGAGAGGTAAAAGACAATTAGTGGGAGAGAAAGTGACGTGCTCTCTCCTACGCCTAATTGCGCGCCCTCCAGCAGAGCGTCTCGAGCCACCGAGCGGACTCGACGGACTCGACGATTTTTATAATTATTATTGCTTCATTTACTAAAAGAGCTCAAATTCCTTTTTCTTCATGATTACCAGCTGCTATGGCAGCTTCAACACCAGTTTCTTCATCAGTTCATTCTCTTACTTTAGTCACAGCAGGAGTATATTTAATAATTCGATTTCATTATTTAATTTCTAAAAATATTAATTTATTATTTTATATTGTATCAACTGGTTTATTATCTATAATATTTGCTGGAATATCAGCAAATTTTGAATATGATATAAAAAAGTTATTGCATATTCAACATTATCACAATTAGGATTAATAATAATAATTTATTGAATATAAAATTGAGAATTATCTTATTTTCATTTAATTATTCATAATATATTTAAATCAATAATATTTATAAGATCAGGAATTTTAATTCATAGAATACAAAATTATCAAGATATTCGTTATATAAATAAAATAAAATTATTGATACCAATAACATTTAGAATATTTATTATTGGTAATCTATCATTATGTGGAATCAGTGTTGGGTTTCGAGAGTGCCACCATGGGTGGCTTTTGATACTCATCGGCAATTTCAAACCGTCCAAGCGAGATCGAGCTGGTACAGCTAGCTTCACGCAATACAAACTTGTTCAAGTGATGCTTGAGCTGTTGCGTACCACGTCCCGCTTATTTCTGATTTTAAGCACGTTAAATTTAAAATTGAATTTAATTTATATCTAACCCTGTAAATAGCACATGAAATAAAATTATTTTTTACATGGTAAATACAATTAATGCATTTGTATAAAATAATATATTTTTAGAATATGTGAGATAAAAAAACCCGTAATACTGTTTCATTTGGCCTTTTGTGAGGTTTAGAATCATGCACACCGTAGATAAATTTCAGTAAAAATAATATCCCAAGGGTAATACATCTTTGAAATAATCAATCATTATTTTAACAATCATTATTTTATTTTATTTATTTTAATCATTATTTCAATTAAAGGTCTGAATGAGCAGTTTAAAATTAAAAAAACCTTTTTTATGATTGCTTGAATACAAATATTTCTAAAGCTTTCAATAAATAAAACTTTTTTTAGCCGTTAACCCAGGCCTGACTCGTTAAAGTATAAAAAAAATGTTATCGCTAAAGTTATTTATTTAGAACCTCCATTTATAATTCGAAATTCCTCCATTTAAAATCCTCTTCTAATAAAGAGATTCGGTTTAGCTATAATAAAAATTATTATAAAATTAGTATTATAAAGCATATCATATTAGTGAGTCGCTAAGGGCTTTAATTTATCATTTTTGATAAAATTAGTGCTCAAAGTTACAGAGAAAAATAAATAAATTTACTTGCATTTCGTTGTAATTATAGTATTACGGGTTTTTTTATCTCACGTATTCGAAAAATATATTATTTTATACAAATGTATTAATGGTATTTACCATATAAAAAAAAATTTTATTTCATGTGCTATTTACAGGGTTATATATAAATTAAATTTGAATTTAAATTTAACTGGTTGAAAACCAGAAATAAGCGGGAAGTGGTACGCAACAGCGCAAGCATCACTTGGACAAGTTTGTATTGCGTAAAGCTAGCTGTACCAGATCGATCTCGCTTGGACGGTCTGAAATTGCCGATGAGTATCAAAAGCCACCCATGGTGGCCGTCTCGAACCCCAACACTGTGTGAAATACCTTTTATATCAGGATTATATTCTAAAGATCAAATTTTAGAATTTATATTTATAAATATAAGAAATAATTTAATCTATTTATTATTACTTTTAAGAACAGGATTAACAGTTTCTTATTGAATTCGAATTTTATTTTATCTAATAAATAATTATAATAAATTTTTATGTTATTGTAATATTAAAGATTTTAAATTTATAAATTATCCAATAATTATTTTAACAATTTTGTTATACCCTACCCATGTGACTATCTCGCTCCCCGAATTCGAACTCCGTAAATGGCCCCTGCAGCACCGCAGTCCGGCTAGCGCGGCCGAGAGACTGCGCAGTGCGGCAGTTCCGCGCGCCGCCGTTAGGCGGCCAGCACCTTGTTTTCGCTTGTCCACCACTGAAGTAGCGCAACGAACCAGATATAAGGCCGAGCCATCCCGGGGCTTGATGGTCTCCCTCTGACTGATCAGCCCATCAGATCAACCCGTCTGCGACTGCTGGCGACTTACTGATAGGACCACTTAGAAAATTTAGTAATTTTAATTTTGAAATGAAAATAATTTACATTTTATAATTTATTTTATCAAAATAATCCTTTTTATCAGGCATTTCATTACTTATAAAAAATTATAAAATTTATTTAAGTTATTATTGTTCTATTTTATTTTTTCCTATATTAATATTATTAAATTTATTTATTATAATATCAACTTCATGATTTTCAATATGAATAATTATAGAAATTAATATAATTAGATTTATTAGATTAATTATTTTTGATAAATATATGAAAAAAGTGTTATGTGCCGATGCCGAACCACAAAATCGGCAACGTCGCATAACGGCTAAGAAATTAGACGCGCACAAATTATGCGCCAAACCATCGCCAAGTCCAACAAGGACGTGCGACAAAGATACTTCTCCTTCATCCCTCGAAACGCTGACCAAGCGCTTCGCCCTCCCATATGCAGCCGGACTTCACCCGAAGTCCACGAGTGCGAGAGAGAGCGAAGTTGCAAGTGCAAGGAAGAGAGGGATAGGGAGAGGTAAAAGACAATTAGTGGGAGAGAAAGTGACGTGCTCTCTCCTACGCCTAATTGCGCGCCCTCCAGCAGAGCGTCTCGAGCCACCGAGCGGACTCGACGGACTCGACGATTTTTATAATTATTATTGCTTCATTTACTAAAAGAGCTCAAATTCCTTTTTCTTCATGATTACCAGCTGCTATGGCAGCTTCAACACCAGTTTCTTCATCAGTTCATTCTCTTACTTTAGTCACAGCAGGAGTATATTTAATAATTCGATTTCATTATTTAATTTCTAAAAATATTAATTTATTATTTTATATTGTATCAACTGGTTTATTATCTACAATATTTGCTGGAATATCAGCAAATTTTGAATATGATATAAAAAAGTTATTGCATATTCAACATTATCACAATTAGGATTAATAATAATAATTTATTGAATATAAAATTGAGAATTATCTTATTTTCATTTAATTATTCATAATATATTTAAATCAATAATATTTATAAGATCAGGAATTTTAATTCATAGAATACAAAATTATCAAGATATTCGTTATATAAATAAAATAAAATTATTGATACCAATAACATTTAGAATATTTATTATTGGTAATCTATCATTATGTGGAATCAGTGTTGGGTTTCGAGAGTGCCACCATGGGTGGCTTTTGATACTCATCGGCAATTTCAAACCGTCCAAGCGAGATCGAGCTGGTACAGCTAGCTTCACGCAATACAAACTTGTTCAAGTGATGCTTGAGCTGTTGCGTACCACGTCCCGCTTATTTCTGATTTTAAGCACGTTAAATTTAAAATTGAATTTAATTTATATCTAACCCTGTAAATAGCACATGAAATAAAATTATTTTTTACATGGTAAATACAATTAATGCATTTGTATAAAATAATATATTTTTAGAATATGTGAGATAAAAAAACCCGTAATACTGTTTCATTTGGCCTTTTGTGAGGTTTAGAATCATGCACACCGTAGATAAATTTCAGTAAAAATAATATCCCAAGGGTAATACATCTTTGAAATAATCAATCATTATTTTAACAATCATTATTTTATTTTATTTATTTTAATCATTATTTCAATTAAAGGTCTGAATGAGCAGTTTAAAATTAAAAAAACCTTTTTTATGATTGCTTGAATACAAATATTTCTAAAGCTTTCAATAAATAAAACTTTTTTTAGCCGTTAACCCAGGCCTGACTCGTTAAAGTATAAAAAAAATGTTATCGCTAAAGTTATTTATTTAGAACCTCCATTTATAATTCGAAATTCCTCCATTTAAAATCCTCTTCTAATAAAGAGATTCGGTTTAGCTATAATAAAAATTATTATAAAATTAGTATTATAAAGCATATCATATTAGTGAGTCGCTAAGGGCTTTAATTTATCATTTTTGATAAAATTAGTGCTCAAAGTTACAGAGAAAAATAAATAAATTTACTTGCATTTCGTTGTAATTATAGTATTACGGGTTTTTTTATCTCACGTATTCGAAAAATATATTATTTTATACAAATGTATTAATGGTATTTACCATATAAAAAAAAATTTTATTTCATGTGCTATTTACAGGGTTATATATAAATTAAATTTGAATTTAAATTTAACTGGTTGAAAACCAGAAATAAGCGGGAAGTGGTACGCAACAGCGCAAGCATCACTTGGACAAGTTTGTATTGCGTAAAGCTAGCTGTACCAGATCGATCTCGCTTGGACGGTCTGAAATTGCCGATGAGTATCAAAAGCCACCCATGGTGGCCGTCTCGAACCCCAACACTGTGTGAAATACCTTTTATATCAGGATTATATTCTAAAGATCAAATTTTAGAATTTATATTTATAAATATAAGAAATAATTTAATCTATTTATTATTACTTTTAAGAACAGGATTAACAGTTTCTTATTGAATTCGAATTTTATTTTATCTAATAAATAATTATAATAAATTTTTATGTTATTGTAATATTAAAGATTTTAAATTTATAAATTATCCAATAATTATTTTAACAATTTTGTTATACCCTACCCATGTGACTATCTCGCTCCCCGAATTCGAACTCCGTAAATGGCCCCTGCAGCACCGCAGTCCGGCTAGCGCGGCCGAGAGACTGCGCAGTGCGGCAGTTCCGCGCGCCGCCGTTAGGCGGCCAGCACCTTGTTTTCGCTTGTCCACCACTGAAGTAGCGCAACGAACCAGATATAAGGCCGAGCCATCCCGGGGCTTGATGGTCTCCCTCTGACTGATCAGCCCATCAGATCAACCCGTCTGCGACTGCTGGCGACTTACTGATAGGACCACTTAGAAAATTTAGTAATTTTAATTTTGAAATGAAAATAATTTACATTTTATAATTTATTTTCTCAAAATAATCCTTTTTATCAGGCATTTCATTACTTATAAAAAATTATAAAATTTATTTAAGTTATTATTGTTCTATTTTATTTTTTCCTATATTAATATTATTAAATTTATTTATTATAATATCAACTTCATGATTTTCAATATGAATAATTATAGAAATTAATATAATTAGATTTATTAGATTAATTATTTTTGATAAATATATGAAAAAAGTGTTATGTGCCGATGCCGAACCACAAAATCGGCAACGTCGCATAACGGCTAAGAAATTAGACGCGCACAAATTATGCGCCAAACCATCGCCAAGTCCAACAAGGACGTGCGACAAAGATACTTCTCCTTCATCCCTCGAAACGCTGACCAAGCGCTTCGCCCTCCCATATGCAGCCGGACTTCACCCGAAGTCCACGAGTGCGAGAGAGAGCGAAGTTGCAAGTGCAAGGAAGAGAGGGATAGGGAGAGGTAAAAGACAATTAGTGGGAGAGAAAGTGACGTGCTCTCTCCTACGCCTAATTGCGCGCCCTCCAGCAGAGCGTCTCGAGCCACCGAGCGGACTCGACGGACTCGACGATTTTTATAATTATTATTGCTTCATTTACTAAAAGAGCTCAAATTCCTTTTTCTTCATGATTACCAGCTGCTATGGCAGCTTCAACACCAGTTTCTTCATCAGTTCATTCTCTTACTTTAGTCACAGCAGGAGTATATTTAATAATTCGATTTCATTATTTAATTTCTAAAAATATTAATTTATTATTTTATATTGTATCAACTGGTTTATTATCTACAATATTTGCTGGAATATCAGCAAATTTTGAATATGATATAAAAAAGTTATTGCATATTCAACATTATCACAATTAGGATTAATAATAATAATTTATTGAATATAAAATTGAGAATTATCTTATTTTCATTTAATTATTCATAATATATTTAAATCAATAATATTTATAAGATCAGGAATTTTAATTCATAGAATACAAAATTATCAAGATATTCGTTATATAAATAAAATAAAATTATTGATACCAATAACATTTAGAATATTTATTATTGGTAATCTATCATTATGTGGAATCAGTGTTGGGTTTCGAGAGTGCCACCATGGGTGGCTTTTGATACTCATCGGCAATTTCAAACCGTCCAAGCGAGATCGAGCTGGTACAGCTAGCTTCACGCAATACAAACTTGTTCAAGTGATGCTTGAGCTGTTGCGTACCACGTCCCGCTTATTTCTGATTTTAAGCACGTTAAATTTAAAATTGAATTTAATTTATATCTAACCCTGTAAATAGCACATGAAATAAAATTATTTTTTACATGGTAAATACAATTAATGCATTTGTATAAAATAATATATTTTTAGAATAAGTGAGATAAAAAAACCCGTAATACTGTTTCATTTGGCCTTTTGTGAGGTTTAGAATCATGCACACTGTAGATAAATTTCAGTAAAAATAATATCCCAAGGGTAATACATCTTTGAAATAATCAATCATTATTTTAACAATCATTATTTTATTTTATTTATTTTAATCATTATTTATTAAAATTAAAAAAACCTTTTTTATGATTGCTTGAATACAAATATTTCTAAAGCTTTCAATAAATAAAACTTTTTTTAGCCGTTAACCCAGGCCTGACTCGTTAAAGTATAAAAAAAATGTTATCGCTAAAGTTATTTATTTAGAACCTCCATTTATAATTCGAAATTCCTCCATTTAAAATCCTCTTCTAATAAAGAGATTCGGTTTAGCTATAATAAAAATTATTATAAAATTAGTATTATAAAGCATATCATATTAGTGAGTCGCTAAGGGCTTTAATTTATCATTTTTGATAAAATTAGTGCTCAAAGTTACAGAGAAAAATAAATAAATTTACTTGCATTTCGTTGTAATTATAGTATTACGGGTTTTTTTATCTCACGTATTCGAAAAATATATTATTTTATACAAATGTATTAATGGTATTTACCATATAAAAAAAAATTTTATTTCATGTGCTATTTACAGGGTTATATATAAATTAAATTTGAATTTAAATTTAACGGGTTGAAAACCAGAAATAAGCGGGAAGTGGTACGCAACAGCGCAAGCATCACTTGGACAAGTTTGTATTGCGTAAAGCTAGCTGTACTAGATGGATCTCGCTTGGACGGTCTGAAATTGCCGATGAGTATCAAAAGCCACCCATGGTGGCCGTCTCGAACCCCAACACTGTGTGAAATACCTTTTATATCAGGATTATATTCTAAAGATCAAATTTTAGAATTTATATTTATAAATATAAGAAATAATTTAATCTATTTATTATTACTTTTAAGAACAGGATTAACAGTTTCTTATTGAATTCGAATTTTATTTTATCTAATAAATAATTATAATAAATTTTTATGTTATTGTAATATTAAAGATTTTAAATTTATAAATTATCCAATAATTATTTTAACAATTTTGTTATACCCTACCCATGTGACTCTCTCGCTCCCCGAATTCGAACTCCGTAAATGGCCCCTGCAGCACCGCAGTCCGGCTAGCGCGGCCGAGAGACTGCGCAGTGCGGCAGTTCCGCGCGCCGCCGTTAGGCGGCCAGCACCTTGTTTTCGCTTGTCCACCACTGAAGTAGCGCAACGAACCAGATATAAGGCCGAGCCATCCCGGGGCTTGATGGTCTCCCTCTAACTGATCAGCCCATCAGATCAACCCGTCTGCGACTGCTGGCGACTTACTGATAGGACCACTTAGAAAATTTAGTAATTTTAATTTTGAAATGAAAATAATTTACATTTTATAATTTATTCTATCAAAATATTCCTTTTTATCAGGCATTTCATTACTTTGCGACGAGTATCGTCACGCCGCATGCATATTTTATTGTAATACCTATGTTTTTATATATTTGCATGTGAGTTGACTTTTCAGATCTTCCCGCGCACCAGAGCTGTACGAGAGTTGATGTATTGCTGAACGCGTCGCCTAGTGAGAGCGCGCGCGTGAGAGAGAAGCTTCTAGCGTAACGTTAGGTTAGATGGGAGATTCGATTCGAGCATCGAGCGCGCGTCTCGTGTATCCGGAGAGCGTTTACTCCGGCGATAGAATTATCCTGTATTATTTATCGTACGATAATTGCGATTACACTTGTGAGTGGAGTTGTACTCTACATCGTTGTGAGAGCATCTCGATTACCAGGAGACTGGACCGAAGCGAGACCGCAGTTTTGGGTTGATTACTGTCATAGCGTTCTTCGCATTTCTGTAAGTATCAGCTTCTCTCTCTCACTCTCACCAGCGCGTTTAACAATATTAGCTTTCTATTGACCGTGAGGTTGTGTGCTAACGAAGCACCTTTGTACGTTTTTTTGTTATAATTCTCTGATTTAATTGACATAATATATGCATTAGCCTTTTACCGAACGTCACATGTGTATTTCATTTGTGAGTTTCACGTATTAGCCCTGTTCCCCTTTATCTAAAACCCACGGAGAATCAAACTAGAATAATCTACATTTAACGTGGACAATCCCCGTTACATTGGCGCCCATCAGTGGTTAGATTTAGCTAGAGCAGGGAATAATTTTGTAGGAAAAACTTAGTGCGAATTCGCGAGTGTTCATTATAGGCGGATAAGCGTGCGGAGATATACATTGCGTGTATAGTATAGCGAGTGAGCGCGAACGTTGGCTTGTGTTTACATCGCGCGGCTAGACTGGTCGTCCGCGAACGTAAACATTGCGCGTTTCCAGCTATCGAAAATTTTAGCATTGGCTGAAATATTATTTCGGGAAATAAGTTTTATTTTCTCGTCGCGTGATTTATTTCTTGATGTTGGCGATTAATCAGTATATGTAATGACTGGATTAATAGTTGAATAGCGGATCGAATCTCAGATTGCGATTATACTAGGGGAATAATTTTTTGAATATTATTGATTGAACAATTAAGTGTAAATAATTGTTTTTCCCTATTGACATTAAATATTATTTTTATTATTTATATTTATGTAATATAATCGTAGTCAAATCGACTGGTTAATTTTTTATATATTGTGTGTGATAGCGTGATTTTGGCGCTGCTAACAGCTATATAGCATACGCGCTCAGCTGATTGTATATGTGCGTGTATCAGTGTATCACCGAAGTAGGGTTAGATACAGGTATGCTTTGCGGAGCGTATCGCAACGGCGAAGCTTTGATTTACCGACAGTGTAGATAATAATTTCTATTTAAATTTTGTTTTGAAAGTGAACTTTATTTCTCGGTGTAGGTTTATTGAATTTAAATTGAGATTATTGACGAAATATTTTATTTTATTTTGTTTGTTCGTGATATAATTTAAGCAAAATTTTTTTCAATTTAAATTTTGGTAATAAAATTAAAATTTTTGTTTTTGTTGTAAATTTTATTTTGGAATTTTCGTTCGAATCGGAAAATTTTCTTTTGAATTTTTTTTTTCCTGTTTCTGGTTGTAGTTTGGTTGGTAAATTGCATAAGTGTAATTTGGAATTGCACAGATTGTCGAACGAAGGAGGCTGTGACTGAATTAAGAGCGACACGCGAAATAGATTTTTTTTCAATTATTTAAATTTTGGTCATTGTTAGTTTATTTCTTTCGTAATTTGTCTCTTGTATATTTTTTTGATTTCGACGGAAAAAATTCGTTTAAGTTAGCGGGATCACATTCGAATTTTGAAAATGGCGATGCGCGTTAATATTTTCGAAGAAGCGGATCAAGAAATTGAGAGATGGGCAATGTCATTGTCAGAGGATAGACTAAATGATTTATTGCAGAGATTTGAATTAGTAATTGATACGAGTAGATACAGTAATGTTGGTAGGTTAATTAGGCGTTTGCGCGGTGATTACACTGCGTATGATTTTGTTGTGACGAATGAGCCTAGCGATATCGCGATGTCGAGAAGAGACGCAACTGTTCAGAAGATTATTTTGAGAGAAGAAAATTTATCAAATGAGACGAAGTCAACGACATGGGTACGATTGAGTTTACCGACGACGTTAGAATCAGAAGCATCAGTTTTAGATGATAATGAAGAGCAAGAGGAAGAAACGTTAGATGACATTTTCCGGATACTCAGGAATAATGATCTAGAGTCGACCAGAGTTTCTAGTGAAGAAGAAGTTGACGTTTCGGGAGTACATCCTATGGTTACAGTAGCGGATGTGCATACGGAAGCTGAAGAAATTGTTGATCTTCAAGAGCGAAACGCTTGCACTAATATTGGTGTCGATAAAGATCAAGTTGACTTAGAAGATAAAAAATCAGAGCAAGATAATCAAGATGAAGTGAAAGCAAAATTGCGACGAGAATTAGCTGAACAGCGCGAGTTGGCCAAAACCTCAGAGGCCAGATGGAATGCGTATGCTGCTGGAATGGAAAGATCCATGGTTGAGCTGAGCGTCTATTATTGCAAATTAAAAGAAGACTTTGAGAAGTTCCAAGTTCAATTCAGAGACACGTTTGTTGTGCATAGAGAACCTGATGCTCATAGCACGAAGTTGAACCCGAATGCGACAAGATTCGTGTCCGGTCCTACAGTTCAGAAGGCTGGAATGAATGAATTACCATTAAGTGCAGAACCCCAAGGTGTGTCTCGGGGGGGGGGGGGGGGGAGGATCAGCTGCTTCGACGAGTAAGGCAGTTAATGAATATTCGTCGATGTCGAGACCAACGTATCGTGACGTTGGAAAAATTGCTCGTGAGTGGAAAATCCAGTTTGACGGTGGTAAAGATAGTTGCATTGAAGAGTTTATTCAAAGAATGAATGAATGTAGGGCGTCATCGCATTTAGATGATACGGATTCATTAAATGCGTTACTCCATGTTATGAGGGACGGAGCGTTAATCTGGTGTCGACAGATGCGTCAAACTTGGAAGACTTGGAAAGATTTTTGCAGTGATGCTAGGCAAAGCTACGTTATGGACCAAGACATTCAGATGAAGTTATTATCGGAAGCGCAAGCGCGCACACAAGGAATAAATGAACCAGTACGTGATCACATCATGGCAATGCTAGCGATCATGAGTAGGCATGATGATCCGCCGGAGGTTGCAGTACAGCTGAAAATGATACATGATAATATGCTGGCAGAAGTTAGAATGCAAGTGCCTCAAAGGAAAGTGAAGAATATAGGAGACCTTATCATGTGGGCTAGGAACGCTGAAAAGCTGATTCATGATAAGAATCACTATAAGCCTCTTCCATCACCTAACAGATGTTTATTGCCGAAACTGGCTTATAAAGAAAAACCTGTTCAGGAAACTTCGGAAGAGACTAAAGGCGGAGTACCTGTTGCGACGACCGCGGATCCTGGTGATATAGGTGAAACTATAAAGGTGGCAGTGCAAAATGCTATTGCTGAGTTGGGGTTACTCTCAGCTTCTACTTCACAAGGGCACCGAGGTAAGAAGTCTATCTCTAAAGGAGCGAAGTCGCAAGCAAATACGGCGACTACAGTATCTGACAGTCAATCAGGAAAGATAAGTGCTGTTTCGGAAGAGAAGAAAGATGCTCCTAGGGAGTCAAGAAGTGATCATAATAAAAACCAGGACTCTTGGGGTCCATGTAAACCTTTTGTTAGATGTTATGGGTGCGGATGGCCGCGACATACAACTTAAACTTGTCCGGAGTGCTCGCAGAAGAAGAACTCTGAGGATAAGACGGCTGAGAAGAACTCAGAAGACTCGGGAAACGAGGAAGGGAGCAAGTAGTTCAGGCCCGTACTTCTCCTATTGTTTTGGCGGCCTTTCAAGAAACAAGTCAGGCAACTGAAGAAGCAGTGATGTCTGTTATAGTTTATGATTTATCCCGTAAAGACTGCAGTCGCTGGTGGATACCAGTAGTTATTGGTGATATTCAGTTACTAGTACTTTGTGACTTGGAAGATGCATGTATCGCTTTAGGTTCGATTGGATTACAAATAGCTTCAGCAATGGAGAAGACTATTATTCCTTGTAGTGAACCTGGTGCGAAATTCGCTGATGGACAGCTTATGCCGATCTACGGTGTACAAATGCAGTTCACAGTGTTAGATCAATCGCGAATATTAAGTGTTATGGGTTTAAGTGCACTTAGTTCCGAATGTATACTCGGAATGGATTTTATGCGAGCATTTAACGCGATCTGTTTACCTAGAGAGAATAGATTGAAAATAGAAGGTGTCACCGAATCAGTTCCTCTAGAAGTTTCTGCTCTCTTAGATGGAGTAGCAAGTGCTCTCGCAGCCATCGGTTTGGCCGATGTCACCTCAGAACAGCGAAAACGCCTATATGCTATTAGACTGTTGGCTTCCAGCTGGGGAAGTACCGTTGGGGGGTACACATCTGATCCAGCACAGTATTGATGTGGGGTTTGTGAGACTAATTAAAAAATGTCCAGTGTCAATGAAGATTGAGGGAGAAATAATGCTCAAGTGTTAGAAATGTTGGACGTGGGAGATATACGCCGTTCTAACCTCAGCTAGACAAGCTCTGTAGTCATAGTCTGCAAATCGGATGGTACCTATTGATTTTGTGTTGACTATCGGAAGCTTAATGTTGTTAAAACCGCGAGTGCGTATTCGCTACCATAATGGATATCGTCTTGAGTAAGTTTCAGAAGAGTGATCGACTTATTAGACCTGAATTAGAGTCGTATACTTTTCCCTATTTGGATGACATTATTAGCAGAACCAAGACTTTCGATGAGCATCTACCTTGGTTAGATGTAGTTCTGAAGAGAATCGCGGAAGCTGGGTTGATAATTAACCGAGGTGAAAGCAGGTTCTGCTGTGACGAAGTTAAGTGTTTAGGCGTTACGGTGAATCGTGAGGGATTTCGTCCAGATCCTCGGGAAGTTGCATCGATTCTAGTGTATCTAGTCCTGAATACTCTGACCAAATTGAAGAGTTTCATGGGAATGTTTACCTGATATTGGATATTTCTAGATCGGTGGAGCGATGTCGCGAAGCCGTTGAATCTGGTGCTACGTGGCAATGCAAGATTTGCTTGGAGTGCAGCGCAATAGAATGCTTTTAAGCAGGTTAAATTTATACTTGTGACAGCGCTTGTGCTACATGAATCATCGTTCGAAGAAGATTGATTTAGATGATTAGTGAATCGCATCCATGAAATACATTCAAGAATTAGTCAAAGATCAGTAGTATTTTCGAAGTTATCAGCGAACATTAGCGAATCCTCACGAATTTTCAGATTGGAATATAATTGCTGGTTAACTGTATTGCAAGCTTGAGTTAATTCTAGAAGACGTTCTAGAAGATAGAGATGCTTGAAAGCTGATCGTGTCCACAGAGAAGATATTGCAAGTTTTTCGTGAATCGAACGGTGAATCTAAGTTTGGCCATCTGGTTTGTCGTGAGACGTATGAGAGAAATGCAGGATTACGTCTTTTGGAAAGGAGTGTACCAGGATGTGTTGAAGTCTATTTAGTCATGCACTGTCTGCCAACAGTGTAGAGTTGAATCTCTGCTACGTACTGGTACTGTGAGAGCGAAAAAGCCAGTTGTACTAGTAGAAAGGGTAGTAGGTGATGTGATTGATCCATTTCTGTGATCTAAGAATGGATATACTTGCTGGTCCTGTTAGATGTGATTTCTCTATTTTCCTGAACATGGAAAGAAACCCTGCGCCAACGCTTAGTACCAGGCGAGAAAGGAAGAGGCTGCTGGGGAAGAATCTCAGAAAATTGCAGAACTGGGAAAAGTAGATTTTAAACTATTTGATTTGTAGTTGGATGTTGGGAAAAGATGTATGTTGTCGACATCAAACGGTATGTTCAAGGAGAAGATCCTGTGTTTGCTGAAGATCACGGTGAAGATGTAAACTCTATTGATGCTTCTGAGGAAGAAGACGGTGATCCTGCAGAAGATGTTTCCATCACCAAGGAAGCGACCGTTAGCGAAGAGAATGAACGTGAGGGGCGAGATATTGCACTGAGTAAAAACGTGGATGTTTCACGTAAGCGTGGTAGGCCGCGTAAAACCCGAATCGTCGTTTCTCGTGATACCAGGGCTCCTAGGGGGAAGGAAGCGACGCTCGCAGAGTCTGACGCGTCAGAAGCTGAAAACGGAAATTCACCGGTGGTTAATGCGAAACGCGGTCGACCGAAGGGTTCTAGAAAACAGCGAGAACCGCAAGTTGAGTTGTCTCTAAGACATATGCGATCAAATAGGGCGAATGTTTAGGATAGAGTAGGGTAATAGGTTGGAGAATTCCCTGATTTTGGCTGACTACAACCATCGTTTATTCAGGACCATGAGTGACAGCAACAACTCGACAGCTCGACAACTCGGTAGGCCGGAAGTGCGAGTTCGCTCAAACCTTAGGGTTTAAGTTGCTGAATATACTTTTGTAAAAAAGAAAACTAATGGTGTTAATTTATTGAGCCCTTATCGAAAGTTGATTTGTTTTTTTTCCTTGCAATGAAGTTTGTTTTTTTTTTGCATGAGTTTGATTTGAATCGATTTATTTTGAAATTTTATTTTCTTTTATTTTTATTTTGAAAAGAAATGCTTTATTATTTTATTATTTTATCATCTCGGTCGTTTTTGCATGCTGGTGAAAGTATTGGAGAGCTGGTACGCTGTAAAAGCTACCCAGCGTCTGGAAGGGGGGCATGTGAGGAGTATCGTCACGCCGCATGCATATTTTATTGTAATACCTATGTTTTTATATATTTGCATGTGAGTTGACTTTTCAGATCTTCCCGCGCACCAGAGCTGTACGAGAGTTGATGTATTGCTGAACGCGTCGCCTGGTGAGAGCGCGCACGTGAGAGAGAATCTTCTAGCGTAACGTTAGGTTAGACGGGAGATTCGATTCGAGCATCGAGCGCGCGTCTCGTGTATCCGGAGAGCGTTTACTCCGGCGATAGAATTATCCTGTATTATTTATTGTACGATAATTGCGATTACACTTGTGAGTGGAGTTGTACTCTAAATCGTTGTGAGAGCATCTCAATTACCAGGAGACTGGACCGAAGCGAGACCGCAGTTTTGGGTTGATTACTGTCATAGCGTTCTTCGCATTTCTGTAAGTATCAGCTTCTCTCTCTCACTCTCACCAGCGCGTTTAACAATATTAGCTTTCTATTGACCGTGAGGTTGTGTGCTAACGAAGCACCTTTGTACGTTTTTTTGTTATAATTCTCTGATTTAATTGACATAATATATGCAATAGCCTTTTACCGAACGTCACGTGTGTATTTCATTTGTGAGTTTCACGTATTAGCCCTGTTCCCCTTTATCTAAAACCCACGGAGAATCAAAGTAGAATAATCTTCATTTAACGTGGACAATGCCCGTTACAACTTATAAAAAATTATAAAATTTATTTAAGTTATTATTGTTCTATTTTATTTTTTCCTAGATTAATATTATTAAATTTATTTATTATAATATCAACTTCATGATTTTCAATATGAATAATTATAGAAATTAATATAATTAGATTTATTAGATTAATTATTTTTGATAAATATATTAAAAAAGTGTTATGTGCCGATGCCAAACCACAAAATCGGCAACGTCGCATGACGGCTAAGAAATTAGACGCGCACAAAGTATGCGCCAAACCGTCGCCAAGTCCAACAAAGACGTGCGACAAAGATACTTCTCCTTCATCCCTCGAAACGCTGACCAAGCGCTTCGCCCTCCCATGTGCAGCCGGACTTCACCCGAAGTCCACGAGTGCGAGAAAGAGCGAAGTGGCAAGTGCAGCGAAGAGAGGGATAGGGAGAGGTAAAAGACAATTAGTGGGAGAGAAAGTGACGCGCTCTCTCCTACGTCTAATTGCGCGCCCTCCAGCAGAGCGTCTCGAGCCACCGAGCGGACTCGACGGACTCGACGATTTTTATGATTATTATTGCTTCATTTACTAAAAGAGCTCAAATTCCTTTTTCTTCACGATTACCAGCTGCTATGGCAGCTCCAACACCAGTTTCTTCATTAGTTCATTCTTTTACTTTAGTCACAGCAGGAGTATATTTAATAATTCGATTTCATTATTTAATTTCTAAAAATATTAATTTATTATTTTATATTGTATCAACTGCTTTATTAACTATAATATTTGCTGGAATATCAGCAAATTTTGAATATGATATAAAAAAAATTATTGCATATTCAACATTATCACAATTAGGATTAATAATAATAATTTATGGAATAAAAAATTGAGAATTATCTTATTTTCATTTAATTATTCATGCTATATTTAGATCAATAATATTTATAAGATCAGGAATTTTAATTCATAGAATACAAAATTATCAAGATATTCGTTATATAAATAAAATAAAATTATTGATACCAATAACATTTAGAATACTTATTATTGATAATCTATCATTATGTGGAATCAGTGTTGGGGTTCGAGAGAGCCACCATGGGTGGCTTTTGATACTCATCGGCAATTTCAAACCGTCCAAGCGAAATCGATCTGGTACAGCTAGCTTCACGCAATACAAACTTGTCCAAGTGATGCTTGCGCTGTTGCGTATCACGTCCCGCTTATTTCTGATTTTAAGCACGTTAAATTTAAAATCAAATTTAATTTATATATAACCCTGTAAATAGCACATGAAATAAAATTATTTTTTACATGGTAAATACAATGCGACGGAGAATCCGTCGTTGAAAAGCTGAGTGACTCTCCTGCAGGAAACCGAGCAGAAGAATATACTCTAATGGCAACGGGTGCTTACAGGAGAAAACAGCTGAGCCGTAACCAGGCGCCGGCACTGAGCCGCGCCGTAGGAGAGAGAGAGAGAGAGGGAGAGCGCACGAGAGTAGCAGCCAGCCGAGTCGCCGCCGTGACGTCATGGCCGTCGAGCAGCGAGAGAGCGCGCGAGGAGTGGGAGCGCCACTGACTACTACACGCGGCCGCGCGCGGCGCGCAGAGCCAGCAGGCGCACCGCTGGGCCGCAGCCGCCGCCATGACACCACCGAGGAGCACGAGGCGACGGCGAACATAGCCAGCGCATGGCGCTACAGCGAGCGGCGCGACGAGCGGCTGAGCCGCGTATATTGTAGCGAGCGCGTGCGTATGTGTTTGTGTGAGCGCGCGCAGCACGACGCGTGCCGAAGAGTATGTGAGACGGCACGATGCCGCCGCGGAACTCGAAAGAGTGGAGGCTACTTAGCCTCGTATGTAACGCGAAATGTTATTGGCGGTCGGAGTGGAGGCGCCAGGGCTCTCCACAACGGCAGTAAGCGAGCGAGTGTGCCGAAGCCAGAGCGTGAGTGAGGAGGAAATAAAGACGAGAAATTTGTAAATTGCCGCGGCCGATCACGTGACGATTGTACATTGATGCGAGCGTGTATGTGTGAGATCGCGAGGTAGAGCGCCGAGGCAAGTGAGCGAACAGTCAGTACCGAGCCAACCTCCTAGTGAGTAGCCTCGAGCATCCATAGCATCCAGAGTTTTGATAGTTTTGTGAGAGTTTCCAGCAGCATTTATTCACCCGCGCACAACCGCGTCTCGCCTGTGTTCGCGTCGTCGCTTTACAGAGTACGAGACAACGGCCGTACGCGAGGAAGTCTGCAGCAGTCAGTGTAGTAGAGTAATAAAGAAAATTCAATCATAATTATACGTGTTCAAATTTATATACCAAAAAAATTACCGGCTCAAACGACCCGTGAAGTAAGGAGTCTCAGCCGAGGCCCGAGCTTGTGAGTGAGCCATCCGTGTCGCGTCAAGGCGCCCGCACACCCCGGAAAAATAACAGACGCGACCTGTAGCTCGACTCAGAACCGCGGAGGGGAAGGCCCCAGCGCGAGCGCGAAATACTCCCCGGGAGACGCACCGACGTGCCTCTCTCCTCTCGCCCGCCGCAGCCACCTGCCCCGCCGTGTCACAACAATTAATACATTTGTATAAAATAATATATTTTTAGAATAAGTGAGATAAAAAAACCCGTAATACTGTTTCATTTGGCCATTTGTGAGGCTTAGAATCATGCACACCGTAGATAAACTTCAGTAAAAATAATGTCCCAAGGGTAATAGATCTTTGAAATAAACAATCATTAGTTTAACAATCATTATTTTATTTTATTTATTTTAATCATTATTTCAATTAAAGGTCTGAATGAGCAGTTTAAAATTAAAAAAGTTTTGTTATGACTGCTTGAATACTAATATTTCTAAAGCTGTCAATAAATAAAACTTTCTTTAGCCGTTAACCCAGGCCTGACTCGTTAAAGTATAAAAAAAATGTTATCGTTAAAGTTATTTAGTACCTTCATTTATAATTCGAAATTCCTCCATTTAAAATCCTCTTTTAATAAAGAGATGCGGTTTAGCTATAATAAAAATTATTATAAAATTAGTATTTGTTACGTGTTCACGCACGGGAGCTTGAGTCGAACACGAAGAACGGGAGAGCGCGCGATCGGGAAACAGGCAGGTGTGTTTAGCTGACGACGCTAATAATTCGTCGGAATATCACGCGAGTGAATGGCTTTCATGCGCCAATATAAATGATTATATTTATTATGAAATCTTACCTTGATCGATTGTAGCTGCTCAGCTGGACTAGAACGGCGAAGATTAGTTAGCGACTTGGGTCCCAGATAGGAAATCTCGTCCGGATTTTATAAAGCAGTGAAAATAAACCGACTCTCCACCGAATACTTCAAATTCAATTCTATTTATTCCAAAATTAACAATACGCCACTCGGGCCTCTGAGAGTAAATATTGAAAATGAAAAAGATTCTAAAAGTGGAAGATATAACTTGGAAATACTAGAGAAACACGTCGAGTCCGTTCGGTAGCTCAAGACGCTCTGCCGGAGGGCGCGCAATTATGCATGGGAGAGAGCGCGTCACTTTCTCTCCCACTAATTGTTCTTACCTCTCCCCATCCCTCTCTTCGCTTCATTAGCTACTTCGCTCTCTCTTGCACTCGTGAACTTCGGGTGAAGTCCGGCGGCGCATGGGAGGGCGAAGCGCTTGGTCAGCGTTTCGAGGGCTGGAGGAGAAGTACCGTTATCGCTCGTCTTTGTTCGACTTGGCGACCGTTAGGCGCATACTTTGTGCGCGTCTAATTTCTTAGCCGTTATGCGACGTTGCCGATTTGGTCGTTCGGCATCGGCACATAACATCCTCCCCCCTTGGAAGGTTTGCCGTCCCGGCAAACGATGGTATCGAATGCGGGTTGGGTAGGGGTGGGTTTATTGACGAAATCCCAGAGTATGGGGGTGCGATTCAGCCTTTTGATTGTTTTTTTGTGCCCTTTGTAGGTAACCCTGATTTTTCTTGCATTTCTTGACTGCGTTTGAACGTGCAGGACTTTTACTCCTCCGCGATCCATCTGTAACAGAATAAAAAGAAAATATGTGGTGTTAATTGGGTCATGTGTATCTTTCTTAATTATAAACGAAATTTTTCGCTTCATGCATAGCGGGTTACTTTAGCTATTGGTTCGCATGGTTAGTTCTTTAAACAGTGTTGTGTAACTGTGTGTGAGTAATGTTTGTGATGTGTGTGTGTATGTGATACGTTGGTAACGTATTGTGATTATTCATTGCCAGCATTTTCTTTTAAAATGTCTGCTGCATATTCTACTATCCATTCCTCTTTTGGTTCTGTTGGTATTTCCTTGTTGTCTAATTCTTTTTTTTCTTCTTTTTCTTCTAACTCCTTATCCCAATCTTCTTTTTCGGTCTCGACGGGTGTGATGTCTAATTTTTTCCAGTTATTTTTCATGTCTTCATTTCCCCAACTGTTGTCGTCCGATTCTTCTTCTTGGTCGATGTCAGATGTTTCATTGCCTCCTCGTGTGCAATTTTCATTTTGTTTTTGCCATTGATGTTTAGCATACTTGAATTTTTAGCATACTTTCTTTATTATTTTGTCTACGTTTTCTTTGTCGTGGAAAATGGTTTCTATTATGTATTTGTCTGGGACTTTCATGTCTCCTTCCCAGGACAGATGGTGGTAAACCATGCATGTCGTCATTTGTAGGTAATCGAGTAGTTCGTCTCTTGTTTCCTCATCATTTACTGAGAAATAGATTTTCCTTGCTGCATGGATGGTAGCCATGATATTGTCATTATCTGGTTCTTCATCAGAACTTCTTGAAATGTTGCTTTCTGCCTCTTTAGGTTTTTGCTTGGTGAGCTTATTTTTCTTTCCCACGGTGTATAGTGGTTGTCTATACTGCCATGGTACGTAGCGCATTGGCGTGGTATGGAATCTCATGAATGATGGTATGTCATTCTGGATATGAATATTGATGTCTTCGATTTTGTAGGAACCATGAGCTATTGATATCCCAAGTGGTTCTCTTGGGTAATCTTTTTCTTGGTAACGAATTGGAATGTCAATGTTCAGACTACTGGTGTCCATTTTAGCTATTCTGCAACACAAATGTGTGTGTGTGCTTAATTTATTATTAGTGAGTGTAAATTTGTTTGTTAGTTACAGACAGTGGTGTGCGGGGTGTGCACATTTAAAGGTCATATGTGTTTATTTACTGTCTCAAATAGGGTGTGTTTCAATGTTCAATAAGTCCATATTTAAGTAATTCGTCTCGTCTAGTAATGCATTTTCTTGTTCGGTCGACATGTCTTCAGTGTTGTTTGCTGTTGTTTTTTTCTTGTTATGTTCTACATCTGGCATCAGATCCTCGTTTGCAGATTCTATATCTTCTTGTTGGATTGCAATTGGTATTTTAGATTTTTGCAACTTCTCCTTCCATAGAGTTTGTTTAATGCAGGTTTTTTCGTGCAAATGGTAAATGTCTATGTCGATGTGTTTATTGCATTTATCATGTTTTTTTGTGTACTTTTCTTTGTTTGATTTTGATGGTTTTCTGGGTACTGAGTATACGGCGTTGTATCTAGCGTCGCAATCTAATTTCGCTTTTCCTGCGTCTTCTTCTTCAAAGTATTGTACATATCCATATGTAAGTTTTCCTTTTTTGTCTTTTATAGTCTGATAGTATACTAATGGTCCATATTTTGCAAATACTCTGAAGAATAGTTCATCCTTAACCGTGTCGGAGTATTCCCAGGGTAATGTACAGAATAGTCTATGATTGTCCATCGGAGCAGGTTGTTTGTTTACAACATGCACTTCTGATTTTACTGGGCATGATTTTTTTATTTGAGTGTCATCTATTTCTTCCTCCATTGGTATGTTTCGTCGTTTAGCTGCTTGTGAGTTCGTGGCTTTTTTGAATCTATTCTGTTTTATTATTGTTGCTCTTCTTTCGTATGCTTTGGTTGCATCCCTTTCCGTGTTGAATATCATGGTTATTTTCTTCGCTCCTGCTTCAAATTTATGCTGTTCATAGTGCATTGTTACTGGTGTTGCTATGTACTCGAATTTTCTTAGTATAGCATACATGGGTATGTCATTGTCACAGAAAATGATGATTGATTTCCGCTGCTTCGTGGCCATGTCGTTATTTTTCTAAAAACGAAAATCGTTGTTTTAGTTGACTTCTGCTTGCTGTAGTGGTAGATCTAAAGTCATCTGTGGTGTTTGTACGTCTCGTCGTGTGTTATATTTGGCTTTCGCGCCTTCTCCTATTGTTATATTCTGTAGTTCTGTAATGTCGATATTTTTTGTGTTGTGTTTGTGTATTTTGTGTGTTTGCTTTTTGGTGCGCAGAGTCAATTTTTTAAATATTTTTGTCTTTCCTATTATATAAATTATTATAATGAAAATTATTATTTGTGTAGTTATTCCTCCATAAACTAGGGTGTTAATTTTGAAGTCTTTGCGTTTGTGGTCGCTTATCTGATTTAATTCTTTTAAAATTTCAGATAGGGGTCTTTCTTTTTTGTGATTTATTGACAGGTCATTATTAATTTTAAATATGTGGGTGTTTGGATATGTTTCAATGTTGTGTGATAACAGTGGGTAATTTTCTGTTAATTTCAGACTTATATTTGGTGAATATATGTACGTGAAATTTGTTTGTTTTGTGCTTTCACCTGCTAGAACTGTGGTTGCAGTTTTAGCTATGCATTTAGGTGATATTCTTAATATTCCTGCTTCTTGAATTGTTATTTTGTATTCGGGGTATTCTTTGCAAATGAGGGTCATTGGTGTCTCAGAAATTGTGGAGTATAGCCAAGATTTGTCTTGCTCCAAATAGTTCCATTGTATTTGGGTCAAAGGGTTGATTCTGATGTCGCAATATTTGATGGTGTCAATTGTTGGGTCTAATAATAATGTAATTTCACAATCTGTCGATTCGGGAGTATTGTGTTACGGACCAAGGATCGGGCAGATTTGTGCGTAATGGGTGGTTAAACATTTGTTTAATCTGTTTTCATTGAATTTTATGTATTTCGTTTGATCTATTGTTGTGGCAATATGAGTGTGAGATGGTTTTATGTGAGCTATTCCCAAACTAATGTTATGATGCCATTGTGGTATCGCAATGGGGTGCATTTTGTATAATTGATATTCTGCGTGATCTACTAATGGTAAATGTAGGATTATTATTGTTTTTCCATTTTGATGTAGTGCATCAATTTTGGAAATTTTAATTATTTCTTCTGTTCTCATGTGTTCAGAAGGTATTGGTAAATTCATGTCCTTACTCACTCTTTTGATATCTGTGTTTATTTCTTGCAGAATATTGTTCGAGAGTATTTCTGGGTGAATTTTACCATTTTTTATCTCCCTTAATATGTCAAGTAATTTTTCATGACTTTTTGTAATGTGGTCAATGGTCATTTCTAATCTTTTGACATAGAGCATTATTTCTACTAGGTATTTCATTTGCTCACTTTCTTTTAGTACATTTGTTATTACTTTGGTAAGTGATTTTTCGAAATTTTCTAAAATGATTTGTTGATTTTTTGTTATTTTGTATAATTCTTCAAACTTTGTTGCTATTATGTGCGTATTCTGGTCTACTAAATGTATTACTTGTTTTTGATCTAGGAATAATTGGTCAATGTTCTGGTTGACATTGTGAATGTCATCCTCTGTTGCAAGACCAAACAGTGATTTGCTCATTGATCCTATAAATCCTAGGGGTACCATTCTTTTCATCCTGATGCTCGAGGGGTATTTCGAGTTAGGATATTCTACTTGACCTAAAATGGTGATAGTGTTGTTAATTGTTTTTCTTAATTCTGCCAGATTTTGTTGTTTGATTTCTAGCAGATCAGTGCCTAGAGCATTTTTGCATTTATATTCTTCTATGACTGTAATGCATTTGTTGTATACTTCAACGTGAGATTGTGATAGGTTATGTATATCTAAGAATTGGTCAACGTCAATGACTATGTTAACTTTCCAGTTCGTTTTAATTATTTTTACTGTGTTTGTTTTTTCATAATAAATGCCAGGGTTTGGCGATAATGATTCCATTGAATGTAATTTTTCTGCAATTAAGCCTGGTAGGCTGATGATGACGAAGATGAATTGAACTGAGCGGTGATTCATCTGTAACACAAGTGAAGGTTAATCAGAATTGTTTTCTGATTCTGACTCATTAGTTTTTGTGTGTACATCTTTGAGTTTGTCAATGTGTTTTCTAATTCTTTTGCCATTGGGGTATTCTAAAATGACGTTTTTTCTGCCAACAAATTCGACAATTTTTAGTGGTTTATTTCGGTAGGCATCAAATTTACTTGTTCTTGGCTCATTGATTAAGCGTGCATATCCGCCTATTTTGCCTTTAAACTTTCTTATTTTCTTGTCGTATCTTTCTTTCGACTTTATTTTGTTTTTTATTTGTCTTTCGCCTGTTAATACTTTCATTTCGTCTAGACGAAGTATTAGGTCTCTGATGTAAACATTGTATGTGCGAAGTTTTTCGTCAGATGGTATTTTGATTGGAAAACGTGCAGTTTTTCCGTATACTAATTCAAACGGTGTGAAGTTTGTTGCGGCATGAATACTTGTATTATACGTGAAGGTGGCAAATGGTGCTAATTTGTCCCAATCATCGTATTTCTCTGAGTATATTCTTATGAATTCTACTAGTGGTGCATGGCTTCTTTCTAATGAACCATTTGTTTGTGGTCGGTAACCTGATGTTGTTAATCTATTTATTTTAAAAATTTGCAACATTGTTTCTACTATACTTGATAGAAAACTTGCTCCTCTGTCTGAGAGTATTGCTCTTGGTGCTCCAAATTGACAAATTAAATGCTTGACCAGTGCATCTGCGATGGTGGTTGCATTCAGATTTTTAATTGGTATAGCAATTAAATACTTTGTTAGGTTGCATTGCATTGTTAGTAAGTGGCAATTACCTGATGGCGTTTGTCTTAATTTGCCGACTGTGTCAATCGAGACTTTGTCAAAAGCTTCTATTGGTGTGTCAGTGATAATCATTGGCTCTCTTGTTTTGAATCGTTCAATTTTTTTTTCTTGGCAACTTTCGCATTTTCTTATGTAATTTTGAATGTCATTGCGCATTCCTGGCCAATAATAACGTTCTCTGATTTTGCGATATGTTTGGTTTATACCTTTGTGACCACCGGTCAGGCTGTCATTTAAATTTGCTATAATTTGTTTCCTTTCTTTTTCCAATGGTAGTTCTACTTTTCCATAGCAGATTGTTACCTTTATTGGAGAATTGTTGAAGGTTTTTGCTAGAAGCTCGGTGATTAGACCGGGTTTTAATTCATCTGTTAAATCGTCTCCACGCGATATTCTGAAACTTTTTGCTTCATTTTTTATCAATACTGTTTTCAAATTTTGTCTGTTGTTTCAAATACTTGTCTTTAATTATGACAGAATAAATTTTGTGTTTTTTGAATGCTGTAACAAAAATTTGACCGATGTGCGGTTTTTTGTTTTTAATATTCGTTAACTCTATTGCTCCTATGTCAGTGAGTAGTCTGACTATTGAAGTTGTGCATTCACAATCCTGTGAAAGAAAATGTACGAAATTGTCTCTTTTGTATGTTAGACATTCTCTTATGGTTACTATTTGTTCTCTTTCTGGTAATAATTTTCGATCTGTGTTTGAATCCTTGTCAATTGTCGAATTGATGGATTTTTGCACTGAACCGTATCTTTTGTTTATTGGTTCTAAAAGCTGTGGCATTGTCACTAACCATGGAACCGTTGTTTCTGGTGGTTGTGAATATCGTATTTTATAAGTTTTGTCGTCAAAATTTTCGTTTATGACACTTATATCTGTTGTTTTCATCTTTACTCTTTTGTTTGGATGTGGCATGCTTTTCGCATTCGGAGATTTATTTATTATTCTTGTAGTGTCTGAAATTCTTGCTTTTGTTGGGTATATTATTCCGTCTATTGATGTTTCATCTTCTTCAGGTTGGGAATCTCTTGCCTGTTCGTATCTTTTTACCAACTCTTTTTGAGATTTTTCTATTAATTTTTGGAGTCCTTCTTCCATTACTTCATCCATGTGTTTGGTGCCGTAATGTGCATTTAATTCATCCATGCAGAATCTCATTTCTTCTGTTTGTTCTTCTCCATCAGAGAAGTGAGTTACAGCAATATCATATTCTTTGTTAATCTCTGTCTGTTGTGGATGCAATTCTTCAAATCTTGCCTATAATTTCTTCTAATTTTCTGCTAGCTTCTTCGACTTCTTTTCGTGACAATGTTGTGACATTCGATGCATTAGTTATTGATTCGTCATCAGATGATTTGTCTGTGCCTGTATCACTTTTAGCTGTTATTGCTATTTCTATATTACTTATAGTTTTGTCGTTGCTGTCATTGGATGATATTTCGTCGTTATCGCTATTTGCTTGTTTATGTATTTCCGATTCATCTATTCTTAATGCACTGCGTCTTGGATCCTCTAGCGGTGGGTTATCACTGGAGCTACCATCTACCGCTGTTGAAGACAACCATGAAGTATTTGATATGTTCGTTTTTGTGGAGGTGTTGGTGTCTGTATCACTATTAATGGTGTCATCACTATGTGCTTTTGACGTTGAAGCTTCTTGGCTGTTGCTTGGTGATTTTAGTCGTTTTGACTTTGGGTATGCTCCTTGTTTAATGTATTGTTTTATTTTGCTTTCAACTTGAGGTGCTTTTGCTCTCGTTCTTTGAGCAATGACACTATGATCCAATTGTGGAGCTTCTTTACTTGTTTTTGCTCCTGTTGGTCTTCCTCTGCCTCTGGGTGCATCAGCATTTCCCAGGGTTTGTGCCCTCGGTCTTGGTGTTGGACTTTTGGCTTTTGATGTGCTTGGCTTATGTTGATCGATTATCATTACCTTTAGTTTTGAGAGATTTTTGTTGATTTCTTCTTCTGATAAGTCTGGTGGATTTCTTGATAATGCGTCTGCGTTTTTGTTCAATTTTCCAGGCTTGTACTTGAACGTGTATTCATAGCCTGTAAAACGGAACATCCATCTCATCAGTCTCTGACCTGGATCTTTTCTACTATGCATCCAATTTAGTGGTTCGTGATCGCACACTAACGTGAATTTTCTGCATAGCAAATATGGTCGGAATTGGTGTAGAGCATAGAGTACTGCTAGACACTCTTTTTCAGTTGTGCTATAATTTCTTTCCGCTTTACTAAGTAGTCTCGATAGGAATTGAACGGGGTGTTCAAAACCATCGGTTTCTTGACTTAAAACCGCGGCAATTGCGTAATCTGACGCATCTGTTGTCAATATGAATTCCTTGTCAAAATCTGGGAATTGCAAAATTGGTTCACTCATGAGACATTGTTTCAATTCATTGAAAACGTCTTCACACTCTTGTGTCCATTCGAATTTCTTGTTATTTTGCAGTAATGCTGTTAATGGTCTTGCTTTGTCCGAGAATTTTGGTATGTATTTTCGGTAATATCCGAACATTCCTAAGACTTCTTGAATGTTTGTTCTGCATTTTGGACGTGGTAATTTTGCTATTGCTTCGACTTTTTCGGGTTTGGTTCAATGCCTCGTGCACTGATTATGTGTCCTAAAAATGCAACTTCTTTTCTGAAAAATTCGACTTTGTCAGGTTGCAGAACTAGTTTAGCTTGTCTTAATCTCTCCATGAGATTTCGTATTCGTTGTTCATGTTGTTTGAGATTTTTGCTGTAGACAATGATGTCGTCTAAATATACTAACATTTCAATATTTTGCAGGCCGCGCAGGATTTTTTCCATTAGGCGCTGAAATGTGGCCGTAGCGTTTTTTAAACCTTCTGGCATTCTTTTGTATTCATAATGACCATTTATTGTGGTAAACGCTGTCTTGTAACAATCTTCTGGTGCCATGGGTATTTGTTGGAACCCTGATGCCAGATCAAATATAGAAAAATAGACCGCTCCTCCTAGCTGATCCATTATGTCTGTTATATTTGGTAGTGGGTAAGCATCTCTGATTGTTTTTTTATTTAATTCTCTAAAATCTATTACCATTCTCCATCTTGGATTGCCTTGACTGTCTGGCTTTTTGGGTATTATCCAGGTGGGAGAATTATATGGTGAGTTTGAGTCTGTTATTATTCTATCTTTTAACTTCTTTTGCACACTTTCCCTCACAATGTGTTTGTGTTTGGGTGGGTGTCTATATTGTTTGGTATTAATAGGCACGTTGTCTTCTAGATGTATTTTGTGCTCTATCATATCTGTGCACGGTAGTTTGTCTCCAGGCAGCAGGAATCTGTCTAGATAATCGTCAATAATTCGGTCGACAATGTGTTTCTCTTCAATGTTGAGATGATCTCTTCTAATTGCAGTCTTTACTTTTTCCATTCGTTCTGGAATGTTCGAAACTACTTGACCGTCAAATTCACTGTCGGTTTCTTCTAGAAAAGTCGGCTCTGTGTCAAATGGTATTAATTCTTTTGCATTGAATTCAATGGTGACACTTTCTTGGCTTGTATTTATTGCCAAAATTTTACACGTGTTGTTGTTATTTATGTATATTCCTTCACCCATGAATACATCTTTATTTCCAGTGTCTATTCGTGGAAGGTATCCTTCTTTTAAATCTGTTTTTATCAGATTTATTTGCATTATTTGTCGAGTTCTTGCCGGTATTGTGCATTTTACTGCATTATTTGTATTTGCAGATATTTCTTCGAATGATTCTTCAGTGGTATTTTTCATTTCGTTTACTTGTAATAGACTGTCTATTTTTCGTCTTTTTGCATTTTTAGGTAAGTGTTCTTCTTCATGACCTTTAAATGGTATAGGGTGCATGACGTCACTGTTTACCATTAATGCATTTTTGTAGTATGAAATTACTGCTTCTTCCTTTTTAAGGTAATTTCTGCACAGCATTCCGTCTGCTTGAATAGGAAAATCATCATGTACTATTTGAAATTTTACTGGCGTGTTTCTTATTAATAAATAAACTGATCCTAATGTGGGTACTGTTTGCATAGTTATTCCCCCTAATTCTGTGTTATCTTCGGTGTTGAATGGTAGATCGTGATGTAATGCATTCGGTTTTATGATGTTGACTGTTGCTCCATTGTCAATCATGAATTCAAGCCATGGCCTTGTGGTGCCTTCTGGTATTCTCAATCTAACTATAGTTGGTTCGTCATTCTCCCAGTCATGTTTTTCAGAATTTTTACAGTTGGCTGAACATACTCGTGGGATGGATTTTCCACTTGTATCTTCATTATTGCAGCTGGCTGCTGTGACGTTTGTTGCTGCGTCTGTTGCTTGTTTTGGTTCATCTGTTGCATTTGCTGATGATAATGTTGCTGATCGTTGTTCTGTTGAGGATTCTGCTGTTGATTTGGATTTTGGTAATTCTGCCTCCATTGGTTGTTGCGATAATTCTGTTGATGTCCTTGCTGGTTCCTCGGGTACTGTTGATTCTGATTTTGGCTCGCTACCTGGGGATCGTAACGAGCCCCATGGTAGTTTAAATTATTGTTACTATAGTAGTTGTTAAATTGACCATTTTGTGGGTTGAACAATTGCTTTTGCTGCCCACTATTATTTCTCCAATTTGTATTTTGGTTATTCTGATATCTTCTTTGATAATTTCCTTTATAATTTTGATTGTTTCTATAATAGCCTTGTTGATTCTGATTATTATATTGTGGACGTTGGTCATTTTTTGTCTATTGTTCTGATCATTATTGTATAATATTGTTGATTTTCTGCTGGATTTTCTGGTGGTTTATTTTCTATATATGTGACGTATCCAGAGTTTCTCGGTGCATAGTAGTTGTTTTATGCATTTCGTTGATAATCATTGTTGTGTTGATAATTGTTGTAATAATTATTTTTTCTGCCATTATAAGGCCTTGTGTCTGGGATTATATTGGCATCCATCCGTACCTCTAGACGTACAGCTTCTTCATAGGCTTCTTTGATTGTTTTTGGTCTCGTGGCATCGACTGCAACAGATAGTGCTGGTGGTAATCCTCGTATAAAAATATCTACTGCTTCATCTTCTAATGGTGATATTAGTAGAGCTATGTTTTCTTCTCCTTTTTCTTCTTTAAGGGCGTTTCGAGCGCTGCTTAGTAGTACACAGATTTCGTCGTAAAAGTCACCGACATTGTCCTTTTGTCTCATTCTTAGATCCTTCAATTTGTGGCTGAAGTACTTGTAATCTCTTCCTGGACCAAAACGCTGTTTAAGGTGTTTGATTAAGTCGTCGATGCTATCAACTTTCTTGTTGTTAATGCTTTTTCTCGCAGCACCAGTTAATTTCTGTAGAACATTTCTCATGAATTGTGGACGCAAGTTTGGCGGTACCAATTCGTGAGCATTTCGTAGATCTTGAATGTAAGTTCTTAGTGCGTGGTATTTACCATCAAAAGTTGGTATACCATTAATGCAGTTCATTAAGGTGAAGCTTTCAGCCATTGATGTTATTAAATGTGTTGAGGCTTCTGTAGTTTCATTTAACGATGAGCCCGTCATGTTGATGATCTTCGTTGTTGTTTGTTGCTCTGTTTGTAGAGAATCTATTTTCAATTCTAAATTATTTAGTCTAAATGTGCCAAATTACTAGTTTATGATTATGTTTTACTCAGTTTCGCTTAATTTTGTTCATCGATGTCAAAATGATGGAATTCTTATTGATTATAAACGTAATTCAAAACTATCGAAATAAGCGATGGAAATGAAATCGAGAAGATGGTGGACAAAATTCGAGAGAAATTTGGATTGCGAAACAAAATTGAATTTATTAAGACGAGAGAATTGTGAACCGCTGACCAGGGCGTTTGTGATTTTAAAGAGGAGTGATTTTAATTTTGTTATCGACTTGCTATTTGGTGAAAGGATGTAACGTGAATTTTCGAGGGAGGAAAAAAAATTTTGTTTGTGTATTAAAGCAACAAAAGGGGTATATGTGACGAGAAAACTATAATTTAAATAATGTAAATGAAATAAAAAGGGTAATTCGCAGTTGTTATTTATAATGTTAGTATGTTTATTAACTGAAATATCGTTGCGCGTCAAACAAAATGTTTGTGCCTAGGCTAGGCTTTCAAATTGAAATTTGGTTTATGTTAGTGTTTTATAAATAATTCAAAGCTTATGTTGTAAATTTTGTTTATAATTTGCTAAAAAAAATTTGCTGAAAATAACTAAGTTTTTTGTTTGGAAGATTTGATAGAAAGATAAATTATGTCCTTCGACTGAGTGCAGAGGGTAATGTTCGTAAAATGTGGGCTAAAAAAAATTTGAAATAAAATTTTATTGATTTTACTGGAACCGAAGAAGTAGTATGATCAGTTATTAACAATTTAATGTGAGTAAAAGTGTTTGCTATGTTATTGCTATATTTATTATATGTAATTTATTTAAATGATGGTGCGTGACGATGTAGAGTTTGTAGGTTTTCAATTCTATTTGCAAAAAAAAAATTTTGAAAAGTGTTTGTAGATTGTGCAGGAAACTTTGTTTAAAAAAAAAAAATTTCTAAATTGAATGATGGTCATCAATTTAACAGCAAAGAGAAAAAAAACAAAAACTTTATTTGTAATAATTATTTATTATCAATTTATTATTAATAATTGTTAATTAGCTTTTGTGGTTAGATATTGATTATTGCTTTGATTTGTGGAAATAGTGTTATTATCTAAATTGTTTGGTAAAAAAAAATAATTGGTTAAATGCCTTAAATTAATTTTTGTCACTAGTGTTACTGTAAATCTTATTTATTAAGTTTTTGTTTAATTGAAGTAAAAAGAATCTTAAAATTCTCAAAAATGTTAGAATGTTTGACATTGAAAATTTTAAATTTTATTTCTTTAAATTAATTTTATTTTTTTAGTGATAATCGTTATTACTTGATACTTAATTATTTATTTTAATATTATTGTGCTATCTATTTGCATCCCTTATATGTTACTTAATAATGTAGTGCTTATCTTATTTTGATTAGTATTATCTTATATTGATTATTGAAAAAAAAAATTTTGTTTGTAAGATAATTTAACTTAATTTTAATAATAGTGATCGAATATTAATTGATGGATAACATATCTTGTAGTTTATGTGTAAAAATGATTGAAAAGTGCTCTTAAAGGCACATCAATAAGCGTTAAGCCTTGATGCACAATGTGTGTAATTGTTCGTGTTCTCGAAGACGATCGATTTTGCGTTACGCGTTTGCGCTGGTGTAGAAGCACCTTGTTACCGACGTTCGAGTTCACGTATCGATCGATAGTATCGAGCGCGGCGCTGGCTGCAGTTTTGTATATCTATATGATGCAGTCGTATCTTCCCACGTTTAACCTCGCGCGCGTCTCGGTCGTGAAAATACAAGTTTTCTCTGCACTAGAAAACCGTGAAAAGTGTTCAGAAGTGCGCGAAACCCGTACTCGGTAAACTCGCGAGAAAATGTTTTATTAAGTGATGTGGATTGTTTTTCACCAATGTGAGTCTTGAAAAATTAAACTGCACATGAAGATTTGCAGTAAGGCTGTCCGAATCATCAGATGAGTATTTTTCTTTATTGTTTAATTTATCAAAGCAATTACTTTAGAACACGTTGCTTTGTGTCTCAATTAGTATTTACTTTTTGTTTCAGCTTTGTTTTTCCTACAATCTTGGTTTGCTCCGGCCTCGACCAGCGACGACGAGCGATCATGGAGTCAGTTATGTTTTTTTTTAAGAAAAAGGAAGTTTCCCGGCTGTTGAAACTTTATAGGAAAACATGAACAAGTGCAATATGTTAATAGTGTTGGTGTTGTGCATGCGGCGTTTAAAGTTTTACTTTTGAGTCAAATTGAAATTTTTTCTTGGGTTCAGTGCACGCATTTCTTTTCAAAGGAAACCACGAGAACTGCGCAGTGAAAATAATTGATTATGTTTCAAAATGTGTAAGTGTTTTAGTTGACCTTGTGAGTGACTGTTTTGTTTTACTTAGTGTGATCGTTTACCATTTGAAAATTTTGTTTATCCGTGAAAGTCATGCACTTGAAAAATTTTAATGAGGTAAATTTAATTGCGTATTTTAATGCAAAGCAGGTCTTTGGTTTATTCAGTGCTTGAAGAGATACATGCAGACTTGAGCGTTATTGTGAGTGATTTACTTGCAGTTTGCTTAACAAATGCGAGAGTTTGCAAATGGTTTGAACACAAGTTTGAAATTGACGTAACGTGAAAAGTGTTGGTGAGTTTGTGGACGAAATATGCACAGTTTTCATGAGTAACTTGTGATTGTGAATTTGCAATGTTCAGTGAAACGTGTTTATTGATTTGAGTGTCATGCAAGTGTGTCGCTTTTCACTGGATGTTAACTATGTTTGAATTATTGATTTAACCAAGCAATGGTTTTAAGGGGTTATGCCTGAGTTAAACCTGAAAAAAACAAATTATCAGTTATTAGGCAAAAAAAATTATTTATAAGTAATATTAAAAAAATTCTTTTTTCTACTTAAAGTATACATATTAATTGTAATTTTACATATTTTTAAACAATTATATATCTATACTTACTATACAAACAATTCCATGTGTGAAGTATTAAATTTGATCAGATTTTTCCCTTTGCCGTATGAATTCTCAGCATCCGGGTGATGAATATAGACCAAACTGGATGGACAATCTTGTAAATGTCTTTCTCCTCAGCTTGAACGGAAGGGATTACTGAAACATAAAAATTTTAAATATTTAGAAACACATAAGGTAATAATATTCATAATTATAGTGAATTATGCATATGTTCACATGCGTAACATTCTTTAAACTTACCTTAGCCAATTTCCCTCCGTTCAAGCAGTGAAGAAGGGCTTCCTGGAGTTCTGTAAAAAATTTCAGCTTGATCGGTCCCATAGTTGTTGAGAAATCCTGCGGCAACTGACCTAAAATCACAAAAATTCAAAACTTGAGAAAACTGCATTTAAAGTTTATACATGAAACTTATTTCCATTTATCGGGTAGAACTTACAGAAACTGCTTGGCATATTTTTTTGTGTTTTGGCATAAAATATCCCTGTATTAAGGGATATATTAAGACCCGGGTGCCACACATATTGATATACTAGTATTAAAAGCTGAAATTGAAATATAAATTTTTATACGCATTCACAGTCAGTATGTTTCATATGAATATAATTGTTGGTATTGCTTACCCATGACTTTCTAGGATTGTTAATAGTTACAGCCAACTTCCACAACATCTAACCTTGCATCGAACACAGAAGTACCTTATCGTTCACATGACATTGACAGCTTATATACCTAAAAATAAAGAACACACTCACAAAGAACAAGTTCTTCACAAATAATGTGTTATTTAGAGTCCAAAATACTTATCTAAATTTAAACACCACTGACACTCAGAAGTTTTCACTTCAGATCAAAATTCACAACATCAAGCTTGCACTAGACTGCAGATCAAGCAGACGAAAGAGCTGTCTGATAGCAAACTTAACTAGGTTGATAAAACAGTGATTGGCTTTTCCATATGCTGTATGGTACCATGTTTTTAGGTGGTAATTTATAAAAATATTTTAGTTTGCACGCATGCTTATTATTTTATTAAAAAGATTAAATTAATGAAACAGATAAATTTATTTTATTTTTAACATTCACAATAAAAAAATCTATGCTTTTATCAGAATGAGCTATTTACTATATGCAATAATTCATAAATAAATAATTTGTGTTATTTTTAATAAAACTGTCTTTTATCAAAAGGAGTTTGTATGCACATTTAACGTTAAATTTTCTATAAAAATGTAATGGCTTTGAATAAACAAAAGCGCTATAGAATAAAATATGAAAAATACTTAATTTTGACAAATTATATATTTTTAGTATTTTGCCTATAATTTTGTAACGAAATTTTTTCGGGCAAAAGGAGTTTCAACAGTATATTCTACAGTAAATTTGCTATTAAAAAATCAAATAAAAAAAAATTTGATTTTTTTGAATTTTAACTCAGGCATAACCCCTTAAATGCGAAAAACATTGGTGATCTTTTGGACAGAAGTGTGCACAATTTTCATGAATAAATAAATTTGCAATGTTTGGTGAAACGTGTTTGTTACTTCAATTGTCAAGCAGATTTGTAATTCTTCACTAGATATTACTGTGCAGAATTGATTCAACCAAGCAATGGTTTTTGTGTTTTGCTGTTTAAAATGGATGAACTTTACCAGTTTTTGTGCTGATTGCAAGGCTTTGTGCATTCAACTCGGAGCCGTCGTTTAATATGTGTTTTGAAAGAGACGAGTGATTAAGCTAATCAAGAAGTTTTGTTACATTGACAATGAGTATCGCTGCTGTTATGGTTTAATGATTTTAAGTGAGTTTGTATGCAATCAGTGATCGTTTTCCTTTTTCTGACAAAGTGATTAATTATTCGCGAAGAGATTACTCGGTTGTATTTGCATATTCATTCATAAATGTGAGTTGTTATTAGTTTTTTCGTGCAAAATTTTCAGACAGTTCTGCTTTATTCGACTGTGTTTGAGAAAAATTTGTTTTGAAAGTTGAGTGAATAGTGAGTGTTAGTTCAACAATGCATGTGTGTACTAATTTTTTGTGAACAGAGTGTGAGTTTTGGGAATTCAAATAGGCGCGCCTTGGAGGGGACACAGTTGTCGCTCCTGCCAAAATGGCCGCCGCCTAACATAGTAATAGTGTAGCGAGTGCAAAACTTTGTGCGACGTCAAGCCTCGTGCCAACTTCTTGGCCTCGAAACGTCGACCAATTCTCACGCGCGTGCAGCTGACTCAGAGGTGTCGTCTGCACACGGCGTGAAAACAGAGTCTCGTTTGAGGTTACAAAGTAACCAAATGACTTAGTCTGCAAAGGAAATTAAATATCGTATTTCGTTCAATTCGCGATACCAAATCTTTTCAACAGTAACCAGAGTCGTCGGAGCAACTTGGATTTCGCCGACGCGAGCTTGTCAGATGAGTATTTTTTATTATTAAATTTTGGCAAAGTTTGCACCTTACATGAAGGACTTTGCTTTGTGGTTACTTGATTCTTTTTCTTTTATTTTCAGATTCACTGCAGCTGTTCTTGTTACCAGGCTTCAGGTGGCAGTGCTGGGACTTGCGTTTCCTTTTTTATTTTGCAAGTTTGTTGTGGGGACTCAAAAATTACTGCTTTTGTAGAAAATTATCCGACTTAGTAAAAATGTGTTGAAGTTATATTACATGAATTTGTCGTTGTGATAAATATTTAGAAATGCAAAATTATTGACTGTCGATTACTGAGTTTAGGTTGTGACTCTGCGACTTTTATAGTGTGAAAGTGTTATGTGAAGTGTAAAATTGTGAAGTTAATGTTTCTTGCGAGCGAGATGCAATATAAATAGAAAATTATAGAAGCAGTGTTTATAAGAAGTGCAAAATTGACAGACTTAAAGTTTAGTTTGACGCTTGTGCAAATAGAGATATATGTTTAAATGCGTGTATGGCTAAATTTTGTATGTTTGTGTGACGGATGCGGACCAGGCTCTGGTTCTCATGTCACACAGCCTGGTGCAACGAGACTGCACTTAAATCCTCGTTCAGGAGGTAGCTCGTTATGCACAATATGCATAAAAATGGAATATCTGATGTAAAACTCGTAGTCCTGGTGCTTATGTCACACGACTTGAGTTTGTTTGTTATTTCATGATAAGTTATACAATATTTCAATGGTGGTATTTTTTTGTAAATAAAATTAGAATGACTATTTATTTGTATCCCTATTCCTGCATGTCCCTAATGCTATCTGCGACAATTTGATTGAGGGGAAAAGGGCCCCCCTTATACTATTAGTTTGCAATTACTGGCTTGTGATTCGCTTCTTGTGCTCACTCAACCACGAGTTATTTTCACCTAATGTTTCTTGTAAAATCTAACATCATCGAGTACTTGCAATAGAAATTAAATCAATTTGCTACTTTCGCCTTCAAGAATTTTCACTTAACATGCACCAACAGATTATTTTTTTAGCATTCGTCAGAGTGCACTTATTTTTGATAAAGGAAACTATTTTTGCACAAATCACTACCAAAATTTTCTTGGACTCTTTGATTCTGAATTTTAATATTCTGATTTATTATAATATTCTATTTGTTTCAATACTGTGAATTTAATATTCTGATTCTGATAAATTTAATGTTTAATTCTGTGAGTTCTTTGCAGCGTGAATCATCAAAACGCTTTGTAAATTTTCTTTATTTGCACTGAACAATTCTAAAGTTTTTGTTGGGAAGATTCTCAAAATTCAATTAATTCTATTCTACTAAGGAGCTGAGCTAGTCTATT
Organism: Philotrypesis tridentata; assembly: GCA_018906965.1. Taxonomy (NCBI): domain Eukaryota; kingdom Metazoa; phylum Arthropoda; class Insecta; order Hymenoptera; family Pteromalidae; genus Philotrypesis; species Philotrypesis tridentata. Next base: position 690,225 of record JACCIB010000062.1, read on the forward strand.
GCTAAATTTCGTGCCTAAATTGTGGCGTGAGTCTTCAAAACGCCACAAGGAAAAAATATTTTCAACAGTTCGAATTTCAACAATTCGAAACAAACAGTTCGAAATTTCGTTTATTCGACCGCGTGCATTACAACACCAGAAAAAAAAATTATAATTGTATATCTCTCATGAAATTTTGCCGAAGTTTGTTCCACTTATCTTTAAATTTGAATTAGCATTACTTTCAATACACACGAACGCGAAACTTGAATTTCGAAAAGATGCGCGTGACTTTGATGGCGGACACTGACGCCGAGCGTGGCTTTGGTGCCGTGCGCACTGCCCACGCCGCTCACAAAAATGGCCGCGCGCGCGCTCCGGAGCGTTCGAATTTGTTCCAGCGCGTCTTGACGCTACCCGCGTAATTTTCTCACCACACAATTTTTAGATTTATCTTCTCTTTTTTTTTATTTATTCTGTTCACTTCCCGACGATCGCGGCTATCCTCCCGGGGCCTCCACTGATTTTCTATTCTGTTACGAATTCGCGCACGAAAGCTTGAGTCGAACACGAAGAACGGGAGAGCACGCGATCGAAAATCACACTGGGTGTTTAACTGCGCTTCGGACGAGCGCAATCGGGAAAAATCACTAGATCGACGTTAGTAATTCGTCGAGATATCACGCGTGTGAATGACTTCCATGCACTAATATAGATGATTATATTTATTGTGAAATCTCACCTTAATCGGATGTGGCTGCTCAGCTGGGCTAGAACGGCAAGAAGGTGTGTGTGAGGAACGGCTCGGAGTCTCGTTCGGATTTTGTGATTTAGCGGAAATAAATCGACTCGCGACTGAATATTTTAAATTGAATGGTATTTATTTAGATAGTAATAACACGCCACTCGGGCCTCTGAGAGAACTAAAATGCAAAGAATAAAGACTGAAAGAAATAGCTCGGAGAACTAAAAGAAACACGTCGAGTCCGCTCGGTGGCTCAAGACGCTCTGCCGGAGGGCGCGCAATTATGCATGGGAGAGAGCGCGTCACTTTCTCCCTCACTAATTGTTCTTACCTCTCCCCCATCCTTCTCTTCGCTTCATTAGCTACTTCGCTCTCTCTTGCACTCGTGAACTTCGGTGAAGTCCGGCGGCGCATGGGAGGGCGAAGCGCTTGGTCAGCGTTTCCAGGGCTGGAGGAGAAGTACCGCTATCGCTCGTCTTTGTTCGACTTGGCGACAGTTAGGCGCATACTTAGTGCACTTCTCTAATGTCTTATAAGTTATGCGACGTTGCCGATTTGGTCGTTCGGCATCGTCACATAACAATAATATAATTATGAACAAAGCGTGTTCTATATCTATAGTTATTTGTTTATATTTATAGCCGACCATTCTAACCTACTCAAAAATGGCTTATTTAATAATAATTTTCTCAAAATCTAATCATTTTCCCGAGTTGTGCCCAGCAAGACTTTTTTTCAGGAGAACATCAACTACAACTTATCCAAGTTGCAGCTGATTTGACCGGGACTTCATTTCCTATCATTTTGTGCGGGATTCTCTATTACTTATATTGAAAAAGTTTACGATGATGGTTTCACATGACACTTGCTTACTTTAATAAAATAGTTTTCTTCGGCGCTCATTGAGTAACGATATCCGAAAAAATTTTGTACCTAATTTATTAAGAACAGTGTAAAACAGCGACTTAAACTGAACAAGTTTAGTTCGAAAAAGTGGGTGAAAGCAGTAAAATTTTCTACGCTACGAAGTTAATTGGCCCTGACGCTCTACCGCGCTGGGAAACTCAACACATGGTTGCCTGCCGACGTTGGTCCTGGTGTCGTGGCCGAGGTCGTGACACATGGTCGACTACGATCGTCGTTTCAGGCTTTCACGACACATGGTCAGCTACCTCCTCGGCTACCTTCGTCGTTCTTAGATTCTGAATAAATATTGAAAAAAATTACAAAGTAGTTAATTATTATTTATGTTACTGTTTGCTATATAGATAACATTTTTTTAGGCACTGTTCTTGCAATTGAACTAACATTATTTAAATAAATTTTAAACAAATTTTAAACAAATATACTAATCATATAATTTTTCACTTAATCTACAACGCACATGCGGTATGAGGTAGCGCGAGCATCTCCTAGAATACTTATACTTTTGACTCTCTTCAACGAAAAACTATACAATAAAATAGTCTGTCTGTTTTGCACCATCGACATTAAACGCAAATTGTTAATACTGCAAAATGTTGTATTGTTTTGCATTAAAGAGCTAAAAGTATGAGTATTTACGTAGATGCACGTCCGATCGCCGCATGCTGCTCGTGCGTTGTACACCAAGCGAGAAATCGTATTTTTTGTATATTTCTAGGTACATAATGTCGTTTAAAACAGACATTATTCAAATATAAATGTCTCGCCTGTTTCTGCAGCAACATAAATTATTGTCATACGTCAGAATTCGTGCAAAAGAGAGCCAAAAGTACTTTCGTATACTCTCATACTTTTGGCCCTATTTACCACGAAACTATACAACATTTTACAGTAATAACAATTCATGTTTAATGTTTGATGATGCAGAAACCAACATAGTATTTTGTTGTATAATTTCGCGCTAAAGAGCCAAAAGTATGAGTATTTCCGTACATGCGCGATTACCGCATACCGCTCGTGCGTTGCAGATCAAGTGAAAATTCATATTTTTCACACTCTTCTAGAGTGCATAATGTTGTTAAAAAGGCATATTATTTAAACGTGAAATATTCAGTCTGTTTCTGCAGCATTGTACATTAGACGCGAATTGTTTTAGCCGCAAAATATTGTTGAGTTTCGTGCTAAAGAGAGCCAAAAGTACGAGTATTTTAGTGTATACTACCTGACCGAAAAAAATATACCTATATGATTTTTCGTAAATGGTACCAAATTTTTGGGCGAATCCGACGGTTTTACCATACTTTGGGGGTGCCCTTTCCAATGAAACCAACTGCAACATCAAGAAATGCAATATAAAAAAGTTAAAAAAATTAATTTTGAAAAAAAAATATGTTAAGCGTCAATACTTTTATCCTCTGTAGAATAATCGATTACGATGACGATGCAATGGTGCACAGTCAAAATGGCATCGATTTTGTATTTTTAATTAAATATTGAAAATTGCGAGATCGCAAAGGAACATGGATAAGATTGGGCGAACCGGAACGCGAACGGACCGCCATTCAATTTGTTTTCCACTATAGGGTTATGTAGCAGCAAATGTAGGTAACAGATATAGCGACACAATTTCGAACATCGAGTCGAATGAGAAAACCCTGCCGCAACGAACAACAGTAAAATTGCGAAATTGAAAAAAATTTTTTCTATTTTCACAAATTTAGCATAATATCACATCGCTGTGTGAACCGCGACCTACCTCCCAAATACAAGGTTTTTTTTACATAAGAGCAAAAAATGAGTTAAGTAACCAGAGCAAATTTAACATTGAATCTTATTTTCGTAAAAAATGAGGAAAAAATCAAATTTTACAAAAAGTAAATTTTGCGATTCTCCAAATTTTGATAAACGCCACGAACTTTTTGCCTGCTGTATTTTCGAGGCTGCTGCGACGGGCGATGGATAGACAATGCAGAAAAAGGCTTGCTTTTTGAGTAACATACTCGTAACGAAGGAATGTAATTTTTGTGATAGTTTCAATATCGATAGACGTGGCGAACTTTTCAAGTAAGGTATTTTGAAAGCTGCTGCGATTGGCAATGGATAGACAATGCAGAAAACAGCTTGTCTTTTCAGTAACACAGTCATACCGAAGGAACGTAATTTTTTACCATTCTCTACGGAGTTTAGGTGGTGCGCTACATAGCTTTTCAAGAGAACCTGCGCGCCAGGGGCCAAGAAGGCGTCTAGGTAAACATGGTGGCCGATTACGCACTTCAGGTGGTGGGCACCATAGTTTTTTAATAGAATTTGCGCTCCAGGTGCCAGGAAGGCGTCTAGGTAAACAGGGTCGCCGATTACGCACTCCAGGTGGTGCGCTGAAATACTATAATATAATGATAAATGATTTTATGTTATCTTACAATAATATATCTGATCATATTTAGTACTAATGGAAGCAAGGTTTATGCTGATATCATAGCTTATACTATGATAATTCATTATAAAATCTAATTTATTATTGTGATATCCGATCTATTTTCTGCCACGAAAGAAAAGAGAAAACCGTAATTCTATTTTAGGCTAAAATGAACACAGCAATTGTTAGCACAAAAATAAATAGTAAAGAAATGAAAATTATACCGAATGTTTTTATTAACGAAATCTCCAATTTTTTTAACCAGTGTGTATCTATTGCAAGCTTTAAAAAGTTTCTGATGTGTTTTAGCTATTTGCATAATGTTTTATTTGCTGTGTTCATTTTTGCTTAGTATAGCATTATATTCAGAAGCAAGTTGCACACCTTTCTCTGCGGAGTCACTTAGAAATTGCAGAAAATGCACAACTTGCTTCGCTTCTCTAAAATCTTCTCTATTGTTCCATAATTCGGGATTAATCTGAAGAAAATCAGTCTTCAACTTTAATTTGTCGAAAAACTGTAAAGTTTGTTTACTGGCAAACTGATCTAAAATTAGATCATCGATTGTCAGTAATAAAGCTTTATCAGCGTTTCTAGAGTAGTTTAAGGTTTTCTTGGGTAAAGAGATAATTTTACATCATTTGACACCATTTCATCAAAAAGTGCTAATGCAATTAGCTCCTCACCTAAATATCACAAATGCCCTTCCATTTTTTTGATAACGGCTTGGGCGATTTTCTTTTTAATCTCACTAAATTTCTACAGTATATCTTGAGCTTATAGATGGTTTGGAGATCCACCGCGCATGGTGAATTGCTCCAAAACCTCTAAAACTCACTGTACCCTCATTTCCTCCAAGAAATATTACGACGAGCTCCAAGAATTCCCCGTAATCGTCACTTGCAAAAGTTGTCTGAAAAATCAATCAAAAACGTTCATTTATGATTTTTGTTTTATTCGCTATTAAATGGATATATTTAATATAAAAATTACCTGCAGCTGCTCCTCCGCACAAGCGAAAATATCGTCCTTCACATCTTTGATCTGATCAAAGGCAAAATCGTCTCTCAATCCGGAATTGAACTGAGAATTTTTAATATTCTCCCATGCTTGTTGAAATCTCTTAAAAATTCCAACATCCGGGCCCGAAGTTGTGGCAGTATGTGCCTGCTCAAACGCAGCTTTTAACATTAGCTCATAGATATGGTGTCTACAAGCTAAATGCAAAAGATTGCAACCTATTTCCTTTTCAATTAGGCCACAAGCTCCGTTTAAGAGACCGGTATTCGATGCTGTTGTATCGAATACCAAGCCACAAACTTCATCGTCGATTTCCCATCGACGTAGCAATTTAACCACGGCTTTAGCCTACTCTTCTCCCGTCGAGAGTGCGATTTTCGGGATACTGAGCAGTTGACTTATGTTTTTTGTTCTCTGGGTTTGCAAATTGTTTGCCATCCCAGTGAACGAACAAGCGTGATACGTGATTAGCTGAAAAATCTGCTTTGATATCTGCAGCAACTTTTTCTCTTTTCCTTAGTTGAGATTGACCAATTGATTCCCTGCTCAAATGGAATTCGCCAATATCAATGCCGAGGCTGTGAGCAAAAGCTGCTAACACAATTATGGCTAAGTCATCGTCTATAATTCTCCTCTTTTTAGGCTCAGTGCAGTGCTCCTTTACGATAAAATCTGTGTCTTTCTCATCATCGTCAAGATAGTCAAATGCTTCATTCAACGTGCTAGACCGTCTTCAGGGAGCATAAAATCTAGCAAGCTTAAAGAGACATTGTCAGACTTATCAACGGAATCAGAAGCTGCTATAACAAAAAAAATACCAATACTTAGTGTATTTCTCTACAGTTTCTTTCTAGATAAGACATTCTATACATGTAAAATACTTTATCTGTTTCTACAGAATCGGACATTAAATGCGCGTGCACATATGAAAATGCTCATACTTTTGGCTCTCTTTAGTACGAAATTAAACAATATTTTGCGGCTTAAACAATTTGCGTTTAATGTACAATGCTGCAGAAACAGATTGAATATTTTAAGTTTAAATAATATGCCTAAGAGCGACGGCGGCTCAATCGATATCGGGGGCTAGTAATCCAGAGGTCCTGGGTTCGAGCCTGACTCTCGACGATTTTGGAGACATCTCTTTGTTTACATAAGTGTCTATACATCTGAGCTCCAGTGGTTCGGATTCCACTGTGTACAACGTGTATATTTCACTGTACATAAAACTGTAGGTCCCCATTGCTCTGCTCGAGTACTTAAAAATAGTGGACTCAATGCACTGAAATTAAGTACTCACAAGCGCAGGCAATGCCGTCCATATGTGAGGACTTGAAAAGGCTGTAAAAATAAGAAAAATAAAAAATAATAATATGCCTTTTTAACAACATTATGCACTCTAGAATAGTGTGAAAAATACGAATTTTCGCTTGATCTGCAATGCACGAGCGATAACTTACTTATTGTCTGATGGTATAGAAAATTGTTTATTACTTACGATTTTCGTTATTTGCAAATCCATTGAACGTCGCTGTATCAATAACAGATTTTAGATTTCCGCTTCTATTCATTCTTTGAGCAGCCAAAAGCTCTAGCGCTTCTTTATCCGCCAACTTACTGGTCTCTGATAAATGCGCGATATCAAATAAATCATCGAGCTTGCTTACAAAATTACTTTGTTTAACTGTCTGAGCAACTGAATCTTCGCGAGAATGCATAAATCTGATCACTGATTTGTATTCCACGTAAAGTTTTTCTAATTTTGGAATCGAGTATTTTTCTGCGATTGTCGGAATGCCCGCACTTTTCCAAAACAGCGCCACTTTTCTTATGGTTGTCGTTGCTGCTTCTTGACGTGTTTCTTTACAAATCCGCATGTAGTGTAACGTACACTGTAGCACTTTACGTATTGATGTTAGTTTCATACCACAAAGCTCCGCCCGAATGTGTCCGATGAGAACGATTTCAGTTTTTGCTCGTGATTCTGGCATCTTGAAAAACAAACGAAAAACTTTGCACTTCACTGTGTTGCGAAATGCCCGCTGTAAGAGCGGTGAAGAGTCGCCCGGTGAGAGAACGGTGAAGAGTCCCGCCGTGCTTGATGATTCTCGGGATGCGCCATGACCGCAGCGTCAATCATCGGTGGGAACTCGAACATCAGGCTCCGGCTGAGCTAGTGGGTTCACCGGCAGCCGGACGAGCTTGGTCACAGGCCTGGTGTACGACGCGTTCACCGTCCTCATGGTGGCCACTCTCACGAGATCGTCGGGTCCAGGGTGAAAAGCTGTGATGCGACCAAGAGGCGATCGTCCATTTGGCCTGAGAAGGGAGGGATCGATGATGACAACCATGTCGCTGACCTCGAGGTTGGGTTGCAGGCTGGTCCACTTGGAGCGCTGTTGGAGGGTGTTAAGGTATTCGCGACTCCAGCGAATCCAGAATTGATCGCGGAGTCTCTTGACCAGCTCCCAGTGCGCGAGGTGAGCCAGAGGCATGTCAGCTTGAGATGGTTGGGCTCTGGACGTGAGAGCTCTCCCGATCAGGAAGTGGCCCGGGGTCAGGACGTCCAGTTCGTCCGGGTCACCAGAGAAGGGCACCAATGGTCGACAGTTGAGGACCCGTTCGACGCCAGTGAGGAGAGTAGAAAACTCTTCGTAGGTCAAGGTCCGCGGGCCAGCTACGCGGCGCACATGAGCTTTAGCGGACTTGACCGCGGCCTCCCAGAGTCCGCCGAAGTGTGGAGCGGATGGTGGAATGAATTTCCACGCGACGTCTTCCAGCGCGGCTGCCCTCGATGAGTCCCCAGTCGATCTCTGCAGCCTGTCTCAAGCGGTTGAGTTCTAGATGAACCGCCTTTGTCGCCATGCATACGAAGAGGGAGACGTATCCTTTGGTGGGCTTCAGGCCGCGACCTTTCGCTCGCAGAATCGAGAATGGTCCAGCATAGTCGACGCCTTTTCGAAGAAAGCCCGAGTTCGATTTTTCCCGCCGATGATCCACGCTCGCTGAAGGGCGTAGTAGTGCGTGGTCCGGAATCCGGCGTGCAGGCCGCGCACGTGAGCCCAGTCGATGATCAATCGTGCGAGGTGGCTGCGACCGTGGAGAATGAAGGGATGCTTCTCCTCGACTGAAAGCAGGGAGTTTTCCAGCTGTCCTCCCACTCGAAGGGTTCCGGCCTGGTCCAGGTGGGGGGCCAGGGTCCACATTGCGCTGTCTCTGCCGATTGGGTGGTCTCCTTTGAGACGGCGGATTTCGGCTCCAAAATCCTGCTGTTGACTGAGTCTGGCGCAGACCTCGAGCTCTCGTTTTAATTCGGCGGTGGTGACGGGCGCGAGGATGGCCGATCTTGCCGTTGGATCCAATCGGCTTCGGAGTAGTCGTCGGCAGCGCGCCATGGCTTTTAGGAGTTGATTCAAATTGGAGAATTTGTCCATGGGGTGATGGTCGACCGGAGCGATCTGGGCGGCGCAGCAGGTGATGTCTGCGGAGTCTGGGATCGCCGGTTGGCGGAGGCATGGAATCTGCGCTGGCCATACGGTTTCCTTGTGCTTGAGCCAGTGTAGACCTTCCCACCACGAGCTGGACTGGATGTGGCCTTGAACGTCGATGCCTCTCGTGGCTAGGTCCGCCGGGTTCTCGCTGGTCGGCACGTAGTGCCAGTTTACTGCTGGCACCAGGTCCTGAATGTGGGCAACGTAGTCGTCGACGAAGCTTGTCCCGGTGGGGCTGTTGGAGATCAGCCAATGGAGGACCACCTGCGAGTCACCCCACAAGAAGTAGTTGGTCATGGGGACGTCCAGGTTCGCGGCGACATGTCGTAGGAGTGTGACGTTCTGAGTCGGAGCCACAGGAAATAATTTATATGGATACGTATGTGTGTATTTACTCGCGAAGCAATGCTCGAGGCTTGGTCGCGAGTTTTGAGCGGTCTATACCGAGCGGTTAGTATAGATCGCTGTACGCGTTAGATAACGAACGCGCTGACGGTCGCGTGGCTGACGATTGGGTCAAATGGGAGTCGGTTGAGAGTTTTGAGATGCTCTCCGCGTTTGTTATTATTATTCTAAAGGAAAAAGAGTGGATTTTCTTACCTTTGTAGCGTTGGAAATGAATAAAGAAAGTCCGGCTCTCAGTTCCTGCTTAAGATGTTTATTCCATGTTTATTCCAGTATATAATATCGTACACAATGTTGTCCTATGGCTATTTCTCGAGTGGCTTAGTACCTCTTCGAGTGATAAAGCCTAATATCCCTAGCGACGAATCGCTTACACTCAAAGCACTCGGTTTTTTTGTGTATCGAATTCGCGATCACCTTTGAGATGGTGGCCGCGAATAATTTCGTAGCTTGGTAGCAGTGCGAAGCGTATATGCGAGCTTACTGACTCGTGCGCATCGAGTCCGTACGTACTGAAAAATCGCCAGTAGGGCAATCGCCTTATATACGATGGATATTTTCGCCTGTTTTCGGGGTTTTCCTTAATCACGCGTTAGTTGAGGAAAATAGAGTCATAAAGAACGTCATAGGCGCAGAATGCGCTAAGCGTAGTTCGTCTATGTACACGGGCCTCGGATGATTTAAGAAAACCGCGTTATATTTATCTCCTCACCGCATTGTCTGAAGGTAACGAACAATTTGGAAGACGCTGCCAAGTCTGATCTTAAGCCATCAATGTAAATAAGAGAAAAAAATAGCGCGCTTGGCCTTGAATCGAATCTCCGTGTAGTGATAACAAGGCCGAAAGAAAAATTTCTTTCGTCACAGGAGTCTGGCAGCCAGGAGGGCGGCCCTGAGCTCGAGTCTCGGGATTGTCATCCTGGTCGTTGGCTTGTCAGGAGGGGTCAGGCTCCGGATGGACGAGAGCTTGGACATTGCCCAGAGTAGGGTGACGGTGCTCTTGGGTCCACTCAGGTCGACAGTCTGACAATACAGGGCCCTCGCCATTGCTCAGCGGCTGGCGTCGGCGAAGGCGTGCAGTTCCACCCTTTGCGGATTGCTTGCACGAGTCTATCGGGGAATGGTCAATTGGTCGACGACTCTGATGGTTTCTTGAAAGTCCCACCAGCGACGGGCCCATGGCTGGGGTATCTGTTCGTCCCAGCTAATTTTGGCGCGTCAGAGGTCTTGAACGATCATCTTGGCGACCACGACGACCGGAGCGAGCCAACCTGCTGGATCGAAAATACGTGCCAGCTGATGACTACCACTATAACCCTATAACAGCTCCGAAAGTTCCGCTCTCTTGGTGAGGTGACCGTCCGCGTGGGGCCGTTGGCCGGTGAACCTAAAGCGGTCTTGGGATGGGTCCCATGTGATGCCGAGCTCGTTGACAGGGCCGTCAGTCGAGAATTGCAGCCAGGTCGGTCGGAGTCGATCTTCAGGAGCGATGTCTTCGAGCAGATCCGGAGAGTTGGAGGCCCATTTCTTCAGGTCGTTTTGCAGTTTCGGGCCGGCGTGCATTGCGTCATTCAGGCTGTGGCCACTGCTGGTAGGCCGAGACGCATTGAACGCGACATGAAGTTTGTCCGTGAGGTCTCGTCTCTATCAGATGCCGTGACGGCATATGTAGCAAACTAGCGTGTTGAGGCTCTCGAGCTCGGTGCGGTCCAGTCTGCGCATGTGACCGAGTCGAATGTAGTCTTCCATGAACTTCATGTACTCGGAGGCTAACTTTGGGTCTCTCCGCATGCGTCGATGCATGGAATCCAGTGCGACGCGAGCTTGGCTCAGGATCTCGCCGAGGATCTACGCTCCATCTGCCTTGAGAGGGAGGTGGACGACGTATCTGCCGTTTCGGTCCCTGCGGTGTCCTTCGCTGAACAATCGCTCGCACTCGATGTCCGCTCTTAACTTTCGATCCATCCGGGGAACGTCCTCCAGTCTCAGTGAATGTTGTTGTGTCGCGTCGTACAGGTGAATCCACGTTCGAACCCGGGCTGAGGTCATGGATGAGCCGGAAACACCTGAGACTCCGATGTTTACTCGCTTAAACCTGTCACCCAGACGTCGAGCGATATCCAGTCTGACCAAGGTGACCTCCGAGGACGGGTCGAGCAGTGCCCTGGTCCTTAGCTTGGGTCGGCGATCGTCTCCCAGGCTGACGATGGCTGTCGGGAGTACGGCTAGTCATGCCTCGTCATGGTCCACGACATCAGCCCAATGCGACAGCTGGTCCTCGGCGGTCGAATCGGCGGTGGTGATAGCTGTCACAAAGGGTCCGCGTGCCTGCTTGAGTGGTAGGCGTGCGTTGAATGGCGGTCCTGGGCGTTTACCTGCGCTCTCGTGGATCATGGTGTGATGTTTACCACCACATGTTCGGCAGGAGGACGTCAATGGGCACACTCGGACCGAGTGCTTGCCCCTGAGGCAGTTGAAACAGAGTCCCTTGTCCACGTCTACGTTCTGGGTTGTTGAGAGCCTTGAATTTTTCGCAGATTCTCACGGAATGGTCCTCTCCGCAGGCTGCACATGGCCAGATGACGACCGAGGCAGCCGCCGTGGTGGAATTCGGGCCAGCGTCTGTCGTTGTGGCGAAGCTCCTCAGCGCGCGGGGATTTGTTTGTCTGCGAGGGGCTTCTATGGACTCCAGCGACTTCAGCGTGAGACAACGTCGACGAAGAAAGTTGGAGAGAAGCGAGTACGACGGGAAAAAATCGGTTTGTGTCTGATCGAGCTTGACAATCTCGTCCTCCCAGCTGCGCCTGGTAGAAGGACGCTACGGTGAAGAACCAATTGTCCCATTCGGTTCGGCTCATCGTTTGCAGCTGGCTGCAATGCCTTTCCATCTCGTCGAGGAGTCGCCGCTGGAGTCCGGAGGACGACTCTTCCTTCAGCGATTGGATGTGCAGGACGGCTATGAGGTGCTCCAGTACCAGCACGCGCCTTTGGTCGTCCCGAGCCTCCAGTGCTGCCCAAGCGGGGCTGAAGCTGGGCCCAATGATTGGAAAGTTGTCCAACGCCGACCGCACTTCGCCGTGCACACTGGTCTTCAATCATCGTATACGAGGGCGCGGAATAGGTCCCTGAAGGACTCCCAGTCCTCTCGTCGTCCGCTGAACTGAGGTACCTCGATGCTGGGCATCCTGCTGGCGCCTCGGGCGGGTGGCCCTTGAGTAGGTGCAGCGGCCGTGAGGCTCTCCGTCGCCCTCAGCACGTCGTAGAGTCGGCCTTTCGCAGAGGCGTAGATGTCCTGCACCTCAGCGTACTCGTTATCTCTGCAGTAGTCGGTGTTCTGGAAGTCGGGAGTCTGCAGCATCGTCACGTGATTTTGGAGGAAATCCGTCCAGTAGCCGTCGAGCATCTCGAGGTGGCTGGAAGCTAGTCCCCCGGTCCATTGCGTCTGCAGCCGATCTGCTGACATGGCCTTCTTAAGCTCATGGAGAAATGATTCCAGAAAGAATTTCCCCAAAAAAATGTTTAGAACAGGGTTAAAATTAGATTCAAAGTTTTGTCTTTCCTTCCAAAAAGTAGGTAAAAGGTCAAATTTTTTTCCGGGCTAAGCTGCTATGATACTTTAACAGGCCTAGCTCCTTCCCGTAGACTTTCCAACACATGGCACAAACACGTGCTGTCGTTCTCAGCTACATCCCTTTTTTATTTTTCTCACAAAATTAGTTAATTCAAGAATATTTTTATCATGCTCGTAGTAAACTTTTAGTGAACAAATATTATAATGATCGGGTGTAATTTGTTATAAATTAATTATTTATATAAAATTTTTTTTGTGTTTTAAGAATAAAACTAAACTTCAGTAATTATATTCATTACAATAAATAAAAGTCAATTTAAATTATTGTGAAAAGTTTATTACGATTCCAGATATAACACAATATGTTTTTTAAATAAAAAAATAATCGATACGTATTTTTTTCTTTTTGCAATCAACCAATTATTAACAACGCTACAGCACATTGAAAATTTTGTGACGTCACGAGACATACCTATATAGATATACTAATGCCCATACCGAAACTCACATCGTGATGTCAGGAGATGTTTCAATGCGCTGTATCGTTGTTTATAATTGTTTAATTGCAAAAAGAAAAAATACGTATCAATTATTTTTCAATATTCTTCGTGACGGACCTAATAGATTTTTTCATATAAATAACATATTATCTCGAGTTGCAACAAAAAAGATTAAACATTAAACTAACATGATTAATATATTATTATTAACAGTATTTAACTTAGATTAAAGGATTAATCTATTTTTACAAATTTTAGTCATTAAATGCTTTATTAAAACTATTTATTCATTACAAAAATTTCATTCTTACGTTTGAGCTTAGATAGTTTGATGAAAAAAAAAATTTTATTAGGAAAGTAGTTATTTCTACTATTTTCGGTATGTTCTACACGATGCAATGGTTAAAAAAACTTTTAAAAGTTGATTTTGAATTAATAATTAACGAATTAAGGGGTTATGACAGTGTTAAAATTTTGAAAATATTAATTTTTTTTTATTCACTTTTTTCACAGTTAATAGTCCGTAGAATATGGTCCTGAAAGCCGTTTTTTGCTAAAAAAATTTGCCTTGAAAATATCGACAAAAACTGATAAATCTGTTTCAAGTAAATTTTTGAAAAATCGTTATTTTTAAATATATTAATTAGGCCAAACTTGTGAAAAGGATTGTTCTACCACACTTTTTACAGAGTTATTTCATGAGAAATCTTACTGAAAATACGACTTAAAAACCGTTTTACAAACCGTTTTTTTTCTCATGAGTTATGAATTTATTTCCGTAAAATAAATAAAATCCGTAAAATAAATAAAATCCGTAAAATTAATTTTTCTATGTGTGATTTTATGTTAATAAACTCAATGTGTTAAAGTAAAGGCATTCAACAAATTTGAATTTGCCACTCGAACAGGTTGTACCTCACAGCGTCCGGTCGAGAATGAAGATTACCGTTTGATCGGTATAGTAGAATTTTCTGTAAAGCAGCAGAAAGCAGCCAAACAGCTGTTTTTCATCCAAGACACTAGATCAGTGCAGTTAGTCTGCTAGCTGCTGTAACAATGCTTATAACCTCAGTGGTGTTGTAAAAGTGCAAGAGCTTCTGCAGAATACAAAATTTTTTCAGATAAGTATTGGAAACTAATTAATAATAATTGTGTTCATAATGACCTTTTTCTTTGTTGGTTTATTTTTTGCTTTTAGTTATACGGGTGCAATCCAGCAAGATGGGAGTTTATATTGACTATCTGGAGTATTATTTTGCATACTTTTTAACAACTTGAAGTGTATTTAATAATGGTAAGTATTGCATGTAATTGTAATTCATAAACATAACTTGATTATGAATAGCTAACGATAATTTTTATTTTATTTCCAGCTTCTAAATGCTATTATCACACAGCATGATATGCGCATACCACCAAATATACTTTATTGTATGTATATTTGAGTACCAAAAGCAAATCAAGGTATGCCACATAGTTTCTGTAAGTATAGCTGAGTTCATTTGTATGATTTACATTATAAACTTTAAATGCCTTTTACTTAAATTTAGTTTTTTCATGGTTTTCATGTACTTGCCGCAGCTTTCTGAAGGAACCGTAACATCAATCCTGATGAACCAAAGTGGAAAACCTTCCTTATGAGTACGGTCACAAACTGAGTGGAGCAGAATTGGCAAAAATAAGTTCAAAGTCAATGTTACGTATGTTTACATATGAAACATTCACTATAATTATTAATATTGTCAATATATGTTTAATTAATTATATTAATTTTATGTTTTTCAGGAATCTGTTCCACTTAGTCTGAGACCAGACTCATAAGGAAGATTTGGCACTTTGATTCATCAGAATTGATGGTACGGTTCCATCAGAACCATGCGGCAAGCAAATAAAAGTGATGAAAATCATGATTTTTGGTAAGCAATTCCTTTAATTGTTTTTAAATGTTACACTCACTTTTTGCATATTATTTATGCATAAAAGTGATGTATAATACTTGTATTTGAAAGCAAAAATATAGTTTTTAGAGCAACTATATATCTATTAATTTTTACAACACTAACAATTTTTCGTTTTTTTCAGGTTTTAACACTGTCATAACCTCTTAAAGTAAATAGTTCGTGTTTTTAAGCGTATTTTTTTTCAATTCGAATTTAGAGGGAGAAAACGGAGGAATTACTTTTCCTAAATAATTGTTTTTTTTTGTTTTCATCAAATTATTCAAGCTCAAATGAAAGAATGAAATTTTTGCAATTTGGGACTTAATGGGTTAACTTGATTATTTTATACATTTTTGTTTTTATAAATAAAATCTCCTAGTGTTTTTTTAGCGTGTCCCTATTGCAATTTTTAAAAAGATCTCTGTGCTTCTCAACAATTTGCATTATACATTGTTTGGTGCTTTCATTTTTGCTTAAAAAACAATTATATTGAGAAGTAAGTTGTACACCTCTCTCTGCGTGATCATTCACAACTTCGAGAGCGTGCACAACTTTTTTGGCATTCTTAAAATCCTCATTGTCCTTCCAATGCTGAGGATCAATATGAAGAAAGCTTGTGTTCAACTTTAACTTTTGGAAAAAACTTTTCGTTTGACAACTTGCAAAGTTTTCTAAAGCAAGTTCATCAAACGAAAATTTTTCCAAAAGTTCCACATCAGCTTTTAGTGGATTAGATTCTTTTGACTCATTGGAGTTGATTGCATTGCAAATCGCAATTTTCGATTCAACAGATACTTCATCATCGAAAAGCGATGAAGCAATAAACTCTTCTCCTAAGTACCAGAGATGCTTCTTTACTTTGCTGAGTACAGCATCAGAGATCTTTTTATTAATAACCTTAAAGTTATTCGCGTCTTTCAGAAATTGTAAATCTACTCTCGATGAGATTTCTGGAATACTGGTTTTAAACCAGGTCTTTTGATAAACTAATGTTATAAAAAGGCACATATTCCGGAAACCGTTTAACTCGTGAGTAGTTAAACTAAATTCATTACGAAATAAAAATATTTTAAGTGAATAAATGGCCTTAGCCATCCATCGAGCATGATGGATGGGAATAAGAGCCCTAAATTTCACTTCAGCATCCAGTTTTCCTCCTAGAAATAAGACAATAAGTTCCAGGAACTCCTTATAGACGGCTCTAACAAACGGCAGTTTGTTAGAGCGCACAGTTTAAGCATTGCTCAAAAGCTGCTTTCAACGTTAGTTCGTAAATGTGGTGCCGGCCAGCAAAATGTAAAAGTTTGCGTCCTAATTCTTATATAGTTTTTCGTTTGAGATTTTTCGTCACTACTGATGCTCGCGGTATAGTTTTTCTAAAACTTTTATGCAATCACTGGTTTGCCTTATAGGAATCGCCGCACATTCCGAAAACAAAACTACTTTCTTAATAGTCACAATAGCAGATGTTCTATGAGGCTTGTTGCTATTTCTTAATTGGTAATAATTGCATTGCAAAATTTCTCGAACTGACGGCAATTTCGATCCTCGGGGCTCTTCCTGCGTGTGGCCTATCAACGCGATTTCGGTTTTTGCCCGCGAATCTGGCATCTTGATTTTGAAGCTTTGAAAGCACTTTATTTCTAGTAAACTTGATATAACTTTCAATGTAAAGTGATGCGTTGGATGTACGAGTGCACTGCTTCACCATTGAAAGCCAAATGAGCCAAAAGCGACTCTGCAAACCTCATGCCCTTGCATTTCTTGCACTGTTCTTATCTACGCCGAAAATGACGGACACGCCTCCGCTGCTTATAGAATATAGATTATAGACAATGAGTAAGTTGACGCAGAACACGAGAGAGAGAGAGAGAGAGAGAGAGAGAGAGAGAGAGAGAGAGAGAATTGTATATTCGCCTATTCTGCATAAAGATTTTAGCTAGGGACTAGAGAGCTGACGCTCAGGTAATAAATGTAACTAGGAGAAACGACGACAGATACCATAAATTGCATGCTTAACTCTATGGGAGGGTCATCGCTTTTCTTAACTATGTACCTTATTCGAAATTCGTTAGTTCAACGTGACTGGAGTAATGCTGTTTAATATTTATTTATTCATTTCCTAATGAAAAATAAGATTAAGTTAATAATGTGTCATAACTCGTTGCATAATGAATAATAAGAATATAATTAACAATCGATGAAACCACTGTTAGCTTAAATTTCAGGGTAATGTTATTGTAAGAGGTATTAATAATGATATTATAAGTACAAATGGACACCAGCTAGAGTTTAACGTTAATTAAGTTCATAACAATAAACATGAGACATTTTGAATTATTGAGAAACGTTTGTTATAACTTGAAATACAAAAGTATGTTATTTATACGAAAATAACCTATTAGGTCCGTCATGTAGAATATTGAAAAATAATCGATACGCATTTTTTCTTTTTTCAATAAACCAATTATTAACAACGCTACAGCACATTGAATATTCCGTGACGTCACGATACATACCTATGTAGATATAGTAATGCCTACACCGAAACTCATATCGTGACGTCACGAGATTTTTCAATGCGCTATATCGTTGTTAATAATTGTTTAATTGCAAAAAGAAAAAATACGTATCAATTATTTTTCAACATTCTTTGTGTCGGACCTAATAGATTTTTTCCTATAAACAATATAATGCATTGACAAGATATCTTTCGCAATGTGCTCTGAAATATGATGTATATTCTATTATAATTTGTGATAAAAATTAGAATTTTATCGTAAAAATACTCAAATTCATTATAAGGAAAGACAATTCAGATGAAAGTAAATGCGGAGGTAAGCGTAAGGCTTCGGCAGCATCTGGCAAGCATCCGTGGAGAGAAAGTCCCAATGCCGGAGATCCTAAGTACCTGACCTTACCGAGCTGGGCGGGATGTTTATGGCTGGATAATGGTGCATATTGTGCCATTCCCCTGCTCGTTACTTTTTTCAGTCACACCGCTATACTAGGTCACAGAACTTTGAAGTCGCGGAGGGACCATTAAATATTATTCGGTTTCAAAAATTCAAAATCCATTGTGCTTGTCTTGAGTCTCTCCAATGATAGAGCAGGGCATCCTGACACTTTTTAAGAATGGATGCAGAACTTGGCAGCCTAATAAATAAATAAATAAATAAATATATATATATATATATCTTTCAGCAGTTATATATGCAATTTAAACAGTAAAATTGAAAATTTTCAAGGTTTGCTCGCTTGGATTACGATCAACAAAATCATGAAGATAGCCCTTGTCATTGCAAAAGTATACTACGTTACTGCCGAAATAACACTCGATCTTTTTCTAATCTTAAAAATCGATTAGGTCATTGAAAATTATTTTTATTTTCAAAATAAGTTATTCATCCCATCGAGTTATTTTATTAAATTTTCTTTATTTAGAAAAATATGATGCCAAAACTTTCGGGAGGCTCAAAATCCATCCTCCTTAGGGCACTAGTACAAAAAATGAACACAAGAATATTTTACAAAAATTATACAAAATAAAACAAATTTTTACAAAAATAAAAATAAATAAAATCGCTCAGTGCAAGATTACCTCAAAAATCAAGTACGTGAATTAAACTAGTAGCCTGATGAAGAGGCGTCTAATTTACACAGAGCACGTCTAAATATCAAAATAATAAAAATGAAAATCTGAAATTTATAAAAATAGCTTATACGGCTTCGAAATAAATATAATTACGTTGTAAAAAAAAAATTCTTAGATGAAAAGTATTCTTGACATTTTTCATAATTTTGCTTCGTTTTCCACTAAGAAATGAAAGAATGTGTAAAATTGTAGCATGAAACTTACTATCAGAGCGGAGATGGCTCAGTAGGCAGAGTGTCGGACACGTGATCCAGATGTTCTGGGTTCGATCCCGGCTCTCGGCTTTTCTGTCATTGGGATACCTCTATGTTTACATACACCTGTATGTATATACTTAAGTGTCTTATAACGTCCAAGCTCCAGTGGCTCGGATCCCACTGTACGCAAGCTATGGATGCATTGTGTAGCTAAACTGTAGGTCCAGTTGAGATGCATGCGGACTACATTCCGATGTGGTGCACATGCATCCCAACTATAGGGAACCTCACTGGCCAGTACCATTGTATGGTATCGGGCAGTGGGAAGAGCCGTATACGACTCATAAAGAGGACTTGAGTAGGCTATAATAAATAAAAAAAAACTTACTATCACATATTGGCATTTTCATTGATTTTTGACTCCGAAACGAAGCAAAACTATGAAAAATGTCAAGAATACTTTTATTCTTAGAATTTTTTTTACCACTTAATTATATTTATTTCGAAGCCAAACAAGCTATTTTTAAAAATTTCAATGATATACTTGATTTCTTGAGGTTAGAAAAAGGTCGAGTGCTGTTTCGACAGTAGCGTAGATAGTTTTGCAGTGAAAAGAGCTATCTTCATGATTTTTTTGGTCTAAATCGAACTGAGCAAATCTTAAAAATTTTCAATTTTAATGTTTAAATTGCAAGTATGGCTGCTGAAACAGGTTCTTTTTTTTAAACTGAGCTAATTATTTTAAAAAAGTGTTCTAAATGTTTTTGTTGAAAATCGCTTTCCTGAGGAGTAACAAAATTTTGAATATAGATAAAAAAAGCGAAACATCCCGAATTCACCAATTTTTATCCTCTGTAGCTTGAAGGGACTTGATGGAAAAAATATAAAAACTTTGGAGAGTTGTATTCTTCTTCTCCGAATAGAAGAGATTTAGGCTAGTTTGATACATGAGTGATTCTCTGCGAGAAAGACCGGCTATAATTACTATTATATTAAACTATCCTACATTTAATTCAAAATTTTAAAGGTGTAATCTTATAGATTGAAATTAAAAAATGCGTAAAAATAGCTTTTTTCAATACAAAGCTATGTGGATATATCCCAATGCGTGAATCAATGTTTAAGACCACGTTAAAAAAAAATCAAAATGTCACTTGTCAAAACCAAATCATTGGATTTCTTATCTGCAAAAATGCTTAAAAGAGTAAAATAAATTCTAAGACAAAAAGAATTATTGAGATTTTCCTTAATTTCGCTTTGTTCCCAAGCTAAAAAGTCGATGAAAATGGCGAAATTTTAATCATAAATTTTATACTAAAATCACTCTTTTCGATACCTGAATATTTCGATTCTTAATTTTGCAGATTGGTAGATGATGCCGAGATGCAGGGAACGATCTCTTGCATTTGCGTTATTCATTATATTCATGTGATACTTTTCTTTCGTATGGTTCGTGATGGATCATTAGTGTCTATTTTTAATTAATTTTATTAATTTTTAATTAATTTTAATGGACCCCTTTAATTATATTATTTTACGTATATTATATTATTTTACTTACAGGCCCCTAATAATAATTTTGATTTAATTTCGCGTAATAACATTTAAAGTAAAATTTGTTAAGATTGAAATTTGAATGTAATTATTTTATATCATTCTAATTTTTTGGACACAAATAATTGATTTTCTAATACGCATTCTTTTATTTTTTTTTATTTACACATTTAATCGTTATATTGTTGTGTTGAAGGATTTGGTAATGCAACTGCAAGTACACCATTATTTGGAACTCAGCAAAATGCTAATACAAATCTATTTGGTACTACTAATCCAACATCTGCATTCGGACAAACGAATAAGTCAACTACATTTGGATTTGGGCAGTCAGCGGGAACTGGACTTTTTGGTCAAACTCAACCAGCAGTTCAGCAAGGCACACCATTTGGACAGTCAAATGCTCCTAGCAATACGGGGCTGTTTGGAGCAACATCAGGTAAAGTTTATGTCTTACGTATAAATATGAAATCCATTTTTTTTTTCTGAAAGAAAAAGCTTTGTAATGGTGGAAAATTTCAAACTCAACCTTTTGATGAATTTCAGTATTTTTTGGAATTCAGAGTCAGATTAGTGAGTTTCCAGAAGGTGTATGCATGTACACATGTGTTGAAACTTGCTTTTATCGCGTGACGGGATTTTAAAATTAAAGCAGAAACGGTAAAGAAAGGAGAGTCACTGGGATTTGGATTCGAGGTGGGAATACGGCCCGGGCGTGGTGGGATATACATCCGTAAATAGCAAATGTGGATTTTGGCTATCTTCCACCCCTTTCCTGCTTCTGTTTCCAGTTCGTACATAAGGGGGGAATTTTTCTTTACGATTTTAAATGGTTCATCGTATCGCGAGGTACGCGGCGGCGTTTGACAACGGATCTGTTTTTCGTAATACCAAATCCCCTTATTTGAAATTAAGACAGGCGGGGGAAGTCTTGAGCGTAGCTTGGGTGGCGGTGTTGATCGCGTGCCTCATTCATATAAGCGTTTGTCTCAGTCTTGAAGATTCTCGACATACATCGCGATCATCGTTTTCAGAGTTCTGTTTATTTTCTCCACTGGGTTGGCTTGGGCGTGATACGGGGAAGTTGTTATGTGTACAACCCCGTATTCGGCTAAGGCGGGGGTTAGGGTCTTTTTAACGAACTCCGTGCTATTGTCCGTTAGGAGATATTCGGGAGTCCCCCATCGAAAGAGTATTAGCTCCTCGAACGCCTGCAGCACAGCTTTTCCATCGGCGTTTCTCAACGGTTTGATTTCGATCCATCTGGTGAAGAGATCTTTGAAGACTAGCATATATTTGTTCTGGGTTTTGCTCTGGGGGAACTCCGTGTCAGCCGCGACCACCGTCCATGGTTTTTCGACTATCCGATTTCCCATTAGGCCCTGGGGACCTGACGGGCTAACTTTGTATCATGGGCAAGATAGACAGAAGTTTAGGTACCGATAAGTATCTTGGTACATACCTGGCAAAAAATATTCACGAGCTATGCGGTCATAAGTCTTATCGATCCCGAGGTGTCCTGCGTTAGCGGCATCATGGCTAGCGGAAAGTATACTTCCTCTTTCTTCTTTTGGGACTACGAGTTTCCAGCCATCCTCCCCTCGCGTGACTGTTTCCAATATTGGGTCTACTTTGTATCCATGCAGTTTTCCTCCCTCAACTCTCCACTCGGGAAATGGTTTAGGATGTTCGAGGAGATCGGCACGGCGACGTAAATACCAGTCATCCGCGGTTTCCCCTAGTGAGGATGTTTCAGCTTCAAACATGCGCGAGAGTTCGTCGGGCATGTGGTGGTTTTTCTCTGGGCGGTGTTCTATCACGAAGTCCCACTGTTGTTTCTCTGCAACCCATCGGGCTATTCTCCCCGTTGGTTCTTTCAGGATTTTCAACCATTTAAGTGCACTGTGGTCAGTAATCACTTTAAAGTGGTATCCTTCGGTTTAGTTTTTTGATCGCTCAAATGAATCCTAGACACTCCCTCCTTGTTGTGGTGTAATTTTGCTCTAGTTTCGTTAACATCCGACTGACGAACACGATCAGGTGCTCCCCGTCGTCGAATTCTTGATTGAGGACGGCTGCTGCGATGTTCCTGAATGGTTTCGTGAAATCTGGTCGGGCTAGTACCGGGGCTGAGGCTAAGGCGTTTTTGATACTTTGGAAAACTTCCTGTTGGGCCTCTCCCAAAGTCCTATTAGACGGAGCGATGAGACGATAATTTCGCGAAAACTCGCGAGATGGCTGATTCTCGTTGAACATGGTCCTCGAGTGCAGTTTAGTACAAAATGATAAATACCTGTCACGAAATTTCCACTAGGAAAAGGCGGTGGACGATGAAACAGGTGAGTTTCTTATGCAAAATGAAAATTGAGAACGGGCAAAAATAACCACCAAAATCGCTTGTATTTCTTCCTAGGAAACGCGAAATACTATTACCTGTCATTTTATTACCTCTTGTAATGCAGACAGACCGTGCAAAGTTACGCAAAATTTATAAAAAATAAATTATTTGCGATATCCATGCAAACTTAATTTTTCTAATATTTATGTATATGACAAGCTATGTACAAAATAGCAGATCAATGAATTGTCATTAAAGCCGTGAAATCCGGTTGTAAAGTCGCGGCAGGCGAAGGTTAATTAATAGAGAAATAATTAGTTACAAAGATAGTAACACGAAATAGACTGTGCATTTACATGAAGAAAAGGCGATAACCTAATTTTATTAAAACTTCTGGTCGAAAATATTGTTAACAAGTTTTTTATAAACATTTAAATGCTGAAAAATACTTTTTTTTCAGTTTTTTGTTAATAACTTGAAAACTAATAAAAGAATTTAAATGCTGTCAACAGAAGAATTGTAGCCAATTAAATTTTACATAAATTGCACCTTTGATTGGATTAAATTCGAAATAATCAGGAAATTTCGTGTTTTTCTAAATTTTGAATATCTACCTTAATTGTAACCTTTGACGATCGGGTCTTCGTCAGCTGATAGTTTAGTTACGGAGCAATCGAAGTTTAAATAATTAAGTGCAATATCTTATAGACCGTCTGCACACGTTTGTAATAGGCCGATTTGTATTTTTCTAACGGATTTGAAAAGTAGAACTATAATACAAGAAAACGTATATTATCAGTTTTCACGAAAGTTCTATTAAATCGATGAAAATTGGAAATATAATTTCAAAGAAATTCTACTTAAGACAGTGTAGGCGTTACCATCGGCTGCAGCTTTGGCTTTTCTTCCGTGGTGAAATAATAGCGGGCGTGACGGTCAGCACGAGCCTCGACCTTTCTCCGTGTAAAAAAAATTGGTCGGAAGAAGGGTCGACCGTCTAGCCTCCAATTTTTTTTCGTACGACTTTCCCTATGCTGAATTTTCTCTCCTTATACCCAGTGTTCACAATATAATTAGTGATACTGTAGCGCTAGCGACTCTTTTCCCATCGGTTTATATAGTATAACTCATGCATTAAATATTATCTACTAAATAGTACATCTCATATAGATGCACGGAATTCCTAAAAATCTATTATCCAGCCAGATTCCTCTGGCTTTAAAGTTGTCAGTTCTTTTCTGTGCGCATTTCTCCACATTGTAGCGATGTATTGCGTTCTTAATAAATGCTGTCTTAATTCGGAATGGCAAGGAGGCAAACATGAAGCATCAAAGTTTTTTAAATTGGCTTTTTGAAACGGTTCGTCTAAATGTTTGAATCTATAATTTTTCAAAAATAATGCGAATCGAGCGCTATTAACAGAGTCGTATGATTTCATACTGTATAAATTACAGGTAAACTTTTCTAATTTGGAAAAAACGGTTTGTGCCTCGCAATTATCGGAACCTATGGAATAAAATGCTTCTTGATATTCTTCATTCTTTCTTAAAATGGTCAATGGCCGTGACTTTCCTTTGCGAAATAGAGCTGGATTAAAGTCGCATCCAGTTAATGCATGAAAGCCGGGTAATGCTTTGCAAAATAAATCACCAAGTTCTTGATGTAATGCGGATACATCAATCACTCACTGTTTATTCCAATGTTTATTCCAAAAAAAAACATGCTTTTTCCACTTATGTCAAAGTCTTTTTCGGAAGATTCAAGCGGAAGGACTGCAAGTTGCTTATAACAGTGCGGAGGACAGAACCATGAAAGAGTTCACGCAGAAACTGGCAGCCTTGGCTTTTGTCTCGATAGCGGATGTAGAGTGTTACTTTGCATATTTAAAAGCTCAAACTCCTGAAGAGATGAAATCGTACGTTAAGTATTTTGATACTACTTACGTGAATGGTACACCCGCGAGAGGAAGACGGAGGGCGGTTCCCCCGAGGTACCCTACGTGGCTTTGGAATCAGTATGATGCGACGATAAACAACCAAGCGAGGACGAACAATGTATCGGAAGGATGGCACAACAGATTCCAACTCCTCATGGCCAAAAATCACCCGGACATTTACGCTTGCATATCTCATTTTATAAAAGAGCAGGGGGATACGGAGATAGCGATCGTCGAGCTATCCTTAGGAAGAAAAATAAAAGCTGCTCCGAAGAAGAAGTGGATGCAAGCACAAGCGAGGCTTCGTGGAATTACGCTAAATTACGAAGAGTTAGAAATAGGAGAGTATCTGCAAGCAATCGCAAATATGATTGTGATTTAAATTGAATATTTTAATAAATTTTATTTATTTTGAATGAAATATGAAGGTTATTCATTTTATTTTTGGTGGGAGAAATAAGATCGGGGGAATGATTGTTGGGGGAATATTTACATTGGGGATTGATCGGTCAGGGGAATGACTGTCGGGAGAATGATCGGGAACGGCCAGTTTCTATCCAGACTTTATTGCCCTCTTGAATATTGCTCATATTAGCTAACATAATGATCAATATGTCGGTATCCGAGCACTTGATCGTTATGTTAAGCGTGGTACACTATTTTTGTATCAGCTTCTTCGTGACACTGCAGTGAATACTTTTCATTGACAGAAAAGATAAGGTTCTCACTTACAACTTCGTACTCATAGCATTTATCGAAGTTGAGGAGCACCTTTTTATTGCCAAAAAATGGAAGCATCTCGTTTTCTTTCCAATGATTTATCAAAAAGTTTATGAGAGCTTCTTTGAAATAGCTATTTCTCAGTTCCTTTACAAAATCTGTTGGTCGTGTTTGCTCTGGACCAGAAATAGAGTACATGCGGTTTGCACAAGAACTGCCTCGACTAGATCTCTCGTAGTCTTTTATAGACAACACCCAATATTGATCAAAAATTAAATGTACTACGCGGGCTTTGTTCTTTGTTATCATTTGAAGAATTTTTTTTGATATACTTCCAAAAGTTTGGTGCAAATATTTAATACAATATATTTAAAAAAATCCATCTATGATGCAAACATCTGTATAAAAGGGAGCCTTACTTTGAACGTCTCGTTCCAATGATTTTAATAAAATCGATTTGTCAGTTTTAACAATTGATCCATCTAAGTGACACATCCACATCGGAACTGGCGTTAGAAGATACGTTAAAACCTTTTCGACATTAGCGCTTTCATTCATTGAAATGGCTAACATACGGCCAAATAAGTCTCGTTGCAATCTAACTTCTTGTATTTTATTATTCAATTTAATAATTTTTTTTTTCAGAGGAAGCATTCATAATTTTATTTTGCTTGATTGTAACTTCAAATCTTCTCTCTGACTCAGCGCATTCGGAAATAAAATTTTGTTTTAAACGGAGACCAGTTTTTTCTGCATTTAACAAAAAATCTGATACTTCTTGCGATACAGCTCGTCCTGTAACTATGTTATACAGCTCATCTCTGTTTGAATCAATACTACTGAAAGAATTTATATATTTTTTGATCGATTCTATAAAATTATTCAATTGAGTTGAATCCTTTCTAATCTGGTGTTTTTCTAAATCGCCGGTGATATCCTGAGATGATTTTAAGCCCGTTGTATCGTATGTATGCGATACAATCGTTGAGCGAATACCATGAATTTTGGCCCATCTCTGACGTGCGCCGATTGAATTGGTAAAATGTGTAATACCAGTCAATCGTCTCGAAGCACTAGCATTTATTGTTTGTTCTAAAGTTAAATCTACAGGGCTTCTCGAAAAGTTCTTTTGAGTCCTTTTGATGCCGAAAAATCCATTTTTAAAATCATTCTCTAAGCCAGGATGTGTAATATGTACTTTTAATAAGCTTTCGTGATATTTCAACAGCCATCGAGAATAATTTGCGTGATTAAAAACGAAAAACTAATTTGCTAAATTTGGTGTCACTTTTTTATACAAATCAAAATCTCCAACTCGAATACTTCATGAAAACATTAGATAATAATTTACAAAATTTATGTACATTGCGTAAAATTGTGCTGTTTTGCCGAAGTCACCGTTTCTAGTTATTTGTTCATAAACCAAAAATTCATCTAATAATCTATTTAATGAGCTGTTTTCAATTTCGAAATTGGATACAGTGTTTGATTGCAGTTGCTGGAAAATCTTGGAATAATAACATTCTAAACCCTAAAGCTACTAAGGGGTGCCACTTACAAAGCCATTTACTGAACCTGATGCTAACAATCCACTTTCTACCATTACATGCGTTACCCGCATTCATCAATAAATTTTCTGAGAACCTTGAAAAACGCCAATATCACGTGAAAGCCGCCAAGGTGAATAAAAATATTGTTGAATTGCGGGTTCTCCGTTGATTGGATTTGATAAGCTATTTTGGCAATAAGTAGATCATAAATTACTTGTACATAATCCTGTGAACACTCTTTAGCTATTTTTTTACTTTGGACCATTGTTTCATATACAACAGAGGCATTAGTAGGTGAAACATTTGTCGGAGTAAGATATGAAACTTTTTGCTGAATAGAATGATCGTTTATAATTTTGCTATTGTATCCAACCCACATAGGCGTGTTAGTAATTTTTAAATAATGAGACAACATCCAAGTAACATCTAATTTTTGATAGAAATTATAATTGCAGGCTTCGACAATACGTAATTCACTATCAAATGGTAGTAGCTTTTCAATGAATACAGGTTTCTTCATGTATGGAGTTATCTCTTCAGATATAAATTCAAAAGTTCGCCTCTTTTTGGGTGGGGGTGAATCCCACTAATAAAAAGTCATGACCGGATGTTTTGAAGCCGCTGAAGACGAATTGTGATTGGTTGATGTTGTGCGCATGCGTCAAGACTTAAGAGCCAATATGTTCATGTGTCATGGTTCATGTGTTTCCGGTGAATGCGTTAGTTTGAGGTTAGAGCGCGCGAAGCCCACTGATGTTGATCTAACATTCTCGCCTAATATAATGGCAAAAAAGATCTGCGTGCAAGCAGAGTGCAGGTACAAGAAATCGAGAAAGATTTGTTTTTATTTTATACACAATAGAATCGACAATGGGTTCATGAGTTCTTCATATATAGATATACCTATGCACAGTTCGATAAGTTCTTTTTAAAAACTGTACTTTAAAAAATAACTTTTAAAAGAGAAATAATCTTCAAAATTTTCAAAATAAAAATCGATTTGATTATTTTAAGTATTTCTGAGTACTATTAAATTATGAAGAAACTGCAAGAAAAATTAGAGCGCGCGAAGCGCGCTGCTCTTGGTCTAGTTAATAATAAGTTGCATTTGAGGCTCATCTACATTTTCGGTATTTGGTTGCAAATTTTGATAAATTATCCCTACTGTGTCGTGTAATGTATCTTTTCCACTACATGTTTCCACGAACCGATCGTAATTGTCGAACGCAACGCCAGTGCTATAATAAGGAGATAATTTAATATCTTCGGGACAAATGACAGATTTATTCAAGGTTGAAAAGGTCGCTTCTGTTTCAAGTTCTTCGATGGTATTATAACAGCAGCATTGACCACATTTGCTAAGTATATCTATTACTTTTGTTGAATATTGTATAAATATTATACTCTTTGCTTGTTGTACTACGAATTAATACTGGTCGCGCCATTTCTTGTATATATATGATTTTGTACATCGAGACAAGCGCGACTCCGAAAACGCGAATACGCGAGTATGTAAACACACATATATAGATATACACTATAGAGAAGAGCGCTCGCATATACTGTACGCGCGCTCATTCTCTCTCTCTCTCTCTCTCGCTTGTAAGTCTCGGAAGGAGACAGTCGTGTACGACGACACATCACACATTACAATAAAGATACTTATTATTAATAATTAACCTCACTAATTTTCCACCACTCCAACAACTTTTCGACTACTTGTGATACTTTTCAAAGTTAATCCAAGCGTTATATGCTTCGATGTTTTGATTTTGCCACGATGAATAGCAAAAACCAAATCTTGTGCCATCGAATTGACTCTACGTTCATTACTGAAACTGTTTTTATTTCTCGGATCGCTTCCGCAGATTAGAGTGTTCAGAAATTCAGTAATATCGTCTGGAATGTTGCATTCTCCTTTAATTAAATAAGACGATGTTAATATTGAAGGCGATGGATTCTTTTTTATTGCTAAAACTTTTTTTCGCAAAAGAATCGCAGCACGTAAAACGCAAAACCTCTGCTTCTTCGCATTCACTAATCGATTCTTCGGATATAACGCATCCTTCTTTAGGAGCTACACATTTTTTTTTGTGGATGTGGAGAATTTGCACTTACTTGCCAAATCCATTAAAAATTTCAATGAGTAGCACTGCTTTTTTTGTATAACATTTTCTGGAATAAGAGTATAGATTTCGTCATCTACTAATTGATTAATGCGTCTTTTATTCTGCCACTCAGACTCCGAATACTGAGAAACATCTTTATTTTTTCTAAACTACTTTAATTTACAATTATCGTGATATTTAATCTCACGATTTGTTCCTAAGTTATTGATTTTAGATAAAATTTCGATGTCATCTAAGCTACAAGCATTTTCCACGATTTTCTCAATTAATACTTCACTAGATGATGTTACCATATGAAGCGTTTTATCACCTTGCTTTTTTGCCATCGGTTGCAAAAAAGACACGTGCTTAGTCGACTTACTTCATGATTTTTTGGTAATAGCGCTGCTAGGCTTTCTTCAGACTCGTCCTTTGAATCGTCAAAGGATGTCGAAGATGATTGCAACGCTTCATTTTCTGCAACAAAAGGATTATTTCATAAATTTCATATTTTTTCAACTGTTATGCCATGAGAAATAAACTTTATAAAATTATTATTATAGCAAAATTTGAACATTTCTTGTACTTTTTCTTAGTTTTTCAAGAACAAATTTTGTTTCTTATTTTATGTAATGACGTACTTAATAGACGCTAAAAATAACTTATTTAAAAATTAATATCTCATAACATTTTTAGTAAGAAATAGTTTTAAGGTTAGGTCAATGCGACTAGGTGCATCTTGAAGTACGTAAAAAACCATGAATTTTCATATAAATTTTTTCAAGATTGGATGAATAGAAGCTGAATTACGATATATTTTTCAATCGTTGATTGCGCCGTAAGTATTTTATATATTGAGTTGAGATTCAGCCACTAGCTTGTTGAAATGGAATTCGAAATTATGGCATTTTCTCCATAGTTCTAGATGCCTTCATTTTTATAAATTGATCGATGAAAAATGCGAAATCAGGGCGCATCGCCGCGTTGCTCTTCGGCCGAACGGCACGGTAGTGGATAGATTCGTATGCTTTAGTTTGGCCAAAATTGCCACTTTCCTTGAAAAAAAAGATTTTCTGCTATATCCATAATAATTCTATACATACAGTGTGTTTATAAAGGTTATGTAGATAGTAAAAAGCTCATTTTACAAGTTAAAATCAATTTATAAGTTAAGCATACGAATCTGCCCGTCACCGCGCCGTACGGCCGAAGAGCAGCGCGGCCACGCGCGCTGATTTCGCATTGTTCATCGATCAATTTAGACAAATTAAGCTATTTATAACTATCAGGAAAAATGATATAATTTCGAGTTTTATTTCAATAAGCTGTCTGCTAAATCTTAACTAAGACTATGAAGTAGTTTCAATGCAATCGACACTTGAAAAAATTTTCGGAACTCAGCTTCTATTCATTCAATCTTGAAAAAATTTAGATAAAATGTTATTAAATATTAATTTTTAAACAAAGTTCTTTTTACCGTCTATTAAGTATGTATATCATAAATTATTGATTAAGAGTTATCAATTTTTGAGTTTATTTTGCAGTAATAAAAATTTTTCTTTTCTTTAGGTTCATTTATAGTAAGTTATCAATAGCATTTTCCGATATATATATATATTTATATATATATATATAGTCAGCAGGCCGCTATAGGTATACATATATACCTATATATATATACTGTATAGCCAGCACGCCGCTGTGTGTGTGTGTGTGTGTGTGTAGAGAGAGAGAGTGGAGGGAGAGAGCCAGCACGCCGATGCGTATACATATATGTACATCGCTATGTAGAATATAGGTATAGTATATCTCTCTGCACCCTATATAGATTTAGCATGCTAACTTGGCTGTTTCGCATCATTTTCGCTCATTGAGCGTTCGTTCCGACCGAAAGTCCATCGTGGAAAATGGGGGAGGGGAGGGGAAAATAAGCGCGCAGGTATACGACTTATAAGAGCGAGGCAAGAACTAAGAACAAAAGATGAAATAGTTTCTTGAATACTTTGAAACATTCATGATTATTATTCCCGTGATTATTACTGTCTTATATCGATATTGCATACATATAAATTTGAGTACAAATCCGAGATTGAATAAACGCATCCGAGATACGACGGCAGAGATACAAATTTTGAAAGCAGAGTGAAGAGGGACGAGAACAATAAGTTAAAATGCATCTCGAATACTTATAGCAATAATAATACTCACCTGTTTCATCGTCCACCGCCTTTTCCTAGTGGAAATTTCGTGACAGGTATTTATCATTTTGTACTTAACTGCACTCGAGGACCATGTTCAGCGAGAATCAACCATCTCGCGAGTTTTCTTGCTCTTTACGTGTATTTTTAGTCCTCATCTCTTAGACTATATGAAGTAGGTACGTAAGAGGTGCTTTCAGATCTGATGCATCTTTTACGAATTTGTCGTACCAGCCAAATAGACCCAGTAATAGTCGGATTTGAGTAGGGGTCTTAGGTACGGGATACTGCAGTTTGGGCACTATCTTTTCGGGTTCGAGGCGCAGCCCGAATGTACCCCAAGATATGTACCCCAGATACTTTGTTTCTCCTACGCAGAAGCTACACTTCTTGGGATTGATAGTCAATCCTCCCTCTACAAGCACTTTCAGTACGTGTTTGATCCACGTTTTGTGTTGTTTTTAATGAATTTATCGCTCGATGGTGAAAATTAAAGATGAAAGAATTGATGCATCTCTTCGAGCCAAAAACTTTTATTTTGCCGACATTTCGAAGTATATATACTTCCTCTTTGGGGCTAAACAAGTTTTACAGTCAATAAAATTATACAATACTAAAATTATACAAAATAAAATTGTACTAAAATTAATTAAACGCCATGTCAGTAAAACAAACATTACCTTAATAAACAGTCTCTCTGCCAAGAATAATAATAAAATTTACAAATAATAAAATTATACAATAAATAATACAATAATAAAATTTACAAATTAAACTAATTACTATACACAACAAATTTCAAATACAAAAATCGTACGCAGCCTTACTTCAGACGACCGATGACAATAATTATTACAAAATCCTTGTACCAGTGTCGCTAGATGGTGATACGACACCGGTCTAGGGCAACAGCCGACTGACTCTAACGCCAAAATTTTTTCGAATCGCAGAATCGCAGAGGAGATATAAACTTCCCTTACACAAAGACGTTCGCACAGATACAAAAGCAAAATTAAATTTAATATATAGAAACACTAACGGCAAGGTTTCCGAATGCCAGCAGATCATACCCAGCCCGCACAACATCGAAGAGGTGGCACACAAATCTTCCACATGTAGTAGGTCGGAGAGCCCGCGCAGCACATTCAAACGTTTCTTCCATAGCCGTATGCTTTTTGGTTTTTTAAATTTTATTAAGGTAATGTTTATTTATTGACATGTCTTTTAATTAATTTTTGTATAATTTTATTTTGTATAATTTTAGTATTGTATAATTTTATTGATTGTAAAACTTGTTTAGTCCCGAAGAGGAAGTATATATACTTCGAAACGTCGGCAAAATAAAAGTTTTTGGCTCGAAGAGATGTATCAATTCTTTCATCTTTAATTCACTTTTTGTGTTCTTGTAAGTTTTCAGTGGCTATGACGACTTCATCGAGATAACCAAACACATAGGGTCACCCGGAGGGGCCAAATAGGGCATCCATGAGACGCTGCAGGGTTGCGGGTGCGTTGCAGAGCTCGAACGGCATACGGAGGAATTGGAACATCCCCATACCCGGCACGGCAACGGCATTATATTTTTACTGTTCTCCTCCATTTTTACCTGAAAGTATGCCTGCCGTAGGTCAATTTTGGTGAGATGCTTCGCATGTCGTAGTCGATCGAGGAGCATAGCCATGTCCTTCTTTGTAACGGCGTTAACCGCAATATAGTTCACGCAGTCAGGACAAGGCGCTGAGCCATGTCCTGACCTACTAGAGATATGACGGCTTCGGGATCGAAGAGTGCTCTGTACTGACTTCCTCCGAGGACAACTCGTAAGTAGTTTCGATTATCGATTGTGGCTCCCGCTATTTCTTCTCCGTTTTCACTGGCTGGGCTCGACGCGTTCGCTAAGAGGACGTTGTTGTCGTTGCTTAGCAAGTTCAGTGCCGTTTCAAGAGTTTCTAATTGTTTTTACTCTTTATCTTCTTCCTGATCTTCCTCTTCCTGTAGCCACGTCACGGCCTCAATTAACTCTAATTCGTCTATATCGAAGGCGTCGTTGAAGTTGTCCAAGACTGATATCTTCTTTGGTTGACTCAGTGGTTGGACTGTTTCTTCCTCTGTTCTGGTGTTTTTCCTAGCTTGCTCCGAGTCCGTATCCTGGGTCAAGCGATCCGTGGCTATCGGTTTGGCAGACAGCATTTCTAGCTTAAGTGGCGTGACTCGATTCAGGTAACTTTTGTGTAACTTCAGATTTCTCGGGTTTCTCAGATTTCTCGGGTTTCTCAGATTTCTCGGGTTTCTCAGATTTCTCGGATTTCTCGGGTGTCTCGTATTTCCTTGTAGTGTTGCTATGCCCAGAGGCTCAATCAATGTTTCGCTTGGCTTGGCTTCCGCACTCTTTACTACTTGGACTTCAGGCTTCTCTGGTATGAATGCTACAGCCGATCCGCTCTTGTCTTTTGAATTTGGGTCGGCTGCCGCACTCCTCTGCTTATATGCGGCATTGCTCTTGCTCCTTTTTTGGTTTGAGAAATTTCTCTATGCCCTGGTTTAAATGCTCTTATCCCGGGTATTTCCTCTTTGTAACTGCTTCATCGGTTTCTCTCGAGACGGGGTCGGGTTTTGGTAGGCTCCAATACCCAAGTTCATCTTATGTACGTCCATCTTCAAATTTGAACTTACAATCCTTTCGATTGGGGCTTTCGGCTGCGGCTGGTTTATTTTGTTCTCTCTGATGCTGTTCTAGTGGCAGAATGCCACTCACTCTCCCTTCCAAGACTGACTTCTCACAAAAAAGCAGTCTTCACCCCTAAACCCCGTAGTACGCGAAACGGTTCTGCAGATCGGTCTAGTGGAATTTGCGTAGCGGTATTTTAGTAGCGGTTATTGGGTCTGCTTGGATTGTCGCTGATTGTCCAGAGTAGGTTGCTGGAACTGCTCAGGTCTCTGCAGATTGCGTTGGGGTGACTGCTGGTACTGCTGGGGTTGCTGCTGGTTATTCTGAGTTGGCTGCCGGTATTGTTGAGGGATTAGGCGTGTTGATGGGGGAGTTAGTTGTCTCTGTGCTGCTCCCACCCGCGCGTTTCCCAACCCATTCATAATCTGGGTGGCGATTGGCAGTTTTGAAAACATGCGTCCTGTTTCCCGCAAACCTGGCATGTTAGTTTGAGGCGCACTGGGCAGTTTTCCAGTTGGTGACCCATTTGTCTACATAGAAGCATTGTATCAGATGACAATCAGCTTCTCTGTGTCCAGTTTGATGACGCGTATAGCATGCTCCTCCGTATCCCGATTGATTGTTAGAGCCAGCGCTAGATGGTTGTGTCATTTGTGCGGTTATTGGTTGGGGGGTGCGCGGAGGTGGTGTTCGATAATCCATGTTTACCGGGTTTGATTGAGTTGCGCAGACTGGATCTCCAGGTGGTGCTTTTGGTGTTATTAGTTGAATGCCTTCCGCTGGCGTTGCCAGTGTCGCAAGACTTTTGGTTTTGTTTTTCTTCCTCTTTTTCCCTTGCGTGGGTTCGCTGTTACTGTCGTTCGTTGCGGCTATCTCGTTCGTTTCCTCAACGGCAGCTACCTTAGGCTTGGCTATACGTGCCCAGGTTATGGCCGGGAAGCGTGATTTTTCTGCCGGTGACGGCGGTGTGTATCGAACATCTTCCACCTGTTCCTCATACGTTCTGCCATACTTCTCAACATCGTGGTACGTTTTGATACTTTTTTCTTTAGCGTTCTATGCTACTTTGGTCGTAAGCCTTTGATCAGAATTTTAATTTGTTTTCTTGTTTTCAAGGGTTTACGCAGGTGGTCAGCGATATAACGAAAATTCGTGACATACGCGTCTATCTTCTCACCTTTACCATGGGTTCGCTTGTATAACTCGTCCATTATGTCACGATGACAGTGTTCTGCAGTATCTCTGGCGGAAGGCTTCTTCAAAATCTTTCCTGTTACGGAAGTCTCTTTTCTCGGTGTTATACCAGAGGGCTGCACGGCCTGTTAGTGTATAGGAGATTATTCCTAACATTTGCTTGCTGGTTTGACCCGTGCTAATTTTTATCCCGTTGAGTTTCAAGATGTATTCCTTTGGGTTGTCTTTGGCTTCGGCGGAAAATTTTACGTCATAGCTTTTTAGTATCTCAATGCTTGATGCGTAGTGTTCTAAGTTACCTTTTCTTCCTCTGTCGGACTCTTGGCTCTGGCTATCATCGCTATGTCTGCTTTGTTGGTGACTGCCATAGGGTTGTCGCCTCGGGGTTCTGCGGACGGATGAGGAGTTGTAGACTCAGTGCTATCTGATGATTCGGTGTTTGACGAAGAACTACTTCTCTTCTTGATGTCGTCGATTGTCAGATTCTATCGGGTCGTGTTCGTATTGTGCGAAAAATGCCGGGTATGTCGGTGGTGGTTGTTGCTGTGGTATATTTGGTTTTGGGGGGGGGGGGGTTGTTCTTTTTGAACTGATGGTTCTTTTCGCCTTCAGCGTTGTTTGGCGATCGTTGAGAGCCTGGGTGAGTTGTAAAGCTTTCGCGTATTACCGGTTGTGCCGGATCGGATGCGTTGCGTAGCGGGTCGACCCAGACGTTTCTATGATCGCCACCATTGACCGCATTGGTTGTGTTTCGAGCGCGAAGACGCGAATGCAGTTCCTGTTTCTCGAGGTGTACTACTTAGATGTTCTTTTGGCGAGTTCCACAATTATCTCTCACGTGGTGTAACCGTTTATTACCGTTGATTCTGACACGTTTCACCAGGTTAGATTACGGGACTCCGCGTACCCCGTATACGTAATTTTGAATTGTTACAATGCACTCATATGTAGAGGAGACAAAGCTTCGACTCAACAGGTTTGGCTGCGAACACTCAATATAATTATTTAATTACTCCGCGGCGCTTGAGAAGAAGAAGAAAAATGCGGAAGTGAGAGTCACTTTTCGAAATTATCTCCTTCGAGACGACAGCGCAAAGGAAAGATTAAATTATTCCAATTACGCTTTCCGAAGAAAAATAAAGCTCGTGTATTTATAGTTAATTTTTCTCGTCGAGCAACCGACGCCACTATTCAAAATGTCCGCCGCGACGTACCTGCTCTACAAAAATGACTGGGCTCGCGTTTGTACCTTTCAGCAATTTTTCACTCAAAATTATTTTATCTATTTTTGGCTCCGGGTTTTATCTCGGATTGATGGACGCCAGTGTGACACGGTAGGACGAGGGGCGAGGGGGAAAGCTGGTATCTAGCGTGCGCGGAACGCGGCCACGGCGATGACGACGCGAGCGGGGATCCGCGGGGGTCCACTGTAATGACCGCGCTCGCTGCGGTTCTGGGTTGACGCGGTGTACTGCAACGATCTCCTCCCGGTCCTCTCCCGTGTTCCTGAAGGTCTTACGTCGCGTCTGTTTTTATGTTAAGGGCGCCTTCACCGCGTAGCAGATACCTTGAGCAAAATCTGCAGGCCTCGGCTGACACTCTCTCTCTCTCTCTCTCTCTCTCTCTCTCTCTCTCTCTCTCTCTCGTCAGGGCCGTTTGAGTCGGAAAATAGTATACAATTAAGACACTCATGAATGTATTTATAACTAACAATAGTTTGAATTTATTTATTCTTTTTATACACTTTGCTTCACGTGTCACGCTTACACGTGGGCACGACGGAGGCTTCGGCACGCACGCGGCACTCGCAGGCTACACAGTAACACTTAAACACTCTTTTACTTTTTTTCTTTTTGTTTCCTCTACATCTATTCCTTCCGTTCGGCCGAAGTCTTGTGCCCTGAAAACGCCGTTCGCGAAAGCTACCTTCGACGCGTGTCAACTCGGTGGACTGCTGCGGAATTCTAAGCCTACAAGATTTTCTACTGCCTTTGGTTCTCCTCAATTCTTCTAATTATTTATTGCTCGGGATTAGGCTCTGTATTGCTCGGTGGTTCAACAGGTATTGCCCTCCCGACGCGGCGTCTCGATTCTCGCTCGCGACTACTAATCACGTGACAACCTCATATAGTACAATTTTCCGCGGTATAATTTGAATACTTTTTACGCTTTCTTCTATCACACTCACCCTTTGGCTATGGTTTACATTGTATTATATTATTAATTAACCTTACGTTTACTTCTACAACAATAATCTTCTACGGGAATTATTTACATTTATTTATTAATCTCGCAGCACGCGGCATTTACTCGTATCTTACCCTTTCACTCTTTTCTCGGCTTCGGCACATTATTTTCGCGCGCGTGTTTTCGTTGGTGTGGAGTAGCCCGTCGCCTCCACTTCGACCGCCAATATCGCTCCTGCATGCACACTGCGGGGCTCTGTAGCCTCCACTCTCTCAGCACTACGCTACAGCAGCATCGTGCTATCTCCTTGACACTCATACGCGCTCTCTCTCCACTCACACATGTGCGTCGCTCGCACATGCACGATCGTTGCTGCGCGCTGCCTGTAGTCTCTCGCTGCGTGCCATGCGCTCGCCGCTTCGGCCGTCACCTCGTGGTCTTTTGTGGTGTCATGACGGTGACTGCGGCTCGTCGGTGCGCCTGCTGACTGTGCGCGCTGCGCACGGCCGTGTGTGGTAGCTGGCGGCGCTCCTACTCCTCGCGCGCTCTCTCGCAGCTCGGCGACCGTAATGTCACAGCTGTGACTCGGCCGGCTGCTACTGTCCTCGCGCGTTCTCTCTCCCTCTCCCATTCTCCCCTAAGCGCGGCTCGGGGCCAACGCCTGGCTGCGGCTCAGTACGTAGTCCTTCTGTAAACAGCCGTACGTTAGAGCATGTTCGTTCTGCTCGGTCTCGGGTGTCTGCAGGGAAGCTAACCGGCTTTCAGGACGGATTCTCCATCGCAGACTTGCTTGTTAAATGTATTGCATTCCTTTTAAATGTAGTGAAACCCCCCCCCCCCCCCAAATAAAACCTTTTCAAGGTAAAAGATTGTCAAGTATCAAGGAGCGCGGTAGCGCCACGATGGCATGTACAAGGTACTTTCCAGACTACTAGCCAGACCATATATACTTTAAATTGGCCCTGTTGGAACCTTGGTGTACGGTTTTTTTCGTATTAAGAGCTTTAATTCTCACTTATAAGCACTCAAATGAAAGCTTGGGATAAAATAACAAAATCACTGCAGGATCATATTTTGTGAAGTGGCTTCTATCAAAAGATTTTGTGCTGTGCATGTTCGACGACTTCTAATCGAAAATTCTTCTCTCGTCGGAACAAATCGACGGCTGAAATTAAAAGGCTGCTTATTCAGAGTCTGCTTGAAGAAGCTGCTTATTCAAAATGACATTTTTTTTTAAATTGTGTAGTGGCAACCCTGCGAGAATTTAAAATCTGCTTTACGGCGGAAATGAGTAGTGAAAAAAATCGGAAAAATTCGGGAAAAAATAGTAAAAATCGAAAAAAATTAGAAAATCCTAAAAATGCGTAAAAATCGGAGAAAAGTCGTAAAAATCGTAAACAATTTGTAAAAATCGGAGAAAATTCAGAAAAATTGTAAAAAATTCGGAAATCGTAAAAAATCCGTAAAATTCGGAAAAAATTCGGAAAAATCGCAAAAATAGAAAAATTTGAAAAAGTCAGGAAAAATTTGGAAAAAATCAGAAATAATACCCTGTCGGAAAATTGAGGATGTATTAGGCAGAATCTGTCAAACTTTCTGCTCCGTGGGCAGAATATGTAACAGACCCTGCGCAGATATAGCAGCTGTGAGGCGATGGTTTTCGCCACAGAATTTGCGCAAATTCTGCTGAATCCATTAATTTGAGGGTTTCTAACCTTTAAATAATAATAAAATAACGTTAATTATATAAACGTTGTAATAATATATAGAATGTATAAACTCCTATTATTTTATTTGGGAATGGAGGTTATGGGAGCATTGACGACATCATGCTGACAACAGAATCTGCGCCGATTATGCCAAAGTATCATAATACATTCTGTTCAAAAATTCTGGGCAGGATTTATTCTCGAGGACAGATCTTATGGTTAATAAGGGGTAGGAGAGGGGGAAATTTGAGAAAAAAATGAAAAAAAATCGATACAGTTCGGTAACATTTGAAAAACCGATAAAATTTTTTCCTGACTTTTCCAAATTTTTCGATTTTTTTACGATTTTTCCGAATTTTATCTGATTCTCTGGTAGAAATCCAAATATCTAAAATGGCCTATAAACTAGAAAATGTCTATGAGAAATACTCGGTTCCTAACTTACGATGAAACGCTCTTTCTCCCATTACTTGGGCATTTCATGGAATACCCATAACATCCAAATCATTACACTAATTTTACTGCTTATATTGTACGCTAAATACGGGAGCTTTACGTATTTCAGTCAGTTTCGATACAATGTATGGAATAAACAAGCGTTTGAAGCTGTAAATACGTGAATTACTAAGATATTTATGATTTACTTAATTTTACAATTTTTCGATCGGTTCCATTTGGCCAATCAAATTAATATTTTCCGGCGCAAAAATTCTAAACAGCAATATTATTGGCTTAAACCATTGGGCAGAGTATGTACATTATTAATCCGAGTCCGCAAATAGCTGAATTTGTACAGCAAATTCGCTATAAACAATTAAAGTCGGAATTTCGCATTTTTTTGGTTTTTCCTCTGCGCATTCAAGAGTATTATTCGCAGAGAAAAAATGTCAACGGTGGCATATGTCTATCTCTAATAGTTTAGTTGCAAATTGGCAATAAATGCGAATTCTGCCAAAATTGAAAATTGTTTATAATTATAGAAAAAGTTATGTTACGATTCTTTTATTCTGCGAAAAGGTAGTACTCAATAAGTACTATAAGCTTGCAAAATCCCTATCTATTATAGTTTTTGTGCAATAAGGACCGAAAGTTGAAAAAGTTGTTATTTTCAAAGTGCTGGCAAAACGTGAAAAATTATCTCAAATAGTCCAACTTGTACGTTCTCTAGAAGAGTTATTATAGAGAAGAGTTAGTATTATAAAGAGTTATAAGAGACGTTCAACTTTGTACGTCCTGTAAAAGAGTTATATTTCAATATACTACTTTGCAAACTGCGAAATTTTTATTAGGGGCGTCCTGGGGAGCAAATGTTTATACAGTACATAATTAATTAATTCGCTGTACACAACATTTAAGTGCAATCAAATTACAAATAATTTTATTGCAAAGGTGGGATTTTTCTCGAAATTTTAAGCCCTAGATGGACTTGGTACGACCAATAGGAACCGAGATACGTTTTTTTGTTCAATGTACAATAACGCTATAACAAAAGGTTGTTGGAGTGGTGGAAAATTAGTGAGGTTATTTATTAATAATAAGTAACTTTATTGTAATGTGTGATGTGTCGTCGGACACGACAGTCTCCTTCCGAGACTTACAAGCGAGGGAGAGAATGAGCGCGAGTACAGTATATGCGAGCGCTCTTCTCTATAGTGTATATCTTTATATGTGTGTTTACATACTCGCGTATTCGCGTTTTCGGAGTCGCGCTTGTCTCGATGTACAAAATCATATATATACAAGAGATGGCGCGACCAGTATTAATTCGTAGAACAACAAGCAAAGAGTATAATATTTATACAATATTCAACACGCCTCCTTAAATTTATATTCTTTGCTTTTACATTCAGTCTTGTCGCTTTTGCAATTTTCAAATATATTTAATGCTTTTGTGTGTTTTGTGAACTTTTCTCTATTCAAACTTTTTGTTAATATATCAGCTAGATTTAACTCTGAATTTATTTTTATAATATCGATTATTCCATTTTCATAATATTCATTAATGTAGTAATATTGTACTTCGATGTGCTTTGAATTTTTTGTATAATTTCCAAACTTTGCAATCGCTATTGTACCCGAATTGTCTTCGTATATGTTTATTCTTTCATTGAATTTTTCTTTAAACATTTCACTTAGCAGATTTCTTACAAATATTACTTCGGTTACTGCATGTGACATAGCCGTATATTCTGCAAAGGTTGAACATTTCGTTACATTTTTTTGTTTATTTGTTTTCCAATAAATCAGATTTCCATAATATCTTATAATATATCCAGTTGTGGATTTTCTATCTATATTGTCTCCGGCAAAATCTGAGTCTACCATGCAATCTAGTGTATCACATTTTAAATTATTAAAATACGTTAATTTTAGATCATTAGTATTCACTAGATATTTTAATACTCTCATAGCATATTTGAAATGAGTTTCATTATAACAACTTTGGAATCTACTCAAGTAGTTTACACTATATGAGATATCTGGTCTCGTACCAGTACTTATATAAAGTAATTCTCCTATTAAGTTTCTATACTTTATTGACTCATTTTGTTCAGTTGCTTTTTCTAATTTTAGACTCGTCTCCATAGGAGTGTTATACAATTTTGCATTTTGTAGATTATACTTTGCAGCCAAAGATTCAATCTATTTTGTTTGGCTTAGTGTCATTTTGCCTTCATTCTTACTATAATCAATGTTTATTCCTATGTATTGGTTGACTTTTCCTAAATCTTTCATTTCAAAATTTTCCATTAATTTTGATTTTATTTCATTTATTTTATTTCTATTTTTACAACAGATTAATAAATCATCTATGAAAACTAGTATATATTGTTATGATCGGGTTAGGATAATGATTATTGACACTCTTATTTATAGAAAAGATAGACAAGAATGACTTTATTACTCAAGCTTAGACATGCAAATCGAATAGCTGTCAGTGCTAGACTGATAAACAAATACAATAACAACCGCGAAGTTGCAGCGGTTGCTATGCGCGATTCGAACATCTCGAATCGCGCTGGTCATAACATTGCTCTCCCTTTGTCGTCCCGACAATCTTAAGTCTTCTTTCTGTATTAGCTTTCCATTCAAACTTCCTTCAAGGATGCTCAGTCGGTCGCATCTCATTCTAGTAACCACAATCTGTTAATCTTTGTCCAAGTAACCACATTAATCGAATTTCCTTTCAAGCGGGTTGATCCTCTTCTAAATTCCAATGATGACTTACAGGAATCACCAACATCCTCTACCTTGATCCACGCCGGGCATCAAGTTACCGAGCCATGCTTCCAGGTCAATTCCAATCATCACTTACAGGAATAGAATTGGACCCGTCTCTTGAAAAGGAATATTCTCATCTTGAAAAACCATGCGATCCAATCTTTTCTCTGACTGTCCAAGTTTCAATTTATACTTTATTCTTCCGTTCTTATTCCTTTTCTCTTTCGTCTCATTTCTTCACGGTTTGTTAAGAGTGATCTTCAGACATGTGTGGGGGGGAATGACAAGCCATGGTACCCTTCTCAAGTCTCTGCTCCGGTATTCACCTTCACGCTCATGGAAAAAACCATGGCTCAAAAACCATGAGCAGAGCAGTTAGCAGCCAAATCGGGGTGTCTCTCGGAAAAGGTGCCAAGACGATTGATGTGAACAATCTTGGACTTATGTCTTGGGGAACGACGAATCCAGTAAACCACGTCGTTGACCTTCTTGACGACTTTCCAAGGACTAACCCAATTCGATTGCAGTTTGGGTGCTTTGCCTTTGGTTCTTTGAGGGTTGAAGAACCAAATTTTCTGTCCAGGGGTGTATTCGACGTTGCGAGCCCGTTGCTCGTACCAATATTTTGTTCTTTCAGATTGAAGGGATATTTTGTCTCGAGCCAGGTGATGTAGTGAGTGAAGTTTCTTTTGCAGTTGGTGTACATAATTTTCATCCTCTTCAACCAAGATTCCTGTTGGTGGACACCCTCGAATTAAGTCCAAAGGAAGTCGGAGGTCGAAGCCGGTGTACATTTCTGCTGGTGTAGCTCCGGTTGTTGCGTGTTTTGAGGATCTGTAAGCTAACAAAAAGAGAGATACCCAACGGTCCCAATCTTTTTGAGTGTCGTGTACATGTTTTGTGAGGTATTGTAAAAGTGTTTGATGTTGACATTCTACCTGACCATTTGCTTGAGGATGTAGAGGTGAAGTTCTAGTTTTCTTAATTCCTAGCAAAACTGCTAATTCTTTCACTATGCGAGAATCAAAATTTGTACCCTGATCTGTGTTAATTTCTAACGGGATTCCATAACGACAAATAATTTCATGAACGAAAATTTCCGCAATTGTTTTAGTCCTCATATTCGAGAGAGGAAAAGCCTCTACCCACTTAGTAAAACTATCCGTCACTACTAAAAGGTATTTATTCCCTAAAGAAGAAAGGGGAAAGGGACCTAGGATATCCATTTGAAGCCTCTCGAATGGAATACCTGTATTGTAAACCTTCATTTGACTAATTCCCTTATCAGAAGGACCTTTTTTTGAAACACAAATTTTACAAGACCTACACCAATTTTCTACATCTGATTTACAAGACGCCCAATCTTTTTCGAATTTTTTCTAAAGTTTTATTAACTCCAAAATGACCACCGGAAGGTGAGTCATGAGCTTCCTCTAAAATTTCTTTGATTTTACTTTTAGGAACAACTAATTGGCGAATCTTGTAATTGAGATTTGTAGAAATCCATTCTCTAAAAAGAATTCCATCAACTAACACTAATGAGTCCCACTGTGAACAATAGACTTTAACGAAAGTGTCTAAAGGTGAAATATCCTGCCAGTCTGGTTTTGTG
This sequence comes from Philotrypesis tridentata, assembly GCA_018906965.1. Lineage (NCBI taxonomy): Eukaryota > Metazoa > Arthropoda > Insecta > Hymenoptera > Pteromalidae > Philotrypesis > Philotrypesis tridentata. The sequence goes on from JACCIB010000062.1 coordinate 734,064, forward strand.
TTTAATTCTTTCATGCGAAGAATGAAAGCAATACACTCATCAGCTTGTTGAAATGTCTTCCATTCTGAGGGTAAATTTTCTTCAAAAATAATTCGGGCAACTGTCTTTTCGTTTTCAGAAAATTTATCCTCTACTTTTGAACAATATTTACACGAAGAATCTTCACAAGGACGACGTGAAAGAGAATCGGCATTCTTATGTAAACTACCCTTACGATGAACAATCCTATAATCATATTGATCTAATTTACCTAACCATCGAGTTAATTGACCGTCTAATTCTTTAAAAGATAATAACCAAGTTAAAGAAGAATGATCTGTGCGAATAAGAAATGGTTTACCAATAAGATAGTGATGAAAATTTCTTAACGACTTTATTATAGCAAGAAGTTCTCGACGAGTCACACAATAATTTCTTTCTGACTTAGAGAGGACTCTACTATAGTAGCTTATCGCTCGTTCTTTACCATCCTGCATCTGTGAAAGGACTGAACCAATTCCATGGTTAGAAGCGTCAGTATCTAAAATGAATTCAGACTCAAGAGATGGAAATGCTAAAATGGGAGGAGAAATGAGTTTTTCTCTTAATTTAAAAAGAGCATTTTGACATTCTTCTGACCAAATGAATTTAGCTGAGTTCTCAGTGAGTTTATAAAGAGGTTTAGTTATATCTGCAAAACCTTTAATTAAAGTTCTATAATAACCACAAAAGCCCACAAAACTAAGAACATCTTTTTTGTTTTGAGGAATAGGCCAATTTTTAACACAGTCGATCTTCTTAGGATCAGCAGTTTTCCCCTTCTCAGAAACAATATAGCCTAGATATTCAACCTGTTTCCTAAAGAAAACACATTTCTTCTTGTTAAGACGTAAACCTGCTTGTTGAAAACGAATGAAAACCTTTCTTAAATTAGAAATCATGGCATCAAAAGATTTACCTAAAACCATAACATCATCTAAATAGACTAGACAGAAATCTGAAAGGTAATCTCTAAGTAATTTTTTCATTAAACGTTGGAAAGTGGCAGGAGCATTGCACAAATCAAAAGGCATTACCTTAAACTGCCATAGACCTTTTCCAATAGCAAACGCTGTATATTTCCTATCCTCTTTCCGAATTTTGACTTGCCAATAACCACTTTTTAAATCTAAAGTACTGAACCATGAAAATCCTGTTAATTTGTTCAAAGTGTCATCAATTCTAGGTAAAGGGTAAGAATCTGTAATGGTGATTGCATTTAACTTTTGGAAATTGATGCAGAAACGAGTAGCACCATCCTTCTTCTTTTTTGGAACAACAGGAAAACAATAAGAACTATCCGACTCTTCAATAACACCCTGAGAAAGCATTTCAGAAATACAATTGTCAAGTTCTTGTTCCTGATGAATAGGTGGTCTACGAATAAGTAATTTAATGGGATAATGATGAAGTAATTGAATTTTGTGTTCTACGGTATTGCAATGTCCAGAAATATCATGATCTTCAAAAAGGTCTTTAAAATCCAGTAATAAACTCGAAAATTTGTCACGTTGATTATGGTCTAACTCATCAATATTCTTTTCGAAAACATTCTGAATAATTTCTGGTAAATTCTCAAATGAATTATCTATCCTAGCCACTTGAAATGGATTTACAACATTGGTGATTAAATTTGGAGTACGAATTAAATTAGTAATAGAATCTGTTAAGCCAGTTAAATGAAGAAAATCACCTCCAAGAATACAATCGTCAACCATATCCATTACATAAATATCTAAAGTCTAAATAATAAATTCCTAATTCAATAACTGCAGAGATCAAAAATTGTACTGGAACTATTTCTTCTGTCGGATAACGAAGTAAATTCGAATTAATGGGAATTCTTGTGTCATTAGTATCAACAAATTTTGAATTTAAAATGGTAATATCTGAACCGGAATCTAATTTGAAATTACAAGATTTTTTATCAACTAAACCATCAAAGTAAAAATGTTTTAAATTCTCATTAATTCTTCTAATACAAATATTGGATGGAGTCTGTCTAAACTTTGTCGAACTCGCTCCAGAAAGTCCAACACAATCTAGTTTCCCTGTTTATTTGTTGGGCAAGATGTTCTCAAATGGCCCTTCTTTACGCATTGCCAACATTCAACATTTTTAAATAATCTGTAGATGAACGAGGTTTGAATGGAGGGTTGGATGAATTAACCCCGGTATTTTGAGTGGAATTACTCATAGGCAGTTGAGATTTCTTATTAAAATCAAAAATAGCTTTTATTTCCATGACACGAGTAAGAGCTATTTTTAATGATTTTATCCTTTCTAATTGGAGAGTTTGTCTGATAGAATTATTAAAGATACCTGTAATGAACTGAGAACAAGCAAATTTATCTTGAATCTCAAGAGAACATTCGGGAAAAACTAATGCTGCTAGTCGTTCTAAGTCAGAAGCAAACGTTTGAAAATCTTCACTAAACTGTTGACGACGAGTTTGAAATTGTGAATAGTATGTTGCTTCCATATGTTTATCTCCAAATCTTAATTCTAACCTAGAGATCAAATTCTCAAAATTAGAAGAAGAAATATCAGATTCAGTTAAAATGGACTTTGCTTTTCCTTTCAAACTAGAAATAAGAGCAACCATTTTAGTTTCTGGAGACCAATTGTTAATTCTAGCCATAACCTGAAATTGAATTAAATATTCTCGAAGAGGTGTTGATCCATCGTAATCGTCTAACTTATGATTATAACCTAGATTGTTAGTGAAAGTGTTTGTGTTTGTGTTAGGATTGGATGAAGAACTTAGCTCTCGTAACTGCTGACGAAGAGATTCGTTATCCGTGAGTAGAGTTCTGTTGACGAGCAGTAATCGGGAGTTGTCGGCAGTTGATGGTGAAGAGCCAGGTCCGGGAAATAATTCGCGACGAGTAGATGAAGAAGACGTGAGTCGATCGATTTAGGCTAATGCTTTTCTGTGGAGAGAATTAAGCCTAGAAATTTCTGCGGTTGACTCAGTAAGAAGAGAAGAATACTTAGCTTCGATCTTCTTGACTTCTTCTTCACGGAGGTGACGTTCTTGAAGAAGCTCTGATTCACGAATGCAGAGTTCTTTTGATATGCGGGTAACCTCCAATGTGCACTCTTCAAGTGTAGATTCGGCAAGCCGGAGTTGTTGTCGAAGTTGGGTATTTTCATCAGCGAGTGAAGGTTGTTCCACCATTGGGTAATACGTTCACTTGCGGACGAGCCCCCAAAATGTTATGATCGGGTTAGGATAATGATTATTGACACTCTTATTTATAGAAAAGATAGACAAGAACGACTTTATTACTCAAGCTTAGACATGCAAATCGAATAGCTGTCAGTGCTAGACTGATAAACAAATACAATAACAACCGCGAAGATTCAGCGGTTGCTATGCGCGACTCGAACATCTCGAATCGCGCTGGTCATAACAATATATTGAATCTCTGCTTGCATTATTTACATATAAACAATAATCATGTTTGCTTCTCACGAAATTTAGTTTTTCCATGTACTAATAAAAACAATTATACCAAGCTCTTGGGCTTTCTCGTAAACCATATAATGCTTTTTGCAATTTACAGACTTTGTTGTTTCCTACTTCATAGCCTTCTGGTTGATTTACATAAACCTCTGATATTACTTCACCGTTCAGAAAAGCTGTTTCTACATCCATTTGATCAATAAACAAATCATTTTTACAACAATATGATAATAATATTTTAAGTGTTTGCATTTTTCCTACGGGTGAGTAAACGTTTTCTATATGTTCTCGTTCTTGAAAGCCGCGAACTACCAATCTGGCTTTATAGGTATTATCGTTTTTTCGTCTAAATACCCATTTGACATCAATGATTTTTTTGTTTAATGGCTTCTCTACTAATTTCAAAGTTTCATTTTTCTTTAAACTTTCGATTTCTGAATTCATTGCAATTTTCCACTGTTTTGATTCGCTCGAATTTATCGCCTCCTCGAATTTATGAGGTACATTTGCATCGATGTTATTAATATAAATAAAATGCGCTATAGGATCACCGTATCTATTTACAGGACTTTTCTTTCTTTTTGACCTTCTCGGTTCTTTCAAATTAATTTCGTTTTCATTTTCACTATTTATATCATTTTCATTGATTTCTGTAATTAAATTATCTCTACTTTTCTCGAGAGAAGAAGTAGGGATAAATACATTTTTGTTTGTGTTGCTGACAACACTATCATATTCTTCTGAATCGCTTTCAGAATTTTCCGATTCACAACTTTCATGCTTTTCATCGGATTCGTTAAGACAAATTATTTTTGTGTCTTCTTCGACAACCTGTACATATCTCGTGTTAATAACTTTGTTATTTACTAAAACTCTGTAATCGTTTTCTGTATAACCTACTAATATTCCTACTGTTGCCTTGTCATCCCATTTACTTTGTCTTTTGACCTCTGGGATTCGGACAAAAACTTTACTACCATAAATTTTCAAATGATTAACGTTTGGCTTTGTGCCAAAGAATATTTCGTAAGGAGTTTTATTTTCTACAGTATTTGCTATAGTGCGGTTTTTCAAGTAAGCTACCGTTTTAATAATTTTAGGCCAATATCGCCTATTTATATTTGCTTCTCTTTGTAAGCATCTGCCTATGTCCATTGCTGATCTATTGTATCTTTCCGCTACACCATTCAATTCATGCGTGTACGGTGGACATGGTAATAATTCTATTCCCTTATACTTAATAAAATCGTAAATCTCCTTATTCAAATATTCTTTGCCATTATCGCACTGTATTTTCTTAACCCTTTTGTTAAACTTATTTTCAACTAAATTTACAAATTCTATAAAACAACTTGCAGTTTCAGACTTATGTTTAATACAAAATATTCGCGTGCATTTACTGTAATCATCGACAAAAGTTAAGAAATATTTTTCTCCACCATAACCAGTCGTTTGATGCGGTCCATTTAAATCAGTATGATTTAATTCTAAAATTTCAGAAGTTTTTGTTCGATTATTTTGAAATGGTACATTTGCCATTTTACTTTGAATGCAATTTGCACATTTCATATCAGTGTTTTCAATTTTATCTGGCAATCCCTCAACTATTTTTCTTTAACTAATTTATTTAAGTATTGAAAATTAACATGACCTAATGCTCTGTGCCATTTTTCTTTCGCGGTTATTTTTACTGCATTTATACATTTTTCTTTCTGTTCATTCACTAGAAAACCTTTTATATAATATAAATTATTTACTTTATTTGCAACTACAATTAATTCTCTATTATAGTTATAAATTTTCGCGCTGTCATTTCTAGCTACTATCGTATTACTTGCAGTTATTTTTGAAAAACTTAATATGTTCTGCTTTATGTCTTTTGCAAAATAAACATTTTTTAGATTTACATATTTTTTACTATAATAATTTTCAAAATAAATTTGTATATTTCCTACTTTTGTAGCTTTGAGCGCTTTACCGTCAGGTAATTTGACATCTATCGGTTTTTTCAAAATAACAGAATTTTCAAAATAATTATCATCGCGTACAATGTGATCGGTACAACCGCTGTCTAATAACCAAAAGATTTTCTTTCGATTTTCGCTACCGTTACAATCACTTTCTAAATTTACCTTATTTGTCTCTGGTGTATATACTTGCGTTGACCATGACTCGCTCGCGTAATCTTCGTGTCGCTCTTTCGTGCTGTGCGATGAATGTTGTCCTCTGCCTCGACCTCTGCCTCTGAAGCCTCTGTTGCTGCCTCTGTGACTACCTCTTCCTCGCTGATTTCGACTTGGTTGAGTGCTGCTGCTTTGACCTTTCTGTTGTCCTGTCCAACAGTCTTTTTGCGCGTGGCCATATTTTCCGCAATTATAGCAATTTCCCTTTATTTTTGTGTTGAAAGTGCTTACATTGCTTTTGCTATCACTTTTGATATTGTCTATGTTATGTAGATTTTTTTCTTTTATTTTCGATTTAACATAATCGACCGTATGTTGTTCTTTGGGTATCACATCAAGAAAATCACCAATATAACTGTAGGTTGATGGTAGTGCTCGAAGTAAATAGTTTATCTTTTCTGCTTCTGTTATCTTGCCGCCAGCACTTTTAAAATCATTTACGGCTTTTTCGAAGTCTACGAAAAATTCTTCGATTTCACTATAACTTTTAAGTTTGATTTCTTCTATTTTATTTCTTCGCAACATTTGTAAGGCTGTTGACTGTGTTATATATACTTTGTCAAACCTTTTTATCATTTCACAAGCTGTTATGCATTCACTTACATATTCAAGCTGCTTATCTGAGATAGCACTTGTTATAATTGCACGTGCTTTGAGATCTTTTTTCTTCAAATCAGCTTCTGTGTCTGAAGCAATTCTTTCTCTTTTTATTTGCTCTTGACATTCTTTATATTCAAGCAAGATCATTAATCTTGTTTTCCAACTGGTATAATTTATACCGTCAAAAATTGGTATAATTATATCTTCAACTTTTGCTTGAGCCATTTCGTATTCACTTATTTTTGTGTCAATTTCGTTTCTCAAAACACAAACTTCTTTGGTTATTTTTATAACTTTTTTCAAAATTGTCTTTCTAATTTTTTCACTTAGTGTTTCTTTTTTTTCTTCGATCATTAATTATTTGTGCAAATTCATAAAATTTTCCATGTCCTCTATCACATCACTTAAACACGTTCTATGTGTGCCAACCGTAATCTCTTCGCATCACACTTTTTTCTTCAATTTTTCACAGAATTTTATCAGTCTCGTCTCGACTACTTTTATTTGTTGTTTTCACTTATATTTCTTTTTGAACTCTTCTCAGTTCAATTATTTTTCACTGGAACACTTTTGTATTTTCCACGTGGCTCTCACACCTCACTAGCACATTTTAATATGTCTTACTGCACTTTTTTAAAATAAAGTCACAATACGGCATAAAAATGTTCAAACCACGCTCTGCTACCATGTTGGAGTGGTGGAAAATTAGTGAGGTTATTTATTAATAATAAGTAACTTTATTGTAATGTGTGATGTGTCGTCGGACACGACTGTCTCCTTCCGAGACTTACAAGCGAGAGAGAGAATGAGCGCGAGTACAGTATATGCGAGCGCTCTTCTCTATAGTGTATATCTATATATGTGTGTTTACATACTCGCGTATTCGCGTTTTCGGAGTCGCGCTTGTCTCGATTTACAAAATCATATATCTACAAGAGATGGCGCGATCAGTATTAATTCGTAGAACAACAAGCAAAGAGTATAATATTTATACAATATTCAACAAAGGTGATTTTCCATATTTTGAAGTTCAATTCCTGTAGTTCAAGACTTGAACTTTACAGTAAAACTATTGATCTTACTCATAAGCAAGCTTTTTGACAAGCAATAAGCAGCTGCAAAAAAGTGTTTCTTAGATTTCAGCCGTCGGCGCCGTGGCCGGAAGAGTGGGGGCAGCCGCACTCGGCGCCGAGCTCCCCGTTCGAAATTCGGAAGGGCCAAGTAATAGAGATTTCTTCCTTCAAGGTCAAAAATATATGTAGGGACCTATGCCATTCGGTTATAAATGATATTTTTTTTGATATATGATGATACAATAAATAACTCGTGAAGTGATTTTATTTTCAAAAATATATGTTAACATTTCATAAACATGACTGTTATGTGGTCAAAGCCTTCTCAACATGAGAAGACCCCGATAATTTTTGAATGGGGGAAATGAGGGAATTTTTAGGTATAAATGAATTTAAAACCAAGCAATTTCGAGCCACAAATATTGATTATTTATTGGGGCTCGGAGAGGGGAAAGCCTTGCGGCATAAAACCCCTCTCGATATGAAAAAAATGTATTAAATAGAGAGACTGAATTGATTGAGATGTGGAGGTGTGGAAATTGCGGTGTGTATATGTTTGATTGGGTGTCAGATTGCACTGTGCACTGTGTAGGTTGTATTGCTTTCCGGCACGATTTACTTATACGTGCGCGTTACGGTTTATTTTTACATGTGTTGTAAGGTTTTAGGAAGGGCGTCGAGTGTACCTCAGCACCTCCTGTGGGCTCGTCAGACCGCCTGTGCGACCTGGCGCACTTCGCTGTAACAGTGAGGGCGAACCTCAGGCTGCGCGATGGGTTTGGTTGTTGTGTGTGTGATGTGTGTGTGTGAATCGCGGAATTGATACAGGCACGAGCCGTGTATCCGTTTGCTTGAATTCGAGATAGTTTTTGAGTTGAATAGAGAAGAAGTCGGAGCTGCAGAGAGACGTACGATTCATTCGGCTGCACTAGAGCGACTGAATCTGTGCACTTGAAACTGGGCAAAGAAAACTCGAATGCAATAAAAATTCGTATAACTAATCCCGTTGTTTTCGAGGTACGCACGTCGAGCGCGAAGGGCCCGTTTATTGCCCTCAGTCCTCGGATTCCGTGAGCGGACCGAGAGGACATTAGGCACGCGGAGCCGTTGCATGATCGTTTACAACATGCGCATATACCGAGGTATATGCACACTTGTTCGACGGAACATGACTAATAAGCTAGACATAGATAAGTATTTAGTTTTACTTTTTTATACATCGTAAATAATATAATGAAAGATTTTGTGAACTGATTCTCTGTTAAAATGTTCTCTTTTATTTTTCAGGTTTTATTGGAAGGCATACAACTATCAGGTTATAAAGAATTTTCTTGTAATGTGACAAGCTAGTGAAAGTGTTGTAGTTTTCATCGTTTAAGTATCGAAGAAAGTTTTTACAGAATTTCTATTGGGAGGTTATGCAAGTGTAACGTTATAAAGGGAAGGAATTCCTGTGAGAAGCTAGTGATGTGAAAAATGATTTTTCAAGATTTATAATTATTATATAAGTTCAGAAGACAAGTGGTTTAGAAGTTTTTCCCAATTTTGAGAGAGCAAGTACACTCAGTTTTCAGACGTAACGAGACTTTTCCCAAGGGAAAAGCATGTTTTGTTTTACATAAGGTAACGAGAACTTATGAGTTGTCAAGCCAGTCACTCAGAGGGATAGAATAAGAATTTTCAAGTTGATAGGGCCCAGTAAAAATTGAATTTTTTAATTTTGAAATGGCTAATCTATGATTATCTCGATAGTACTCAACTGTACCATCTTAGTTTTTCATTAATCATACCAATCAAAGGGATATCATGAGAAATTTCAAGTTTATCGTATCGATCAATTTCGAAATAATTATCATATAAGGCATTCAAAATTGAACAGCTCAAAATTGGTTTAGACCATTACCTTGACCCTATAACTCATTTAATATCTATCATAGCTACAGGGCTAAAATTTTGTACATAAGTTTGTTTTAACATATTAAAACAATACCTGTAATTAAGTTTATCTAAAAACTTATAGTTTTAATTTTCATATTGTTACCTAACTGAAAATTTAAACACTAAAGGCATGAAGTCAACAGTGTAAGTATTTATGAAAAAGTAAAAATTGTAAGTTCTTATGCAAAGTTAAGTGTGTGCATTATTTTGAATCTCTTATAAGTAAATAATAAACACAAGTTTTTAGATTTTATTTTTTTTACATATACTTCTTTTTTTATAAATATTAATCAAAATATAATATGGATTAAAAATTTGTGAAGGATATAATGTAAACTTGTATCATGGCGCTACCGCGCCCCTCAATAAATATTAAAATTCTACATCTCGCATGTTATGTGTCAATAGTATACATAACGTTTAAGTGCTTTCAAGAAAGCAATTATCAATTAATTAATTAGCAATGATTTTATGTACGTACAGACTTGTTTTAATGTATATTTGCGAAAAAAATGATTATGGAACCTACCATAAAATTTAGTGTCAATAAAAGAAAAAAAACTCACCATTCTATTTACCTCTAGGGTTGTGTGGAAAAGATAGATATTTCTTTTTGAATAATAATGATTCAAAAAATATCTATTTGCTCTACAGATGGTGTTGAAAAAATTATTATTATTACAATTATACATGAGATTTATGTACATTAATTTTTTAAATTTGAGTGAATTGAGTGAAATCTCCCCCCCCCCCCAAAAAAACCTTTTCAAGGTAAAAAAGGCTGGCAAGTATAAGGACATTTCTTCGTGTAAAAATTAAAGATCAATTTTTTAACACTTGATAACCTTAATATACCAAAAACCAAAATTTCATTTTAAGTGCTTTATTATTTACGGTTATTTCATTATATAAATTAAAATCAAACTTTCGATAACAACGTTGAGAATATTCTAGGGGGTTTATTGTACACGGTTATTAATTTTTTCCTTCCTTCATGTCGATAAGAAATGTATTTATAAGTATAAATGTATTTGTAAGATAAATGAATCTAATCATCGCTTCGAACAACTTGGTATTTATTACATCTAACACTAATTATGACTGCGAGCCGAAGGCGAGGATTAATATTTATAAGAAATTAATATTCATATAATTTAATTTTAATTTTAAATTTGTTTTTACTTAAAAAATAGAACTCTAATTATCATTTGAGGCTATTGTTCTCACAGTTTAACATAATTGAGTCGTAAAAATTGGTGATATTGTTCATTATACTGACATTTAGTAATCCATCGATTATCTACGATAGGACGGGATGGCAAGTTTTTCCATAAAAAAATTGCGTTCTACATGTTAGAATTTGTTCCTATTTTTCTTTAGATGTGAGATCGATTTGTTGTATGGACAGAATATTTAAATCTCATATTTAATTTGTAACGTGGAATTTACTCCCCCGCACGAGAATTCCCGCTATTGTACAAAGTATTTCTTTTGCGCGGCTTACTTCCTTTACTCCAGCTCGTGATGTTCCTGCAATGGTGAAAAGCGGGACAGTGGTGGCAATTAGGGTTAAACAAATATAAAATGGCAATAGTTAAGATTAGCAAAACACAGATATATTATTCGTTTTATATACACGATGGATTATTCAACAATAAAAGATTGAATCTATGTAAAGGCATGGGCACGCGGCCATATAACTAACTCCAGAATTGACTGTTGATGGCTAGAAAAAGGCGTCGCGAAAAATCCTCTACGAGTGGTTCTACTTTGAAATTGAACAAAACGGGAGAACTGCAATCCGCTGTAAATCGCGAAAGTTTCCTCTATGATCGAAACCACGAAACCGCCATCTAACTTGTCCACATCTTCGCCATAAAAGTGATAATCATCAAATACATTTAGAATACAATGTTACTAAACTGCTCTATAAATATAGTCGACTCAATTCCTCCAATATCCCTTTCCTTCAAAACGTAAACTCCACCAAGAGAAATAATCAGAGAAACGATCTAGCACTTCCCAAGCTTCTCCAAGGATTTCGACCACCAGAGACCAAAATGGCGGCACAAAAGAAAATAGATAATTGACTGCTGATAACGACTAATTGCGTTGAGCACTGGTAACGGAATGGCCGAGGCCGACGCTCCGCTTGAGTAAGGATGCCGCGTTTTCCCACCCGGCCTCCTTCTGCGGTTTCGGCCTCCAAAATTACACAATTGGTCCTTTTTCCTAGAAGAATCCCCTATTGGTTTATCGAAAACTACCACCAATCTATTTCTTTATCTATGAGTTTCCCCAGCGCCCTCTTTTCCAAATCCTAATTTAGTCATTGGCATAGAACTCAATTATCATCCACTGTGTATTTCCTTAATATGCAAATTCGCGCCCCCTCTGTTGATATCGATCAATCAATCAATCATGTCAATATCCATCCGGTGGCTCCACCTATAGATAAACTGTAGAGTGCGCGGTATTCAAAAATCCTCTATCATCAACAATATAATCATAGAACAGCATCTATTGAATCACCGAAGATCCCTAGCCCATAAATTCCCCTATACGTCTTTATGACTTCCGAGAGTCAAAATAATGTCAACTCTACCGCGACACGCTTCACTCATGCGTTCACAAACTCTCTGAGCGCTCCAAATGCCATCAACTTCGCGCCACTATAACCCTCTCTTTCTTACTCAAGCGCACGCTCTCTCTTTCACACACGCTCGACTCCCACTCTCGCTATACCTTCTCTCTCCCGCGCGCCGACTCTCTCTCTCACTCTCTATTGAGCCCGCCAACTCCCTCTCTTTCTCAGACACACACTCTCATGCATGTGACCGCGTGCGCTCGCCACTACCTCGCTTCCTGTCGTGCCCCCTCCCGAGCGCCGGCGCGCTGCGCAGGTGTGATTCGAGACATCCCATCCTGCGCTCCGCACGCGGTCGGTCAGAGGCAACTCCTGCGAGCCTCACCGAGCGCTGGCTCCGCTCCAGGAGCTGTCAACTTGCCGAGAGTTATAGCTAGAGTTATATCGCCGTGCAATAATGTTCTCGACGCAGCAATAATTATTGCTACGTCGCAAATTGTAAATGATCGTCCTGGACATATGTTATATATTTCATGAAATGGGTATAGTAACACATTTACTGAATTAATAACTAGAATAGATTTTACATCCGCTCGTTGCTTCCATAAATAACAGAAATTTTTTATGTTACGAAACAATTCTGTTTACTACACGATAATTTTGGACATACACATGATATTACCATTATGGGCACATTTGTCATATGATAATGTTATGTAAAAACATCATGCGATTCTATCACATATTCAGTCGGGTACAATTGAAACTTTGAATAATACCGAATTTGCGCCACGTTCTGCGCATATTTGTGTCCAGTCACGCGAAGCTCCATTTACCGAAAGAATGGTGACCTAACCTCCTACGGTAAATACAGAGTCAGTGTAATCGGTCACCAAACGTCAGCTGGGATACGCAGAACGGGGCGTCAGTCGCAATTATTGAAAGTTTCAATTGTATCCGACTGTACCTTTTCATAGGCAATCCACCTTTTTACATACTACAATTTGGTCGAGTGTTTATATGAATACATTTATATTTATAATCCTTCCCCCACTTAAACAGTTATTTATTTATTTATAATCGATTGCTTTTTATAAAAACTTGCCAATTTATTTATTGATATCATAACTTTCTTTTGCTAAAAATAAAATGGCAATTTATGTAAAATCGAAGGTATAGAGAAGTAACACTAAAGAAATGGTAGTCTGTCCAACAGACTCTTGACCCTAACATGTTTTAAGATTGTTTCTTCATTTAAATCAAAGAATAATTTTCAAACTTTTCACAACCCTTATGTAGCCAAAATTCTAAATTTTTATTCTATCATCTAAATTAAATGTTTTCAAACTCTCCATAGCCCTTCTAACCCCTTGACAAGAGTTTATATGTTTATACACATCAACTTGAAAAATCTAAAACTCTCATCAATAAAATATGTGTGTACGTAAACGATATTAAGAGTCCATTGAAATGACAACCTTTTTATTTAGCATCACTTCACTACCTATGATTTTATGAATACCTTTACTTTTACTTTACTATTACTTTTGATTTTTGATTTTAAAATTGCTCATGTTATCCTTTCGACTGATGGGCTTGATAACTCATGTGATCTTTTTACCTTTTAGATAGCAGAAAGTATACTTCTCTAAAGAAAAAGCACGCTCATCCATATTCTATATCTGGTTGTACTTCGTACTCCCTGGATATTGAAAATAACTAATTTTTCATTATGTAAATTAGTAACAGAGGCTCCACAAGAAGTTTCAGGTATAGCCGTTGGACCAGTTTTAAGTTATTAAATTTTGGAAGCTTTGATCTTTGATTATTTCAAAAGCGATTCAACGAAGAAACCTTTTAAAGTTGTGATGGATTCCCTGTGAATAATCTAATTGAACACGCTACCTTATAGTACATTGCGATATGTGTGACCTAAGTGGCCCATTATTGCACGGCGTGTACATAGCGTGTGATGAGTCACTTAAGGGGTTATGACAGGGTTAGAATTATGAAAATATCAATTTTTTTTTCATTCACTTTTTTCACAGATAATAGTCCGTAGAATGTGGTCCTGAAAGCCGTTTTTTCTAAAAACATTTGCCTCAGAGATATAGACAAAAAACTGATAAATCTGTTTCAAGTAAATATTTGAAAAATCGTGATTTTTAAATATTTTAATTAGGCCAACTTGTGGAAAGGATTGTTCTACCACACTTTTTAAAGCGTGATTTCATGAGAAATGTTACTGAAAATACGACTTCAAAACCGTTTTACAAACCGTGTTTTTCTCAAGATTTATTAATTTATTTCCGTAAAATATAGTAAAATCCGTAAAATTAATTTTTCTATGTGTGATTTTATACTACTAAACTCAAGTTGTTAAAGTAAAGGCATTCAACTAATTTGAATTTTCCACTCGAACAAGTTGTGCCTCACAGCGTCCGGTCGAGAATGAAGATTACTGTTTGATCGGTATAGTAGAATTTTCTGTAAAGCAGCAGAAAGCAGCCAAACAGTTGTTTTTCATCCAAGACACTAGATCAGTGCAGTTAGTCTGCTAGCTGCTGTAACAATACTTATAACCTCAGTGGTGTTGTCAAAGTGCAAGTGCACCCCTTGGTATGAAAAAACGTAATTTTTTGATTTTATTAATGAAATTTATGAAAGTCGTTAAAATAAAAATATATTCAAAAATAATTCTTTACAATACAGTATTTACTCCATTAAAAATAGTTACAGAACAAAAGTTATAAAATAAATGTATGGGTCCTGTAGAGATCCAGGCACTGATATACAAGGGAAGTTAAAGTCGCACTAGAGGGTGCGAGATTGCTCCGGAGGGAACGTGGGTGTTTTCAAAGGGCAGCGCAGGCCAAACTTCGGAGTCATTCTGAAATTTCGGGAGAAGAGAATTTTCCCTCCTATTTTTTGAAAGAGCGAAGAGAGAGAGAAAGAGAAGAATTAGTGCGAGCTCTCTCAAATGGGTGGCTTGTTGTACAATTTTGGTTGGCAAATTTTCTCTCTTTCCTACTCATCTTAGCTTCCTCTTTTTATATTTTTTTCTTTTACTATTAATTATTGAAACAACGTGGTAAAATATTCTTATCTATAGTGTATCGGCAAATGCATAAAGTATGAATTGAGTGTGACGGTAAATAAAGTGATAATTTTGTCAACGACAATTATAAGAATATGGGCTGTTACATAATGTAACTAGTAGTACATACAAATACTGAGATCGACCGGCTAACATTTTTTTATAATTCAAACTATCCTAAATCTCTTCTACTCGGAGAAATACAACTGTTCAATTTTTTAAAATTTTTTTTCCATCAAGCCCCTTTGAGCTACAGAGGGTTAAAATTGGTGAAATCAGTGAATCAAAATTGGTAAATTTCATGTAACTTTCCGGGAATTTTTTGATTTATAGGAACCTATCCTAGAAACTTCAGCTTCAATCCTCCAGGAAAATTGCCTGAATGTTGCATTCACGGATTCCCAGGATTCGAAAATATTGCATGAAGGTTACACAATCAATATGAAATACTCAAGCAATATCGCTGCGTACGACAATGTCTATTTTCAAATAGCTGTAGTTGCCCAGCCATGGCAATCATGCAACATTGAGGTAATATTCCACTAAGGATTCGTAAGCTCGACAGAATCCTGTCACAGTATTTTCCATATAGGCTTCAATCCTGCAAGAATATTGCCTGAATGTTGCATTCACAGATTATGAGATCCTGAAGCAATATTGCAGCATATGACAATGTTTATTTTTATATTACACCAAAACATGGAAAATCAGAAGCAAAGTTGAAAAAAATTTCCCCAGTTGGAATTGGAACCGAACACCTTTTGTTCACAGAACTTGCTCGTTATCTTCTGACCTATTATTTTGTTTTTGTCAAATCATTTTAATGCTACGTTATACTTTAAAGGTCCTCGTTTGTCTTACGTTTGAACCTACACATTAACTTCCAGTAAGTAAAAGGTGTTCTGTTCGAATCCCGATCAGGGAATTTTTTTTTAATTTGTTTTCTGGTTTTTCATGTTTTTGGTGCAATATAAAAACGGACATTGTCGTATGCAATAATATTGCTTTAGGATTTCATATAAGTTTTGCAACCTTCATGAAATATTCCCGAATCCTGAGAATCCGTGAATGCAACATTCAGACAATATTCTTGCAGAATAGAAGGCTATATGTGTCTCGGTGATCGCGTTTTTGATATTCGTGGTAGTTTCTTGAAACGTATGCTACCTGAATGACCAGGATCCCTGTACTGCTGCTCACTGCTTAACTGTGGGTCTTTGCTCCTCAAAGCTGCTTTTCATATATACGGATTTTTCTTATAAAGAACTATTCATGGATTTACGAAATTTTTGTAATTAATACAACATTAATTTATGCAATTTAAAATTTTTAAATCTACCTTTCTTCACATGCTTGATATTGATTATCTAACTTTTTACAGGTTTTAGTGGAACAAATGCTGTTAGTAACATGTCCGGTACGTTAGTAAAGTTTAGTCCTGTTACTGGTACAGATACAATGGTAAAAAATGGTATTACTCAAACCATTTCTACCCGTCATCATTGTATAACATGTATGAAAGAGTACGAATCTAAATCACTAGAAGAATTACGTTTAGAAGATTATACTGCTGGAAGAAAAGGTGCCGTTCAAGGTAATCAGTATTTTACATTATTCTTATTATAAGGTAGTCCATTGATGTACCCATGAAAATTTTATATTCATTTCAACGCTGCGTTTTTGATGAGATGTAATTGACTTGTGATACAAATTACCGAAGGTTTCTTGATAGTCCTCTCTGAATATGCGATGAAAATTACCACTTCATAGACTTATCTGCCGCTATGACAATCATCTCAGTATCGATATGCAAATACGTGCTTATGTTTTGTGTCGTTCCCTCCTTTGTTAGGAGAGGTGTAATCAGATTTGTAAGCATGCGTAATTAGCTAAAAGTATAGTGCACGGGAATTATTCTATCATCACACATGGGGTTGTAAATTTTCCCCTATACGGGATGACTCCTTACGCCCGTTATTCGCAATATCTTGTACGGATTCGGAGGATGCTACTTGTGCAGATGGGGCTAAGAATCAGAGTTCTCGCACTCCCACGCGTACAGGATAAGCTAGATAGCTTTGGATACTTCGAGCTTGTTTGCCTGAATATCTGCAAAAATGAATATTCGAATCTAGAGCTCCACGCAGTGAATGGGTATCGGAATAAAATATCCTCGATTATTGTTCAGTTGACCGAGAATGTTTGAATAAAGCGACCCACGCAATTAATGATTAACTACGCCAACCACCCTAGTAGTTGAGAGAAGACGGCATAAGAATATAGTATATTGCGCACTTAGGGAGGAAAAAACTTGGACAGTCCATATCTCGTGTGAAGTGCCACCCAGCCGTAGGCGAGAGTAAAAAACACAAAATTATGCAATTCTCTTGAGGCGCCCGGGAGAGAAAGTGATACTTTTCAGAACTAGATAAACACCTCCAAGAAGTTAGAAAGGAAAAATTTCACGTACTAAATGGTGTCCGCCTCCCAACCCTCGCTAGTCAAAAGTGGTCTCTTATGGCTAGCGCTCGCTTTTTTATGCTCCAGTTGCTGCTAGTATTGATCTCTCCGTCGCTCTCAGTCGCTTCTCGAAACTTCAGCTTCGTCTATTGGATTTTTGCGCCATCTGGTTTGCCGTTGGTAATTTACCAATTATCGCTCTGTCATCTTTGGCACATAATTTTTTATTCTCTGGAAGCACAAGACAAAAGATAATTACTATGTATGCAGAAAAAAAAATCGACCGGCTAAAAATTTTTTTTATTCAAACTATCCTAAATCTCTTCTTCTCGGAGAAATACAAACTCACAACATTTTTTTAGATTTTTTCCGTCAAGCCCCTTCGAGTTGCAGATGGTCAAAATTGCAATCAAATTTTAAAAAATGTATAGGTCCTGAGGGAAGCGTAACATCTCGAATCGCGCATAGCAACCGCAGCAACTTCGCAGTTGTTATAGTTTATCTAGTCCAGTCTAGCGCTGACAGCTGTTGAGAGCTAACGAGTTATATACTTCGTATTAATAAAGTCCTTCCTTAGTTCTTTCATTATAAAAACGTGTTCCTTCTCTATTTCCCCGACCCGCTGGTAACATTTTGGAGGCTCGTCCGTGAGTAAACGTGAACCGTTTATGAAGTTACGATCGGGCACGATGACTTTGACGCAAACATTCTTTTCATACCCACCGCACATCACACTCTCCGAGGCTTCACCTAATAACGAAGTACCGGCGATTATACAACCCATGACGGAACAGCCTTCTCAGCTGATTGAAGAAAAGGCTCAACTGAAAAGTCAACTCCAACTTGCGGAGTCTACACTAGCGGACTGTACATTGGAGGTTACCAACATCTCCAAGGAACTTTGCATTTGGGAATCAGAGCTTCTTCAAGAACGTTGTCTGCGCACAGAAGAAGCTAAGAATGCAGAAGTTAAGTACAATTCCCTTATTAATGAGTCATCAGCAGAGATTGCTAGGATCACCTCTCTCCATAGAGATGCGTTAGATGAAATTGACCGACTCATAGCTGCGTCCGTTCGCCGCGCATTCTTTCCTTCTGGAGATGACCCATCACAATCCGTCGCTGATAACTCGCGTTTGCAACTTCTTAATCGGACTTTGTTGGAAGACAACGAATCTCTACGACAACGTTTACGAGAGCTAAGTGATTCATCAAACACAAACACAAACACACTTAGTCATTCAAACAGTAATCTAGGTTACAATAATAAACTCGACGATTACGATGGATCATCACCTCTTCGAGAATATTTAATTCAATTTCAGGTAATTCATAATTGGTCACCAGAAACTAAAATGGTTACTCTTATTTCTAGTTTAAGAGGAAAGGCGAAATCAATTTTAGTTAAATCTGACATTTCTTCTTCAAATTTTGAGAATTTGATTTGTAGGTTAGAATTAAAATTTGGCGATAAGCACATGGAAGCAATGTATTATTCACAATTTCAGACTCGTCATCAACAGTTTGGTGAAGATTTTCAAACGCTTGCTTCTGATTTAGAGAGACTTGCGTCTTTAGTTTTTCCTGAATGTTCTCTTGAGATTCAAGATAAATTTGCTTGTTCTCAATTTATTACCGGTATTTACAATTCACCAATTAGACAAACTCCAATTAGAAATAATAAAATCATTAAAAATAGCTCTTACTCTGGCCATGGAAATAAAAGCTATTTATGATTTTAACAAAAAATCTCAACATCCTAAGAATACCTCTACTCAGAAAACTGGAGCTAATTCTAACAGTACCCAATTCAAACCTCGTTGATCTGAAGATTATTTGAAAAATGTTGAATGTTGGCAATATGGAAACAAGGGCCATTTAAGAACGTCTTTTCCAACAAATAAATAGGGAAACTAAATTGTGCTGGACTTTCTGGAGCGAGTTCGACAGAATTTAGACAGGCTCCATCAGATTTGGATATTAGAAGAATTAATGGGAATAAAAACATTTTTATTTTGATGGCTTACTTAATAATACATCTTGTACTTTTAAGTTGGATTCTGGTTCAAATGTTACGATTTTAAATTCCACATTTATAAATGTGTAAGGACCGAATTTATCTTATTCGGGCCGCTAGGGTTCGTACAAATAATTATTTTTATTTGGGAGGTTATCTTTGATCGGGATCTTTTATTGCAAGTATAATTATTAGTTAATAATTTTAATTGGACGAATATTTTGTTAACCCTTGTTCTGGTCCTTGGAGTTCCTCTTACCTTTATTGCTTTCCCTAAGTCCGTTTATAAGGACTTTGCCAATATTGCGGACGCACGTACCAAGTCTGTGGACACGGTCGCTCAAAAATGCGGACGCGCTCGGAAGCGCGGACACAATATTAGGTGGACACGGACGATGTAGAGTGGATACAAATATGTCCTCGGTACCTTAGCTGACAACGAAGATGCGGACACGCTCCGACGAGAGTGCGGACACACTCTGACGAGAATGTGGACACGTTCCTAAAGCGCGGACACACTGCTGATGGCTGTTTTATTGTTTGGCAAAGTCTGCGGATGTCTCTTAGTCCTTTAGCTTATATTCTAGTCTATGTACTTGGTACAGTAAGGTTGAGTTAGTATATGAAGGGCGTCTAAGTTATTATAAATGAATTTACTTCTAAGATTCTATATTCTTGTTCTTTGTTTTGTTTTATTTGTGCAAATCCGGACAGAGGTTTTTTGGTACACAGAGTTTCATCCATTCATTCAGTCATTCAGATCTAGTCTATAATTATTTGTACTAATAATCTTACGCAGGGTTTTAAATAATGGTATAGCAAAACTTACATTTGTTACACGCGCCGTGGATTGAAGCGTCTTCTTTCTATAGCGAGCGTAATGGCTTATAACTACAGTCGAGATATACCTTTAACCGGAGCAAATATGCCAGCTTGCCTGCAGAATTGGTTAGATTTATAGGCCCCCAATAGCGTACAGGTTGTACCTTGAAACCCTCGTACGATCTCGTGTATATTTTTCTGTAATAATTCCAAGTAGACGGCTAGTCTTCAGCGGCAAGTCGTAATGACGAGGTTAGACGTATACCGGTACCTGGTCTGGTCGTGAAAGGCGCTGCGCTGATCGAGTCGAGGGTTTATAAAAACTCGACCCCCGATCAAGGCAGTAACTAAATAATTGAATTGTGCGGATACCCGCAGCCAATTAATACTCGCCACCGAAAGAAGGATTACAAAAGTATAAACGCGACGACACACATGAGAATGCTGAGTTGATCTTAAACGCTTGAATCCCGGTCATGTCGTTGCTCAACCATCGCACGAGGCTGGTATATTGCAAAATGACTACCGTCAGCGTACTCACCACACCCACACACACGCTATACATGTCAAAATCGATAATTAATAAATCAATCGCGGGATCTTACAGATGCTAATGAAAGAAGAATTCCCATCAATTCGAAACTGCTTCGTTATCCAACAGGAGAAACAATTCCAGTTCAATTCTTGATTTCTGCAATTATTGAATTAGGAGTTTCTTCAGCTCGTTTAGACGTTTATGTAATGGATATGGTTGACGATTGTATCCTTGGAGGTGATTTTCTTCCTTCAACTGGTTTAGCAGCTTCTATCACTAACTTAATTCGTACTCAAAATTTAGTCAATGATTCGACCAATGATATAAATACGGTTCAGGTAGCTAGGATAGATAATTCATTTGAGAATTCACCAGAAATTATTCAGGATATTTTCGTAATGAATATTAATGAGTTAGATCAAATTCAACGTGAGAATTTTTCGGGTTTCTTACTGGATTTCTTAGAACTTATTCAAAATCATAATATTTCTGGACGCTGTAATGTCATAGAATATAAAATTATATTACTTCATGATCATCCAATTACATTATCTATTCGTAGACCACCTATTCATCAGGAACAGAAACTCGAAGAATGTATTTCTGAAATGCATTCTGAGGGTGTTATCGAAGAATCAGATAGTTGTTATTGCTTCCCTGTTGTTCCGAAAAAGAAGAAGTATGGATCTACACGTTTTTGCATCAATTTCCAAAAGTTAAATGCAATTCCGTTAAAGATTCTTATCCTTTACCTAGAATTGATGACACTTTCAATAAATTAGCAGGATTTTCATGGTTTAGTACTTTAGATTTAAAGAGTGAATATTGGCAGGTCAAAATTTGACAAGAGGATAGAAAGTACACAGCTTTTTCTATTGGAAAATGTCTTAGACGGTTTAAGGTTATCCCTTTTGGCTTATGCAATGCACCTGCTACTTTCCAATGGAAAAGTTTCGTTTAATGGAAAAGTTACTTAGGGATTATCTTTCGGATTTTTGCTTGGTCTATTTAGATGATGTTATGGTTTTAGGTAACTTTTTTGATGATATGATTTCTAATTTACGAAAGGTTTTTATTCGTTTTCAACAAGCAGGTTTACATCTTAACAAAAACAAATGTGTTTTCTTTAGAAGACAGGTCGAATATTTAGGTTATATTGTTTCTGAGAAAGGAAAAACTGCTGATCCTAAGAAGATTGACTGTGTTAAGAATTGGCCTATTCATCAATAGAAGAAAGGTGTTCTTAGTTTTATAAGTTTTTGTGGTTATTATAGAACGTTAGTTAAAGGATTTGCAGATTTAGCTAAACCTCTTTATAAACTCACCGAGAAGTCGACTAAATTCATTTGGTCAGAAGAGTTTCAAAATTTTTTTTCTATATTAAAAGAAAAACTTATTTCTTCTCCTATTTTGGCATTTCCATCTCTTGAATCTGAATTCATTTTAGATACTGACGCTTCTGACTATGAAATTGGTTCAGTCCTTTCACAGGTACAGAATGTGACTCGTCGAGAACTTCTTGCTATAATAGATTCAATAATAAATTTTCATCGCTATCTTATTGGTAAACCATTTTTTATTCGCACAGATCATTCTTCTTTACCTTGGTTATTATCTTTCAAAGAATTAGATGGACAATTATCCCGATGGTTAGGAAAATTCGATCAGTATGATTATAAGATTGTTCATCGTAAAGGTAGTTTACGTAGGAATGCCGATTCTCTCTCACGACGTCCTTGTAAAGATTCTTCGTATACATATTGTTAGAACGTGGAAGATAAATTTTATGAAAGTGCAAAAACTGTTGATAGAATTATTTTTGAAGAAAATTTATCCTCAAATTAATGCGATTCAAAATTGGCCGAGATAAAAACCCAGAAATGGACATTTGTTGCTAAAAATGTTGTTAAATATGAATTCGAAGAAAAGTTATTTTCAACGTATGTTAAGAGGTCAGGCCTGAGTTAAACTATCAAAAAAATCGATTTTTTTTTACTTTTTTGTAGCAGATTTTCCGTAGAATCTAGTGAAACCCGTTTTGTGCTAAGTTTTTTTTTGCAAAGATGTAAACAAAAAAATGAAAAAATATTAATAAGTGATTTTCGAAAAATTATAATTTATTCAACTCTTTTTATTACTACTAAATAAGATTGTTTCATCACTCTCCACACACGACTTCTACAGCAATTTTTTTGTAGAATACGATGAGAAAGTCTATTTAAAAAAAGACCATTTTAATAAATATTATTAATAAATTAGTGCAATAATTTTTATAGACAATTTTCGTAAAATTTTTATTTTTGACGTATCGGTTCATTAATGTCTACAAATAATAAAAATAATATTGATTACATTTTTGTATTCTCATTATTTATACATGTTGCATAAAGTATTTTACTGAAAAAAGTTTTTGATACAAATTTATTCATCTATAAATGAAAACACGAGTGAACAGATTTTCAACTTATCGACTTACCGACTGAACCATATGATAGCTCAAGTAAATGATAATTCATCTGAAATTCTAGTTGACCTAGCTCATATCTAGAAAACTATTTTTTTTTAAAGTGAATTTATTTTACAATTACTAAGTTTTGTAAAAACTGTTTATTAGTTTTATAAAAGTTTAAATATTTGTAATTAAAAATTTTACTTAAAAGTGTAGAAGTGAATTTATTTTGACAATTTAAAAGATAATTCAAGATGAGTCTAGACGGTTGGTGCCACAAGAGGTTGAGTCCCTGGATCATCTACTCACGGAAAATACATATTTGAAAGAAAGAAAAAGAAAGGAAAGTTTTTTCATGGCAAGAGACGAGGAGAAAACCAGTCAGCGCAAACATCTGCAAATCATTAGCAACCACAATCAATAGCATCGAGCATCAATTGAACTTCAAGAAACCATCATCAACCACATACAAGTATAGCGGCTAACATTTCAAGACGTATACATTAAATTACATGATATACTTGATACAAGAATTGTATTGATGATGACGAATCACATGTTTATAAAGCTTTTTGTGCTGTCAAACCATATGAAGTGTATGTCACCCTTCAGAAGAAAGAATGTGTTGGACATACGTAGAAGAGGATAGCAACAAAACTAAGAAACCTGGAGAACAGCTTAGCAGGATAGAATTTATCGGATGGTGTAGTCATTGGTGAGAAAAAACTATCTAACTGCTCTGAGAATTGATCGGTAGACAAAGTATTATGGTAGTGTCATTTTTTCACATAAAATCAACTGGTCAAAAATCCAGACACCATCTTTGTCAAGCATGAACAAGAAGTTGGTGCAAATGGTTGTTGTTAGGTAGTCAAAGCCAACAAAATGCTGAAGAATTTTCATCATAGAGAGTTGGACAGATCCTGGCTTGCTTGATGCATTGGAAGCTACACATAAAACATTATAACTAATCCATTTGGAAGCATCCGTTTGACAGGAGAGCAGCAGAATCAATATTACAAGCATGCAAAGCCCGAAGTAAGAGAAATCATTCAGATTATGATTCTTACAGAACTGGTGCACAGTGAAAACTTAACCCTACATTTTATTCGATTATACTATATGCATATACACTTAACCCTACATAATGACACTTCCTATCACACAATAACAGACAAAGGCTGCTGTAACACCGAAACACATAAAATCATCACATAATTTTTTCAAAATTTTGTTATTAACACGCGGATAAGATCAAACCATATGTACAGATCATCATCTCATTCTCAATATTGCAGACTATAAGCACAACAACAAGCTAGTCAGCTGATGATGAGTAGAGTTGTCTGTTACTTATGACCTACTTTTCATTGAGAATCTCATCTGGACTGTCTGGACAAGTTTCTTGTAGTGTATTTCCAGTGAGATATAATTTACTTTATTATTTATTTGTAGTAATTTAACATTTTTCTCATTACATATATTATACATAATAAATATTTTTTCTGTTAAATAAAGTGTATATATGTATGAGAAAAAAATAATTTATTAAAAAATTTCTATTTTATAATTTAAAATAAAATATGGCTTCAAAGTATAAAATAATGCTTTTTTCATTATTTTTCATTTTCTGTTACGGAGAATCTGTTTGGACCCGCATCTTCACTAAACTTTATAGAAGTGAACTGCGTACAACTAGTTGTCAAGGAAATAATGTCCTGACGCTGCCCATATAACATCACCTGACGAGCACGAGAGTGGCGCACGTACATGACGCCATTCTGCCGTCATTTCTCGACACGCGCGTGGTGTCCAACTGAATTCATCATTTTCCCGTCACGCGCATGATGCGCAACTAAAATGACGATTTTCTGGAGCACGCGCGTGGTGTACTAGATGCATAATGTATAAATAAATAAATAATAAATAAATCATTCATTTGCTCGATATTTATATGTAACTAATTAAAATATTTGAATTATACATACTTAATAAATATTGTTTTTCTAAACTTCTTTGCGCTTATTTTTTTATATTTTAATTATATATTTTTTCGATTTGTATTGATATTAACTAGCGATGTAAAATGTAATTCATAAATTAAGTGCAATTCAGCAAAATTGAAAAATTAATAGTCATTAATTTTTATAATTTATTCTTTCATGCGTATGAAAATACGTTGAAACTTAAAAAATATTCTAAATTTTTTATATTAATGTAGGAATCGTTTTTACCATAGCAGTGAAATGTATGCAACCGAAATATACTGCATTGCTGGTGCGTGCACTACTGCCCCCATACAAATATTTGTATACTTCTGCTAAGGGCTTGTCGCCTCGGCTTTCAGTTCTTCTTGAAACACGAAGCTATACACTTCACATCAAGCTTAGACAACTTATTTCTGCCTGAACTGATTTGTTGAAAATTTTGTTACAAAGAATTACACAATATTTTGATTATTTAAATTCATCTAATATTGTGCAATACTTAAATTAAATTTTCATAAAGTCATTTTTTTAAGATTATTTCTACAGTGTGATATTGTGCAGTTTTTCAAAAGGTACGTACACATTAATTGTAAATTTTAAGTACATTTGAAACTATAGCTCTTAATAGCTCTTTACTCGAAAATCTGTGCAGTCCCATCAGTGTAGCCGCGTTTAATTAACTAAAACTTCTGTTTCAATCTTAATAGTCAAATTAAAAGTAAACTTAGAATTATGCGATTTTTGCAATTCAAACTTTGTTTTAATTGTTGTAAAATTTTTGAATCCACGAAAGCATGTAATTTTAGTAAATTTGCATATTCAAAAAATTTTAATTTAGCTTACGTCGAATAAGTGACCGTAATTAAAGGGATTAGCGCTTGGGCCTCAGTCGAGGTGATGGGTAGGTATCGAGGTAGGTATAGGATCGAAGGCTCAGTGCGCAGGAAAAGGGAAACTGCATGCAGAGATCTGCATGTTTCATGTATGTTTCTGTTATATCACTATTATAGCAGAGATGATTACATGTACTAATACTTATTCTGTTCTAGCGACCACCAGCGGACACTGGGTAAGCGAGAGAGACAGAGAGAGCAAGAGAGTGCCTACCAGAGATGATTAGAGAGATCGCCAGAGACGGGGGTTTTCGTGTGGCAAAATTTGAACGGGCTGTTCCGAGAGAGTGCACCTTTGCAGCTGCTTTGCAGATGTTCCAAAATGTAAAAGGGCACGGACTGGGGTAAGAGTTATAAAAACCGGTACAAAAAATGTCCCGAGTTTCGAGCCGATATTCTCGAGCCTCGGTGCAGTTTTCCCATACCTGCGCACCGAGCCTCTGATCACATACCTGACTGTCGCCTCGACTGAGGCCCGAGCGCTAATAATCCCCTTAATGACGGTCAGCTTTGACGCAAGCGAAACTTAAACTTTTTAAAATTGCAAATTTATGAACATCACGTTTTTCCGTGAATTCAAAAATTTTGCAACAATTTAAACAAAGTTCGAATTGCGAAAATCGGATAATTTTAAGTTTTATATCTTTAAAGAATGGATGAAATACATTTTTACTATAAGAATTAAAATAATATTTACTAACATTGTTGTATTATTATCGAGAATGTCACTACCTAAACAAGACTGCATTAACTTCCGTTGTTGGTAACCTGCCTGCTCCAACAAAACATTTTACGTTGAAGAGAAAACCAAAAAGTGCAGCTCTTAGGTCTGACCTGGACCAGAAGAGCTTGGATGCTGCAAATAACATGAAGAATAGCACAGCACCGACAGTTCCTGTTAGGAGTAGAGGAATGCCAAGGAAAATGACTGATACAAGTGAGTATGCGAACAAATAATCAATGTTTATTCCTATGTATTGGTTGACTTTTCCTAAGTCTTTCATTTCAAAATTTTCCATTAATTTTGATTTTATTTCATTTATTTTATTTCTATTTTTACAACAGATTAATAAATCATCTACGAAAACTAGTATATATATTGAATCTCTGCTTGCATTATTTACATATAAACAATAATCATGTTTGCTTCTCACGAAATTTAATTTTTCCATGTACTTATGAAAACAATTATACCAAGCTCTTGGGCTTTCTCGTAAACCATATAATGCTTTTTGCAATTTACAGACTTTGTTATTTCCTACTTCATAGCCTTCTGGT
This sequence comes from Philotrypesis tridentata, assembly GCA_018906965.1. Lineage (NCBI taxonomy): Eukaryota > Metazoa > Arthropoda > Insecta > Hymenoptera > Pteromalidae > Philotrypesis > Philotrypesis tridentata. The sequence goes on from JACCIB010000062.1 coordinate 761,471, forward strand.
TGATTTACATAAACCTCTGATATTACTTCACCGTTCAGAAAAGCTGTTTCTACATCCATTTGATCAATAAACAAATCATTTTTACAACAATATGATAATAATATTTTAAGTGTTTGCATTTTTCCTACGGGTGAGTAAACGTTTTCTATATGTTCTCGTTCTTGAAAGCCGCGAACTACCAATCTGGCTTTATAGGTATTATCGTTTTTTCGTCTAAATACCCATTTGACATCAATGATTTTTTTGTTTAATGGCTTCTCTACTAATTTCAAAGTTTCATTTTTCTTTAAACTTTCGATTTCTGAATTCATTGCAATTTTCCACTGTTTTGATTCGCTCGAATTTATCGCCTCCTCGAATTTATGAGGTACATTTGCATCGATGTTATTAATATAAATAAAATGCGCTATAGGATCACCGTATCTATTTACAGGACTTTTCTTTCTTTTTGACCTTCTCGGTTCTTTCAAATTAATTTCGTTTTCATTTTCACTATTTATATCATTTTCATTGATTTCTGTAATTAAATTATCTCTACTTTTCTCGAGAGAAGAAGTAGGGATAAATACATTTTTGTTTGTGTTGCTGACAACACTATCATATTCTTCTGAATCGCTTTCAGAATTTTCCGATTCACAACTTTCATGCTTTTCATCGGATTCGTTAAGACAAATTATTTTTGTGTCTTCTTCGACAACCTGTACATATCTCGTGTTAATAACTTTGTTATTTACTAAAACTCTGTAATCGTTTTCTGTATAACCTACTAATATTCCTACTGTTGCCTTGTCATCCCATTTACTTTGTCTTTTGACCTCTGGGATTCGGACAAAAACTTTACTACCATAAATTTTCAAATGATTAACGTTTGGCTTTGTGCCAAAGAATATTTCGTAAGGAGTTTTATTTTCTACAGTATTTGCTATAGTGCGGTTTTTCAAGTAAGCTACCGTTTTAATAATTTTAGGCCAATATCGCCTATTTATATTTGCTTCTCTTTGTAAGCATCTGCCTATGTCCATTGCTGATCTATTGTATCTTTCCGCTACACCATTCAATTCATGCGTGTACGGTGGACATGGTAATAATTCTATTCCCTTATACTTAATAAAATCGTAAATCTCCTTATTCAAATATTCTTTGCCATTATCGCACTGTATTTTCTTAACCCTTTTGTTAAACTTATTTTCAACTAAATTTACAAATTCTATAAAACAACTTGCAGTTTCAGACTTATGTTTAATACAAAATATTCGCGTGCATTTACTGTAATCATCGACAAAAGTTAAGAAATATTTTTCTCCACCATAACCAGTCGTTTGATGCGGTCCATTTAAATCAGTATGAATTAATTCTAAAATTTCAGAAGTTTTTGTTCGATTATTTTGAAATGGTACATTTGCCATTTTACTTTGAATGCAATTTGCACATTTCATATCAGTGTTTTCAATTTTATCTGGCAATCCCTCAACTAATTTTTCTTTAACTAATTTATTTAAGTATTGAAAATTAACATGACCTAATGCTCTGTGCCATTTTTCTTTCGCGGTTATTTTTACTGCATTTATACATTTTTCTTTCTGTTCATTCACTAGAAAACCTTTTATATAATATAAATTATTTACTTTATTTGCAACTACAATTAATTCTCTATTATTGTTATAAATTTTCGCGCTATCATTTCTAGCTACTATCGTATTACTTGCAGTTATTTTTGAAAAACTTAATATGTTCTGCTTTATGTCTTTTGCAAAATAAACATTTTTTAGATTTACATATTTTTTACTATAATAATTTTCAAAATAAATTTGTATATTTCCTACTTTTGTAGCTTTGAGCGTTTTACCGTTAGGTAATTTGACATCTATCGGTTTTTTCAAAATAACAGAATTTTCAAAATAATTATCATCGCGTACAATGTGATCGGTACAACCGCTGTCTAATAACCAAAAGATTTTCTTTCGATTTTCGCTACCGTTACAATCACTATCTAAATTTACCTTATTTGTCTCTGGTGTATATACTTGCGTTGACCATGACTCGCTCGCGTAATCTTCGTGTTGCTCTTTCGTGCTGTGTGATGAATGTTGTCCTCTGCCTCGACCTCTGCCTCTGAAGCCTCTGTTGCTGCCTCTGTGACTACCTCTTCCTCGCTGATTTCGACTTGGTTGAGTGCTGCTGCTTTGACTTTGCTGTTGTCCAGTCCAACAGTCTTTTTGCGCGTGGCCATATTTTCCGCAATTATAGCAATTTCCCTTTATTTTCGTGTTGAAAGTGCTTACATTGCTTTTGCTATCACTTTTGTTATTGTCTATGTTATGTAAATTTTTTTCTTTTATTTTCGATTTAACATAATCGACCGTATGTTGTTCTTTGGGTATCACATCAAGAAAATCACCAATATAACTGTAAGTTGATGGTAGTGCTCGAAGTAAATAGTTTATCTTTTCTGCTTCTGTTATCTTACCGCCAGCACTTTTAAAATCATTTCCGGCTTTTCCGAAGTCTACAAAAAATTCTTCGATTTCTCTATAACTTTTAAGTTTGATTTCTTCTATTTTATTTCTTCGCAACATTTGTAGGGCTGTTGACTGTGTTATATACATTTTGTCAAACCTTTTTATCATCTCACACGCTGTTATGCATTCACTTACATATTCAAGCTGCTTATCTGAGATAGCACTTGTTATAATTGCACGTGCTTTGAGATCTTTTTTCTTCCAATCAGCTTCTGTGTCTGAGGCAATTCTTTCTCTTTTTATTTGCTCCTGACATTCTTTATATGCAAGCAAGATCATTAATCTTGTTTTCCAACTGGTATAATTTATACCGTCAAAAATTGGTATAATTATATCTTCAACTTTTGCTTGAGCCATTTCGTATTCACTTATTTTGTGTAAATTTCGTTTCTCAAAATACAAACTTCTTTGGTTATTTTTATAACTTTTCTCAAAATTGTTTTTCTAATTTTTTCACTTAGTGTTTCCTTATTTTCTTCGATCATTAATTATTTGTGCAAATTCATAAAATTTTCCATGTGCTATATCACGTCACTTAAACACGTTTTATGTGTGCCGACCGTAATCTCTTCGCATCACACTTTTTTCTTCAATTTTTCACAAAAATGTTTTTATCAGTCTCTTCTAGACTACTTTTATTTGTTATTTTCACTTATATTTCTTTTTGAACTCTTCTTAGTTTAATTATTTTTCACTGGAACACTTTTGTATTTTCCACGTGGCTCTCACACCTCACTAGCACATTTTAATATGTCTTACTGCACTTTTTTTTAAAAAAAGTCACAGTACGGCATAAAAAATTTCCAACCACGCTCTGCTACCATGTTGGAGTGGTGGAAAATTAGTGAGGTTGTTTTTAATAATAAGTAACTTTATTACAACGTGTGATGTGTCGTCGGACACGACTATCTCCTTCCGAGACTTACAAGCGAGAGAAAGAATGAGCGCGAGTACAGTATATGCGAGCGCTCTTCTCTATAGTGTGTATCTATATATGTGTGTTTATATACTCGCGTATTCGAGTTTTCGGAGTCGCGCTTGTCTCGATGTACAAAATCATATATATACAAGAGATGGCGCGACCAGTATTAATTCATAGAACAACAAGCAAAGAGTATAATATTTATACAATATTCAACAATTCCAATTGCTGGTCTAAACTTAATTCATAGGTATGCCAGCTATTTAGTAGCCTAGTAATAAATAGAATCAGTAACCCCGATAGGATATTTCAAACACACAGAAACCTTTTTGTTTTGCAATATATTACTTAATGACTAATTATTTTACGATAAGAAATAATGCAAAAATAAAAAACTTACGCCTGCTCTATTCCAATTGCTGGTCTAAACTTAATAGATATTCCAGCTATTTTCCTAGTTTGTTAATAAACACAAAGAATGAGGCCGATAGAAAATATAAGGCACTCACAGGAACTTTTTTTGATTTCCAATATTCCCTCCAATTATATAATCTTACATGAGAAAAATAACTTATAAAAATCTAAAAAAATAAAATAACATTTAAGGGGTTATGCCTGAGTTAAACCTGTAAAAAAGGCATTAATAAGTAATGTACTGAAATAATTATTTATTAATAGTGAAAAAAAATCTTTCTCCTACTTAAAATATAGGTATTAAACATATTTTCAATTATTTTTAAAAAATTATGTATCTATACTTACATTGTAAACAATTACATGTATGAACCACTAATTTTCAGCACTTTTTTCCCTTTGCCGCAGGATATCTCAGCATCCAGATGATGAATTGATACCAGAAAAAATGGAAAATCTTCTGAATATGTTTCTTCACTGCTTGAGTGGAAGACTTTTCTACAAAATATAAATTTTAAATATTGAGTAACTCATAAGATGATTATATCAGTAATTGTAGTGAATATTACATATCGACGGCTGAGATTAAAAGGCTGCTTATTCAGAGTCCGGTTGAAGAAGCTGCTTATTCAGAGTCCGCTTGAAGAAGCTGCTTATTCAAAATGACATTTTTTTTTAATTTTTTAGTGGCAACCCTGCGAGAATTTTAAATCTGCTTTACGGCGGAAATGAGCAGTGAAAAAAATCGGAAAAATTCGGGAAAAATTCGTAAAAATCGAAAAAAATTAGAAAATCGTAAATATGCGTAAAAATCGGAGAAAATTCGTAAAAATCGTAAACAATTCGTAAAAGTCGGAGATAATTCTGAAAAATCGTAAAAAATTCGGAAATCGTAAAAAACTGTAAATTTCGGGAAAAAAATCGGAAAAATTGTAAAAAGTAGAAAAATTTGAAAAAGTCAGGAAAAATGTGGAAAAAATCAGAAATAATAGAAGAGGGGGGAAATTTGAAAAAAAATGAAAAAAATCGATAAGATTCGGAAACATTTGAAAAATCGATAAAATTTTTATAATAATTTTGTGTGTGTGTGTGTATGCGTACACACACGCACACACACAAAATTGTTATGGTAAAAATATTACATATAATTATAATTATATGTAATATTTTTACCATAACAATTTTCTGTGTGATAATAATTTTAAAATTATTATCATTAAAATATTACATATAATTATTAGTATACCCAACATACAATTTTTATAATAATTATTATAAAAATTTTATCGATTTTTCAAATGTTTCCGAACTGTATCGATTTTTTTTTCATTTTTTTTCAAATTTCCCCCCTCTTCTATTATTTCTGATTTTTCCCACATTTTTCCTGACTTTGCCAAATTTTTTGATTTTTTTACGATTTTTCCGAATTTTATCCGATTCCCTGGTAGAAATTCAAATATCTAAAATGGCCTATAAACTATAAAATGGCTATGAGATATACTCGGTTCCTATCTTACGATGAAACGCTTTTTCTCCCATTATTTGAGCATTTCATGGAATACTCATAACCTCCAAATCATTACACTAATTTTGCTGCATATATTGTATGCTAAATACAGGGAGGTGTACGTATTTCAGTCAGTTTCGATACAATGTATGGAATAAACAAGCGTTTGAAGCTGTAAATACGTGGATTACTAAGATATTTATGATTTACTTAATTTTACAATTTTTCGATTGGTTACATTAGGCCAATCAAATTAACATTATTCCGCGCAAAAATTCTAAACAGCAATATTATTGGCTTAAACCATTCGGAAGAGTATGTACATTATTAATCCGAGTACGCAAATAGCTGAATTTGTACAGCAAATTCGCTATAAATAATTAAAGTCTGAATTTCGCATTTTTTTTATTTTTTCTCTGCGTATTGAAAAGTATTATTCTCGGCGAAAAAAATTTCAAATAAAAGTTGTTTCTTATGAAATTTTACACAAAAATGTCAGCGGTGGCATATGTCTATCTCTAATAGTTTAGTTGTAAATTGGCAATAAACGCGAATTCTGCCAAAATCGAAAATTGTTTATAATTATTGAACAAGATATGTTTCGTTCTATGACAAGGTAGTACTTAATAAGTACCATAAGCGTGCAAAACCCAAATTCTCTATCTACTATAGTTTTTGTGCAATAAGGACCGAAAGTTGAAAAAGTTGTTATTTTCAAAGTGCTGGCAAAATGTGAAAATTTATCTCAAATAGTTGAACTTGTACATTCTTTAGAATAGTTATTACAGAGAAGAGTTATTATTATAAAGAGTTATAAGAGACTTCAAGTTTGTATCTCCTCTAGAAGAGTTATATTTCAATATACTACTTTGCAACAATTTTTTGAAAATAAGGCCTGTTTTAACCCTTTCTCTCTAATTATCTAAGCTTCTATTAACCGTACGGAGCTTCTGAATAGCGCATTTGCTTTGTAATTTTATACTGCACAATTTTTCTCTCTTGTTGTTTTATCCCTACTCCCGTATTTTTCCATTTCTAAGCGACAAATAAAAAAAATGACTCTTTAGCGCCTTTTTTGTTTATAACAAATGCACAGTGTAAAACTAATTTCAGCATGATACGACTATTTAAAGTACGAATAATTTATAACCAAATGGCATAGGTCCCTACATATATTTCTGACCTTGAAGGAAGAAATCTCTATTACTTGGTCCTTCCGAATTTTGAACGGCGAGCTCGGCGCCGACGGCTGAAGTCTAAGAAACACTTTTTTGCAGCTACTTATTGCTTATCAAAAAGCTTGCTTAAGAGTAAGATCAATAGTTTTACTGTAAAGTTCAACTCTTGAACTTCAGGAATTGAACTTCAAAATATGGAAAATCACCTTTTGGTATAGCGTTATTGTACATTGAAAAAAAAAACTTATCTCGGTTTCTATTGGTCGTACCAAGTCCATCTGGGGCTTAAAATTTCGATAAAAATCCCACCTTTGCAATAAACTTATTTGTAATTTGATTTCACTTAAATATTGTGTACAGCGAATTAATTAATTACGTACTTTATAAACATTTGCTCCCCAGGACGCCCCTAATAAAAATTTCGCACTTTGTAAAGTAGTATATTAAAATATAACTCTTCTAGAGTACGTACAAAAAAGTTAAACTATTTGAGATAATTTTTCACATTTTGCCAGCACTTTGAGAATAACAACTTTTTCAACTTTCGGTCCTTATTGCACAAAAAGTATAGTAGATAGAGAATTCGGATTTTGCACTCTTATGGTACTTATTAAGTACCTTGTCATAGAACGTAACATATTTTGTTCAATAATTCTAAACAATTTTTGTGCAGAATTTCATAAGAATCAACTTTTATTTGAAACTTTTTTCTCTGCCATCAATACTTTTCAATACGCAGAGGAAAAACCAAAAAAATGCGACATTCCGACTTTAATTGTTTATAGCGAATTTGCTGTACATATTCAGCTATTTGCAGATTCGGATTATTAATGTACACAATCTTCCGAGTGGTTTAAGCCAATAAAATCGCTGTTTAGAATTTTTGCAAAAAAATTCAGTTTTCAGCTTAATTTGACTGGCCTACATGTTAAATATTGTTTTCATAGCCATTTACTGGTCATTTTTTATAGGCATGTTTACAAGCTTCAGAATACCTCGTAATATGGTATAATAATATTTTCATCCATTTTCATTCTAAAAAATGGCTTATAAAGGTTCGAAAAAGCGTTTCATCGCAGGCGAAAAATGCTCCAATTTTGGGCCCATTCCTAACAAAACAAGGGTTTTACTAGCTTTTAAATGATATGGATTTTCTCCAGGGTTTTTACGATTTTTCTCCGACTTTTAGGAATTGTTTACGATTTTTACGATTTTCTAATTTTTTACGATTTTTCAGAATTTTTTACGATTTTTCAGAATTTTCTCCGACTTTTACGAATTGTTTACGATTTTTACGAATTTTCTCCGATTTTTACGCATTTTTACGATTTTCTAATTTTTTATGATTTTTCAGAATTTTCTCCGACTTTTACGCATATTTACGATTTTCTAATTTTTTTCGATTTTTACGAGTTTTTCCCGAATTTTTCCGAATTTTTCCGATTTTTTTCACTGCTCATTTCCGCCGTAAAGCAAATTTTAAATTCTCGCAGGGTTGTCACTACAAAATTAAAAAAAAATGTCATTTTGAATAAGCAGCTTCTTCAACCGGACTCTGAATAAGCAGCTTCTTTAACCGGACTCTGAATAAGCAGCTTCTTCAACCGGACTCTGAATAAGCAGCTTCTTCAACCGGACTCTGAATAAGCAGCTTCTTTAACCGGACTCTGAATAAGCAGCTTCTTCAACCGGACTCTGAATAAGCAGCTTCTTCAAGCGGACTCTGAATAAGCAGCCTTTTAATCTCAGTCGTCGATATACTCAAATACGCAACATTGACTTTTACCTTGTATTAGTCAATTCTGCTCCGTTCATGCAGTGTAGAAACGTATTCAGAAGATTTTCCATCCTGTCTGGTGTCAATTCATCATCTGGATGCTGAGATATCCTGCGGCAAAGAACCTAAAATCATAAAAATGTCAAGACTGAGAAAAATGCATTCAAAGTTTATCGAAACACTTATGTATATTTAACTGGTAGTACTTACATGAACTACTTGGCATATTTTTCTTATATTTTGGCATAAGATACCTATATATTAAGCCATGTATGAAGACCCGGGTGCTGTACATATAGATATACCAGTATCGAAAGCTGAAATTGAAATGTAAGTTTTTAATACGCATTCACAGTCAGCATGTTTTAGATGAATATAAATTTGGTCATTGCTTACCCATTACTTTATAGGATCATTAGTAATTACAATAGACTTTGAGACCATCTAACACACAGGCATCTTCTCGTGCACATGATATTTATAGCCCATATATCTGAAACAATGAATGAACTCGCAAAGAACAGATTCTTCACAAATAATATGTTGTTTATAGTACAAAAAACTTATCTAAAGTTGAACACTACTGAGACTCAGAAGTTATCACAACAGTACAACATCCAGCTTGCACTAAACTACAGACAGCAGACGAAACAGCTGATGTCTGAATGCAAACTCGACTAGGTCGGTAAAACAGAGATTTCCTGTTCCATATGCTGTAAGGTGCCATGTTTTTAGGCGGTAATTTAAATTTGCACGTGTTTTTTTACCCCTTTATCAGTTTGATTAAAAATTACAAGACTAAATTTAAATTCTAAATTTATTTCATTTTGAACATTCAAATTAAAAAAAATCTACGATTTCATAAAAATTAGCTATTACAGTATACAATGATTTAGTAAATAATTTATGTGCTTTTTTTTAAATAAAATTGCGTTTTCAAAAGGAATTTGTGAACACATTGAATGTTACATTTTCTATAAAAACGCAATTTTTTTGAATAATCAAAAGCGTTATAAAACAAATTATGAATAATACGCGATTTTGAAAAATTGTATTTTTTTGGTATTTTGCCTATAACATTGTAACGGAATTCTTTCGGGCAAAAAGGACTAAGGCAGTTCATTCTACAGTAAATTTGCCTTAAAAAAATCAAATAAAAAATTTTTGATTTTTTAAAATTTTAACTCAGGCATAACCCTTTAAACAAATAACAAGTTCGTAAAATATATGATATATTTATATGTAATATGAAACGAAATACTTATCTGATTGTGTTCTCGTAATTCATTTTTTCCATAACCGTGTAAAGACAAAAGTACCGCGTCCCTTGATATTTGGCACAGCTTTTTTAAAATCTGTATTTATGTGATTATTTAACACTATTTAGCAATAAATAACAGCAAAAGAAGATCCACGTTAATAAAAAATAACACTGTATGAAAACACCATCTGTCGTCTGCAGAAAAACAACGTATACTTAAGTTATCTATATGTATAGCCCAGATTATTATGTAGATGTACGTCATATTAAAGTTATCTATATGTTATAGCCTAGATTACGTAGATCCTACGTCACCGGATATTCGTCGAACAATTGTTCTCCCTTGAGGAGAATTGAGAGCCCGAACTTTCACTTTACAATATCTTTCGATAGAAGCAATTTCACAAAATATGACCCTGATGTGATTTTATTACTTTCGTCCCAAGCTTTCATTTAAGTGCTCATATGTAAGAAACGAAGCTGTCGCTACGAAGAAAACCGTACGCCTAGGTTCCAACACGGCAAGTTTAAAGTATAATAGGGTCTGGCTAGCGCCCGACGACGGCGTACGTACTGAAGTATTTATACTTGCCATCGTGGCGCTACCGCGCCCCTTGACCATCCAAATTAAAGGTTTTCAAACTCGCCATAGCCCTTCTAACCCCTTGACAAGACTTTATATGTTTATACACATCAACTTGGAAAATCTAAATCTCTCATCAATAAAATATATGTGCGTACGTAAATCGCTTCATATTACGGGTCCATTGAACAGACAACCATTCTTTTAGTATCACTTCACTACCTTTGGTTTTACGAAAATTCTAATTTTAATTTTGAGAAAAGAAAGTTGTGATATCAATAAATAAATTGTCAAGTTTCTTTTATAAAAAACCAATCGTGTTGAAATAAATAAATAAATGAGCGTAAAAATATGAAAAATAATATGTAGAATAAAAATTATTTAATATACTATACCGATAGCATTTTGCAGCAAGAAGTTGTAAGGACTTCGATGTGTAGGCTTTTGAATAAATTGTTATTTTTATCCCTATAAAGCGATTACATTGAAGAATCAACTTACAATAATGCTAATGTAGTTTATAACATTAAATGCAGTCACCATCAAATAGACCTTTCTTTTAGGATTGTCTTCCACTTCGTGGATAAGTAAATCGCAAAAGACTAAACAACATGATGCAGTGACACCGTGTTGAAATTTTTTTATGGAAAAACTTGCCGTCCCGTCCTATTGTATGTAACGATGGATACATTTTCAAATGACACCTCTGCTTAATCAAAGTAAGTAACCAACTATTTTTCAGCGTCATTAATTTCTCAAAAATTAAGCTTACAATTATCACGAAATTTTCTGTTTTTGAATTCAGAAATTGGTTACTTACTTTGATTAAGCAGAGGTGTCTTTTGAAAATGTATTCATCGTTATATATAATAGGACGGGACGGAAAGTTTTTCCAGAAAAAAATTTCAACACGGTGTCACAGCATGATGTTGTTTAATCTTTTGCGATTTACTTATTCACGAAGTGTAAGGCAACCCTAAAAGAAAGGTCTGTTTGATGGTGACTGCATTTAATATTACAAACTACATTAGCATTATGAAATAATTTTTTTAATTTTTGTTTGTTTGTGGGTTTTAAGTCGCATCCCCTGTCGGCATTAGCGACTCTCATTCCCTGCATTTTTGCGAGTCCTCAATTAGAGCATTGAGTCCACTATTGAGTAACTTGCAAATCCGCAAGGGAACGGGGACCTACAGTTTTATGTACAGTGATATAGACACGTTGTACACAGTGGAATCTGAACCACTGGAGCTTAGAAGTATAGACACTTTTGTAAACAAAGAGGTGTCCCCAAAATCGTGAAGAGTCAGGCTTGAACCCAGGACCTCTGGATTTCTAGCCTGATATTCTACCGATTGAGCCATCGTCGCTCTGAAATAATTTTTACTCTACATATTATTTTTCGTATTTATACGCTCATTGATTTATTTATTTCAACACGAATGGTTTTTTCGTAAAATCAAAGGTAGTGAAGTGATACCAAAAGAATCGTTGTCTGTTCAATGGACCCTTAATATGAATCGGTTTACGTACGTACATATATTTTATTGATGAGAGATTTAGATTTTCCAATTTAATGTGTATAAACATATAAAGTCTTGTCAAGGGATTAGAAGGGCTATGGCGAGTTTGAAAACCTTTAATTTGGATGATAGAACAAACACTTTGAATTTTGGCTACATAAGGGTTGAAGAGGGTTTGAAAATTATTCTATAATTTAAATAAAGAAACAACCTTATACTTGCCAACCTTTTACCTTGAAAAGGTTTTTTTGGGTGAGGGGGGGGGGGAAGAAATTTCACTACTTTTTAAATGAATACAATACATTTAACAAACAAGTTATAGTTTATTAAATATATTCTAAATTTATAGCTTTTAAGGTAAGATGTATTTAAAGCGATTCAGTTGCTAACCTAGAATTAATTTATGAACAGCAATATATGCACTAGAGTGACCTAACCAGGCATGGCAAAAAAATTCCTTTCCTTTATGATCTGTTCAATGTACATAGATAATATAAGTTGTAAAGTCAATCACTTAGAGCGATAATATAAGAATTTTCAAGTTGATACGGCTCAGCATTTTTGAATTATTGAATTTTGAAATTTCTAATCTCTGATCATCTCAATTCTGCTCAACTATACCATCATCAAAATTCTTATACTATCCCTCTAAGTAGTGGGCTTGAAAACTTGTATGATCTTTTTACCTTTTAGAAAGCAGAACATACATTTCCCTTGTATTATTGGTAAAAGAGACGCTCAACCCATATTCTGGAAATCGCCTGTACTGTGGGCCCTCTGCAAATTGAAAACAACTATTCTTTTATTAAGCAAATCAATCAGAGGGATATCATGAGAAATTTCAAGATAATCATCTAGACCAATTTTGAGCTGTTCAATTTTGAATGCCTTATATGATAATTATTTTGAAATTGGTCGATATGATATACTTGAAGTTTCTTATCATATCCCTCTGATTGGTATGTTTAATAAAAACTTAGTTATTTTCAATTTTCAGAGTGCCCAGAGTGCAGGCAGTTTCCAAAATTTGGGTTGAGCATCTCTTTTCCCAATGGAAATGTATGTTCTGCTTTCTAAAAGGTAAAAAGATCATACATGTTTTCAAGCCCACTGCTTAGAGGGATAGTATAATAACTTTTGCGATTGGTATAGTTGAGTACTATTGAGATAATCATAGATTAGAAATTTCAAAATTAAAAAATTCAATTTTTACTGGGCCCTATCAACTTGAAAATTCTTGTCCTATCCCTCTGAGTGACGATGTGCTCCTATCCCTCTGAATCAAAATAAAAACTTACGCTTGCTCTATTCCAATTGCTGGATTAAACTTAATAGATTGGTCAGCTATTTCCTAGTTTATTAATGTATAGAATCAGTGAGGCCGATAGAATATTTCAATAGTCACACACAGAAACCTTTGTATTTTTCAATATTCGCTCCAAGCGTATAACCTCCCATGAGACAAAATAACTTACAAAAATCTGAAAAAATAAAAGATAACATTTAAATAAGAAATAAGTTCATAAAATTCTATATATATGTATGATATATTTAAATGTAATATAAAACCAAATACTTATCTGATTGTGTCTCGTAATTCATAACATTGTAAAGACAAACGTATTAATTATATTTGGCACTGTTTTAAAATCTGTATTTATGTTATTATTATTTAACATTATTTAGCAGTATATTTATATATATACATATATATATATATATATTTATACAAAAAAAGCAAAAGAAAATTTACGTTGATTGAAAAAATATAACACTGTGTATGAAAACATCGTCTGTTGTCTGCGGAGAAAACAACGTTTACTAAAGTATATCTATATCGCCTTCAGAAAAATAACTTACACTTAAGTATACCTATATAGCCCAAAATTAAGTAGATGCTACGTGACCGGATATCCGTCGAACAATTCTTCTCCCGTTTGAAGAATTGAGGTGCCAGAACTGTCTTTTTAGAATATCTTCCGATCGCAGCAATTTCACAAAATGTGACCCTGATGTGATTTTATTACTTTCGTCGCAAGCTTTCATTCAAGTGCTTATATGTAAGAAAAGAAGCTGTCAATGCGAAGAAAACCGAATGACTAGTTTCCAACAATGCCTAGGAGAAGTATGTAGGGTCTGGCTAGCGCCCGACGGCGGCGTACGTACTAAAAGTACCGTATACTTACCATCGTGCCATAAAAATCAGAAGAATTTTTTAAGGAAACTATTGTTAACACGCGACAATTTTTTGAAAATCAAGATGCTTTAAATATTCCTGTCTTTAAAGCTGCTGCAAAATGCTTGGATATTTCCGAAAGAAGTATTGTGATAATTTGCAGTGAATACGATAGTAACGATGGAAAATGTACAGAGCCTCGATTTAAAAATTGTGGTCGCAAAATAATGGAATTAGATCAATTACATCAAGGTATTTTGCGACAAAAAATCTTTGATACATACATGCGAAAGGAATATCCATGCGTCGAAGAACTTCTTCAAGAAATGATAAATGACGTCGAGGATTTCCCGCATGTATAAAAAACTGTACTGTGTGAAATATTACACAATATGAATTTTAAATAAAGAAAATTGAATAAAAAACCTATTTTAATGGAAAACTGGACTGTAGCAAGAAAACGGGCTGAATATTTGTTAAAAATCAGTAATTATAGAAAAACAGGATGTAAAATCTATTACACTGATGAAACTTGGTGCGGTGCGAATCACACGAAAAAATATGGATGGGTTCAGTAAACAAATAACGACGATCGTGCACAAAATTATGACTAATATCGAAGTGATGTACAAGAAGTTAGTGGATTTCGTGGTGGTTTATAACTCCAGCTGTATCGGGAAAAAGAGTCATAATTTTACATATAGGAAGCGAAAATCGATTTTTGGATTTTATTGCTTTTGCCGACTAAATCAATAATAGTGATCGATCAAGCACCTGACCATACTATGCTGGACCCCGATTTTCGCAATCCTACATCAGCGTGGAGAAAATCAGATATAATAGCTTGGATAAAAAAAAATAAATATGAGCGGAAACGGCTCCGTAGGCAGAGTGTCGGACTCGTGATCCAGAAGTTCTGGGTTGGTTTCGATCCCGGCTCTCGGCTTTTCTGCCATTGGGACACCTCTATGTTTACATACACCTGTATGTATATACTTAAGTGTCTTATAACGTCGAAGCTCCAGTGGTTCGGATCGCACTGTACGCAATCTATGGATGCATTGTGTAGCTAAACTGTAGGTCCAGTTGAGATGCATGCGGACTACATTCCGATGTGGTGCACATGCATCCCGACTATAGGGAACCTCATTGCCCAGTACCATTGCATGGTATCGGGTAGTGGGAAGAGCCGTATAAGACTCATAAAGATGACTTGGGTAGGCTATAATAAAAAAAAAATATTCCTTTGCCATCTGATGCAACGTCTTTTGCATATCTCAATAAGCCAAGACTTTTACTCATAAGCAAGCCTTACTTTTTTGAAAAACATTATTTATTAGAAAAGATAGCTTACGAAGTAAGGCAAGATGATATTCAGCTGCTTTGGTTACCTGTGGCTCATTTTGAGTTTAACCCAATCGAACTTGTATGGGCAAATGTGAAAAATTGAGTAGCTGAACAGAATAAAACTTTTAAAATCAAGGATGTGCATAATTTGTGCCTAGAAATTATGCAGAATATTCCATGCGACTTATGGGCAAACTGCGTGCAACACGTGAAAAAACGTGAAACACAATATTTATCAAGTGAATCTACATTAGCAGATTCGGTTGAGGCCCTTGTAATAAACATGGGAGATGGTGACGAAACTGACAGCGACTGGTGAATTATTAATATACAACGACCACAGTATTGTAACGAGAGGTTAGGACGCGATATTCAAATATCGCGCGCCCGTTTAGTCGCACGTTGTGAACGACACAGCAGGCGTCGCTGCTGTGTACGTTTTCGTGACATATTCCTATTTTGCAAGTTATTAAATTGTGTTTCAGTTCTGCTAGTATGTCTTATAAATAGTAGTATATGTAGAAAAAATTATTGTTAATTGTAATTTTTTAATTTTAAATATAGATAATGATTAATTATTTATTTATTTATTTTAAAAAACTAACAATTAAATTGAATGTTTAATTAGGAATAAACATTGCAATAATAAAAATATTATTACTAAAGGTATCTATCGCTCGATAATTGTAATAGATTAAGGAAATAACAGAATGCATCCCTTCGAGCCAATAATTGAATTTATTTCGAAGCCAACGTTTTGAAATCGTTACGGTTCTTCATTAGGGCTTATTTAAATTATCATAATAATTATTTTGCCGTATGCGCGGACAATCGCAAACGGTATAAATCAGCAGGACAATACTCGACCTCAACACAGCTCCCGGTGCCACCGGCTGTTAATGCGACACCGTTGGAGATTTATTATCAAACTTGGTCTCGAAACGTTGGCTTCGAAATAGATTCAATTATTGGCTCGAAGGCATGTATTCTGTTATTTACTTAATCAATAATAAAAATAAATTACAAACAATAAAATACATGTTTTATATGGTTGAGTGATTATTAAATAATTTATTACTAATAACAAATATTAACTAACAGAAACTTATAATTCTGTTTTTCTTAAATTTTAATGAGTTCAAATCTGTGTCAAGCGGCTGCGTCTTTTCCTGCATGTGAAAAAGAGTCTCATGGTCGAACATGTGTCGAACTCCAAGTCTACTGGGGACCTCTCCTAGGAAAGAAAAAAATTTTACGACCGGCTATCAAAACACATCATTGTGTCAAAATCAGCTTAAACTTTGGACTATTACCATTGGATTGTTGATAAATATTAGCAGTTACATTTAGGGTTTCTGAAATGTTTGAATTTTTTCTGATATTTAGAGCCTCGCCTGAATTAGCTACGACTTTTAAATGCAAAGTTAGCTTTTTTTCAAATAATTATTATTACAGTTTAATAATTAAAGATTTTCGAAAAATTTTTGCACCTACTTGTTCTTGAATATTCATATTATTAACTAGCTGGTAAGCTTCTAAAGTTGGGCTTAAAAAAAATTGGTCGAAAATCTGCATTTTTTTCGCTTCCTACTGCCAGCATTATTGCAATTTTGATTCCTATTAAACGCCAAACACAACATTTATTGCTGAAGAGTTAAGCTTCAAAATGCTGATTGTTACAACAGTGTGCGATTTTTTTTAATCAAGTTATTCGACAAAATATCCAGAGGACTGACTATTCCGATCCGATAGTAGTCGATAAAATGTCGTTCCTGCAAGAATATTCAAATATAGAAGGAATGCGTAGGTTAAATACAATCATCAAGCATCGATGTACAAAACTGCCGTAAACCAAACGACTCATGAGAGCCTAACAAAGGCGAGATGATTATTAGTCCGGGAGTCCTAGGATTTTCCAGGAAGTTCGTGCAAGAGTTTATTTTATCGCTGAAATAGCCACTTACTGAAAATAGCCCTAAAGTCTCGACTTCAGACCCGATCCAGAACATTGTTATTATTGCAAAATAAGTTACGAAAATGTATTTTTTTTCAGTTTTTCTTGATTAACTTTTTTGTTGCTCAATTTACGCAAAAACAGGTAGGGGCAAAAGTTGATCAGTATTGAATTTTCTATAAGATACATATATTCCGAAATGCAAAATTAATGTTTTTTCCGGCTAAATTGTTAAATAAAAAAATTTTTTTTCAATTTTCACATTGCCATGGTTTTTGTAAAATATGATCTTTATTTATTGGATTAGTCCTCAAATATGACTTTTAGTACAGACAACGTAAAAATTGAAGCCCGATCTCGATATCTTAAAATGGCGTCTTGTTGTAAAATTATTTAGCCGAAAAGATCAAATTGATGTCTAATTCGATCCAGGAACGATAACTGAATCAAACTATGTTTAATCGACAGCTTGCGACTTAGTTAACAAACTATAAAAATAAATTTTCTGAATATTAATGCTAGGTGGTGACTAACTTGTCATTCGCTTTTAGCTAATACTTTTACTAACGAGCTTTTTCTCAATACTTGCTACGCAAGCAACAGATGATCAGTCTGTCTTGAGTCTTGATTTCACTGCTGTGATGTGCAATATTTAAACATTTAATATAAAATCTTACCTTGCTTACTTTGCTGGTTGGTATAGCGATCGACAATGGATGCAAATATAGATATGTTTTTTAGAGATGTATGTATTTTCTAAATGATCCAAACAAGTTAATCTGTGCAATATTTATTTATTTTTAAGGTATCCAAAATAATGACTGCACTTTGTTCTGATAAAGTGACTATGGATTTATTCCTTGATTCTATTTCTTTGCACAAAATAATAATCTGGTCCAATTTTAACTAATAACTCTAAATGTCTAGATTCTAGAACTCAACTACTCTTGGTCAGTGCTCGAGAGAGACTGAATCATTTCGAAGTTCATTGTCGCCGATCGCCTCCTTCGGCCGACAATTAGCGCTGACGGCAGAGATTGCAACCTCCGCCCGCGCGTCCCTTGCCCTCTATACTACGTATACTCAAAGTATATCGCACTGCGGCTCACGTTGCACATTCCTTAGGCCAAGGTCGACACCAAGAAAGTACACCGTCAGCCCGCGCGCAACACACTTTTCGTGCAGCATGCCATGTTTCGAATATTCGAGAACAATCGAAATTGCTCCAGAATATTCGGAACAGAACAATTAATATTTAGTAACATTTCTAATAAAAATTTTTTTTTTATTTCGGTCAATTTTGGAGTGAGGGAATCGCGGCAAAATGCATCTTGAAGTACATAAAAAACCATGAATTTTGATATAAATTTTGTTAAGATCGGACCAATAGGAGCCGAGATACAAAAATTTTTTCAACCGACGATTACGCCGAAACTACTTGATATTTCAAGTTGAAATTTGGCACAGTGCTTGCTGAAATCATACTCTAAATGATTACATTTTACCCAATAGCTCTACATGCTTTAGTTCGTCTAAAACGACCGACGAAACATATGAATTCAGCGCGCGCGGCTGCGCCGTTGCTCCGGCCGAGCGGCGCGGTGGTGGGGGGGAAGCCGCGCGGCGGCGAACAGAATTCATACGCCTTAGTTGCAATTTGATTATCTCGGTAACCAAAG
The DNA here is from genome assembly GCA_018906965.1 of Philotrypesis tridentata. Classification (NCBI taxonomy): domain Eukaryota; kingdom Metazoa; phylum Arthropoda; class Insecta; order Hymenoptera; family Pteromalidae; genus Philotrypesis; species Philotrypesis tridentata. The sequence continues at coordinate 780,311 of JACCIB010000062.1, forward strand.
CTACTATTGCAATACATTTTTTATTCATTTAACGTGTTTTTTTCTCAGCTTTAACGTCATACTAATTAAGTTATCATAGGCACAACGCAAACACCGCAAATTACCAATTCTTTTGAAAAAGAATCTTTTTTGGCTACATACACCTTTGTACGCATGCATTGTACTGCTATAATCATAGAAATATTTAAATTTATCATATAAAGGTTGGGTAGCGTAATATATGCCATTAAAGGTTGTGTATGTAGCCAAAAAAGATTCTTTTTCAGAAGAATTGGTAATTGGCGGTGTTTGCGTTGTGCCTATGATAACTTAATTAGTATGACGTTAAAGTTGAGAAAAAAACACGTTAAATGAAAAAAAATTTTATTGCAATAGTAGCTTTGGTTACCGAGATAATCAAATTGCAACTAAGGCGTATGAATTCTGTTCGCCGCCGCGCGGCTTCCCCCCCCCCCCCCACCACCGCGCCGCTCGGCCGGAGCAACGGCGCGGCCGCGCGCGCTGAATTCATATGTTTCGTCGGTCGTTTTAGACGAACTAAAGCATGTAGAGCTATTGGGTAAAATGTAATCATTTAGAGTATGATTTCAGCAAGCACTGTGCCAAATTTCAACTTGAAATATCAAGTAGTTTCGGCGTAATCGTCGGTTGAAAAAATTTTTGTATCTCGGCTCCTATTGGTCCAATCTTAACAAAATTTATATCAAAATTCATGGTTTTTTATGTACTTCAAGATGCATTTTGCCGCGATTCTCGAACCCCAAAATTGACCGAAATAAAAAAAGTTTTTTATTAGAAATGTTGCTAAATATTAATATTCAGAAAATTAATTTTTATAGTTTGTTAACTAAGTCGCAAGCTGTCGATTAAACATAGTTTGATTCAGTTATCGTTCCTGGATCGAATTAGACATCAATTTGATCTTTTCGGCTAAATAATTTTACAACAAGACGCCATTTTAAGATATCGAGATCGGGCTTCAATTTTTACGTTGTCTGTACTAAAAGTCATATTTGAGGACTAATCCAATAAATAAAGATCATATTTTACAAAAACCATGGCAATATGAAAATTGAAAAAAAATTTTTTTATTTAACAATTTAGCCGGAAAAAACATTAATTTTGCATTTCGGAATATATGTATCTTATAGAAAATTCAACGGTGACAATCTATTCACCTCACCTGTGTTTATTAATTTTTTCTTGTTTATTTCTTCTCGTGATCGATTTGTCTTCTTCGGTCTTTTGTCCCTATAATTAGGAACTGGTACTTTTCCCACCCTCGTACGGGTTTGTACTGCTAATACTAGCTTCTCGTTGATGTCCTCCTCCTCGGGCTTGTCATCGGTAACTGGATTTCGGGAAAGTGCATCTGCGTTTGTATTGCTCTTCCCGCTCTTATATACAATATTATAATCACATGCATTCAATTTTATATGCCATCGGCTTACCTTTGTTTTTAAATCTGTTGATTTCTTGAACCACACCAACGGTTTACAATCTGTCACAATTGTAAAATGTCGACCTAATAAATATGGTCGAAATTGGGATACTGCATAGAGAATGGCTAGCGCTTCTCTCGAATAAGAGTCGTATCGACTTTCCGTATTGGATAACACTCGTGATACGTAGGCTATCGGTCGATCTTTTCCGATTTCACCTTCTCTTAAAATTGCGCTAATTGCGTGTAACCTGGCATCAGATGTAACAACGAAAGGTTTAGAAAAATCAGCAATTTGAAATATTGGTTTTTCGCAAAGTTTATTTTTCAAAATTTCGAAAGCCTCTTTCGTCTCGTCCGAAAGACCTTTGAGCAACCTTTTTTCCAAAGATTGCCCAAAGGTCTTGCGATGCTCGAAAAGCCTTCGATAAATCGCCTGTAATAACCCGCTAATCCCAAAAATTCGCGTATATTTTTCTGCGTTTTGCGTCTCGGAAAATTTTTGACCGCTTCAATTTCTCTCGGATCTGGGCGGACTCTTTCTGGTATCAGTAGGGGCCCTAAATAAATCACTTCGGTTTGCAAAAATTTGCACTTATCTGGTTGCATTCTAAGATTGGCATCTCGCAACCTTTTTAAAAATTTTTCAAATTTTTCATTGTGTTCTTCAATTGTTTTTCCATAGATCACGGCGTCATCTAGGAATAGGAATATTTCACGACCTTGTAATCCTTTGAACTCTAGCTCAACGGCTCTCTGGAACGTGGCAGGGCTATTACAAAGGCCCATTGGAAGTTTATTAAATTCAAATAGCCCTTGCGGAGTGGTAAACGCTGTTTTATATCGATCCGGTGCATGTAGAGGTATTTGAAAAAATCCCTGCGCTAAATCAAATACCGAAAAATATCGTGCTCCCTTCAATTGATCGATTATATCTAAAATATTCGGTAAAGGATATTTATCTTTAACTGTTTTGTCATTCAATTTTCGGTAATCGACCACAAATCGATATCGCTTATTGCCTTTACTATCGGATGTCTTTGCGACAAAAAATGCTGGGGACGAATAGGGCGAGTTCGAGGGGCGTATTATATCACTTTCAACTAGCTCCGTTACCTGCCGCTCAAGCTCCTCCTTCAATAGATGCGCCGGCCGGTAGCGTTTCTCGTAAATAGGTATATCGTCCGTTGTTACAATGCGGTAACGCGGGACTTTGGCCGTTCCCAATCGTTCGTCTTTTAAATGAAAACAATCAGCGTATTCCTCAATTAATTTTTCAATCGGCTCTCGAGTTTCTTTCACCAAATGATTCAATTTCAGTAATGATTTTAATTTTTCAATTCGTGTAATCTCATGATTTTCGGGATTGTTGCTCAATTCAATCTTAAAAATAGACTTGTCCATCCCCATCGGTATCTTGGCAGAATAATAATCTTTCCCTGAAATTTCCATATAATTGAAGCAAAGGTTATCCATATCAATTTTTTCAATATAATTTTTAATAAAATAACAATTGTTGGCTTTATTGTGTCTACGATTCCCATATAAATTTTCAAATACTTCCGCTCCCACAAAATGTTTCTCCGTAATTTCGTCTGTCTTATGTCCTTGAATCGTATCGTTAACTATGAGCTTATCAATTTCTCTATCTTTATCCGCTATCTCATTTTCGGATCCGATTTCATTATCGATTTCAAAATTTACTACAATGGCCCTTTCATTTGTTTCATCATTGCAGGTTTCATTCTCATCATTAATTTCATTATCAATTACAATATTATTTTTCATTGCAATTTCCGTATTTATTGCAATCTCGTTATTAGTCATGACTTTATCATCAATTAACATTTCGTTCTTAAATTCACGCGCGATCTCATTTGTCGACTCTCTCGTATTCAAAACGTCATTTAATTGCTCAATTTTCTCAATTTCTTCGCGAATCATTTCTTTCGCGTCTTCAAAATTTTTCATTATCGGACATCTTTCCGAATTATTATTTCTCGTAATCTCATTTTGCTCATATTCAATTAATTCGTGCGTACGGCTTATCGAATGATAATCCCGATTCAAGTATACTCCCGCTCATCGGTCTGTCTCGTCACAGTCTGTTCTCGGATCCCACTCCGCGGAGTTCCGCTCGGAGACCTGTCTCTTTTCGGTACCCCTTCCAGTCATCGCGCTCGAGCTGACGGCGTCCCGTTGCTCTGTAGACTCGATGACTGCTCGATTTTTCATGAACGGAATTATTTGTCCATTTACTTCAATGTACTCTTCATTAAAATTTATTTTCGCATTACCTTTGCGAAAAAATTGATTACCCAAAATACCTGCTTCAATTATTGGGATATTATCTTCCACCAAATGGAACTCTGTAATAATGTCATTAAAATCAATTGTTATTTTGCCTAGTGTACCGATGTATCCCTCGTTTATCCCCCTTTCAACTTTATGTACTCTCGCTTGTCAATTTTAACATAGGGCGCTACTTTCGACTCACGCACTAGGTTAATTGCCGCGCCGGTATCCAACATGAATACCAGCGGCCTTCGAAAACCTCCCGCATCGATCTTAATCGTCGGGGATATGCTTACTCTACTAAGATTTATTGACTCGATCCGGCAATGGGTGTGGCCCCCTGTCGCGGAACTCCCGGGAGTCCTCCTGTATTACACTCCCTCGGGGCGCCCTTCCGCGAAAGAGCACTCTCATTTCCCTGCCCTTGATTGTTAGCGCGAGCTTCGCATTGGCGCTCATAACAATCTCTTTGCATGTGGCCCGTTTCGCCGCAATAATAGCAATCTTTATTCTACCTATTGTGGGGTAATCTTGTATTAGTTTGGGCCCCCCTGGGTCTGTATGAATTACTCCCCCTATTATTTTTATTGTTACTATTATTGTTGTTATTACTATTATCATTATCAGTATTGCTGTTATTCGGCAAAAACTCCACCCGGCGCCTGTTTTCGACGTTCCAACCGCCGAAAATGCTGTTATTTTTATTATAATAATTTTGATTGTTATAAGGCTTTCCGCTCGACTGTTGTTGTTGATGTTTCGGCAATTCATCATGACATGACCCGTAACTATTGCATGCAGTTTACGCGTCTCTCGTACTTTCTCTTTCTCGTCCTCCGAGGGAGTCTCGTCTTCGTTGCCACAGCCCACTCTCTCTGTATCTCTATTGCTTATTCCCGTGCTTTGTCTAGCGTCGCGTAATCGCCCATCCGACCTCGAATTTCCCATTTCACGCCGCGTTTAAAGAATTTAATGCAGTCTCTCTCTAATTCATCTATCATTTCATCCAATTGGAACGGTTCATCCAAATATAGCCGATCAATATGTTTTTGGAAAGCTCTCGATCTCAGCTTTTCAAATATGTGACTCCTGATTCGCTGCGAGGAAGCTGGTTCGAGCAGAAATCGAGAAAAGGTTGTTATGCAATTTTTGGTAAATTTTCCGAAATTGGCTAGTTTTTTTCCGGACTCCATATCTTCGGAACGGTTCATCCAAATATAGTCGTTCAATATGTTTTTGGAAAGCTCTCGATCTCAGCTTTTCAAATATGTGTCTCCCGATTCGCTGCGAGGAAGTTGGTTCGAGCAGAAATCGAAAAAAGGTTGATGTGCAATTTTGGGAAATTTTCCGAAATTGGCTAGTTTTTTTCCTGACTCCATATCTTTGGAACGATTCATCCAAATATAGCCGTTCAATATGTTTTTGGAAAGCTCTCGATCTCAACTTTTCAAACTATGTGACTCCCGAATTTCGCTGCGAGGAAGCGTGTCGAGCAGAAATCGAGAAAGGTGTTATGCAATTTTTGGTAAATTTTCCGATTTTAGCTAGTTTTTTTCCGGACTCCATATCTTCTGAACGGTTCATCCAAATATAGGCGTTCAATATGTTTTTGGAAAGCTCTCGATCTCAGCTTTTCAAATATGTGTCTCTCGATTCGCTGCGAGGAAGCTGGTTCGAGCAGAAATCGAGAAAAGGTTGTTATGCAATTTTTGGTAAATTTTCCGATTTTAGCTAGTTTTTTTCCGGACTCCATATCTTCTGAACGGTTCATCCAAATATAGCCGTTCAATATGTTTTTGGAAAGCTCTCGATCTCAGCTTTTCAAATATGTGTCTCCTGATTCGCTGCGAGGAAGCTGGTTCGTGCAGAAATCGAAAAAAGGTTGATATGCAATTTTTGGGAAATTTTCCGATTTTAGCTAGTGTTTTTCATGACTGCATATCTTCGGAACGGTTCATCCCAATATAGCCATTAAATATGTTTTTGGAAAGCTCTCGATCTCAGCTTTTTAAATATGTCTCTCTATTTTTAGCACACGAAGTTTGGCGTCGATCCGTTCAATATTCTGGAGGATATGTTCAAAAAAGTTTCGCTCATCCTTCCAGATTTTTCGCAAATTTCGGTACAGAATTCTGTCAGCCTCGGGAGGGGGGGGGGGGGTGACGAAAAATTCGATGTCGCCGGATCGAGCTGAAACTTCGTATATTAGCGTTACATGACCGCAGAAGCATGCACACGAAGTTTGGCGTCGATCCGTTGAATATTTCGGAAGATATGGTCAAAAAAGTTTCGCTCATCCTTCCAGATTTTTCGCAAATTTCGGTACAGAATTCTGTCAGCCTCGGGGGGGGGGGGGGGGGGTAGTCTTCGTTGCCGCAGCCCACGTATTCTCTCTGTATCTCTATTGCTTGTTCCCGTGCTTCGTCTAGCGTCGCGTAATCGCCCATCCGACCTCCAATTTCCCATTTCACGCCGCGTTTAAAGAATTTAATGCAGTCTCTCTAATTCGTCTCGAAAATCTTTTTCGTTCTCCGCGTTATATCTCTCTTCCCGTAAAGCGGTTGACAGTATTTCTTTTTGAATTTCTTTCATTTTATTGAAAAATGTAATTACCGACTCTCCTCTTTTTTGACGTTTTTTTGCGAATTCTCCCGTCCAATCATGATACGTGTTTGCCGAACCGTATATTTTTTCAAAAAAATTTATTACTTCCGTTATCGATTTGAAAATTTGACCGCAGCTACTCGTAAGTGCATCTCCGTACAAACGCATACGTATCAATTTAACCAATTCCGGTTCGCGCGGTCGGAACCATCTCTTTCACTTCTCTACAACCGTCAAGAAATACATTTAATGAGATGATTAAGATATCTAAAATATTCGAAATTGACATTCCTCTCATTCCGTCGGTTGTCATTTCGCTATCGGTAATTTCTAAATTTTCACCTTTAGACTCGTTTGTGGTATAATAAAGTATATTACTATTTTCTAATGTAGAGTTTGGGATTGAGGATGACTCGACTTTACGTAAATTTTGTGTGGTTCATGGATATTTGAAAAAATCAGTTATTCGGTCAACCACTCCTGTGATAAATTCTATTCCCCCGTACCCTGGGTTTTCTCTGAGAGTATTATTCACTTCTTCTATATTGTCGGGTTTCGAGAAATATTCTTTAATTTTTTCCTCTCCCACGGATTTACTCAATTTACTTTTTATCTCTTCAATTTCTCTCTTTTTGCATATTATTGATTCATCTATTTGCGTATTTTGCAAATATGAAGTTAATTTCACTTGATTTTCGCCTGTATTTACTATCGGTGTGCTCGCGTCAAATTTTCTATTTTTGAATTTTTGTCAAAAATTTCTTTACTCTTTAAAAAACTCTCTCTTTTCAATCATAATTGCTTTGTAGTCTTTGCATCTTTGTCACTATCGCTGCCGTCGTCGGTCTCGTTCTTTCTATCTCTGTATTTATAGAATTATTCTTGTGATTTTGGGAAATTGTCAAAGTCTTTCGGTTCTTCGATTGTATACTTTCCACAAGTTTCTGTAATTTCTTTCGCGAGTCAGTTTGCGTCTCCGATTAATCTCTGTACGGCTAAACTATCGTTTTCGCCAATTCTGTTTATAGTTTCTCTAGTTTGTCTGAATTTATTGAGTATCGTTGAGTCTTCGTTTGAAGTCTCCGGTCCGCGCCAATTGCTAAACGCGCTTGCATCTGACATTATTGGGAACCATCGCTAATGATCTCGTATTTCCCTATTCCAAAAGCCGATGCACCTATTTAAAATTATATATATCTAGGTTACGTCTGAACACGTATATACAATCTTACTTAAATTCGCGATGGTTCTGGGTATAAGAAATTAAACTCGGTAAACCAAAATATGTGTATGTATATAAATATATGTATATTACTTGTTTATTGAACGTGATTTTAGAACTTGTTTTCCCCTTGCTTTGCGATCATTGAACGATCACATCATCGGGTGAGAGATCGGGTAAATACGAGACGAGAATCTATATGAAAACCTTAGCATAGAAGAGAGAAAAAGTACCTTGATATTAGTGTGGATGTGTATCTGTGGATGTATGTATATATATATATATGTCCGCTCGGTGATGCTGCTCGTAGTCTCCCGCTGTGAAGGTTTCGTTCGCTGAGAGAGAGTATACGGCGCCGCCTTGTCTGGGCCTTTGTACAGGTATTCGGCCGGACCGTTCGATGTTTCCTTTCTCTCTCTGTCGTTTCTCTTATTCTTCGAGGTTTCCGAGTGACTTCTTTTCTTTTCACTCAAAGACGGAAAATTAACGCACTAGCTATCTATGATTTTTGCGCGTGTTAAAAATGATACACCTTTAATCAATTACGTATTGTTAACTTTTACGTACTGTTGAGGAATTACGTATTCGCGGCAAAACCGACACACTGGTCTGTTACCGATCTCTTAACTTAGTGGTCGCGCCGCCGTTCATCTCCTCTATTTAAGCAGGTAGGTGATTTTTCGGAAGGGTCCCCTCACCTTTCTGCTACTACGCCTAATTGCGTGATCGTCGAAGATCTTCCCGGCGCTTCTCTATAGATGATGACACTGGCGTGAGTTTTTCCTCGATCTTTCACTTCCGATTTCCTCAAGGCTTTTCGTATATACGTATTACTCATTGATTTTGCTTATTGCATTAAGGGCAATTCGTATTCTCGAGGTCTTTTTCGAGTTTTTCGGCTAATATGCCCTAGTCGTGAATTTTCCTTGTTGTTGCGTATTTGTTCACGTGTTTGTGCGTCGATTGGTGATGAAATGTATTTATTGAAAATCTAAGATTGTTATTTCAATCGAAAATTTGGTATGTTGACGGTACAATATACTCTCGCTCTTCCTTTTGCCTGCGCCTATTACCAATTATAAATGCTGTTCGTGATTTTATTAACGAAACAGAAATAAAAACTTGCTTTTTCATTTTTGTCAAAGCGTTTTTCGATGTTACGTCTTACGCAATTGCTGAGTGTGCGTGTAAAAGTGTCGACAGGTATTGCCGAAAGTATGAAAGATGCTGAGTGCATGAGTTAAGTAGAGCAACCGTGTCAATGAGTTGGCTTGAAATGCTTATTAGTTTTCTTTATTTCGAGGACGCGACACGAGCTCTGCTACGACGTACCTATACGTCGACAGTAGCCAACGCGATTAATTAATAATTTGTACTTTATATTATTAAATACATTTAGTGTTGATTAATAAACTATGTGTCACTATTTCAACATAGTAGTTATCGATTTATTTCAACCTGCACACGATTGACCACAGCGCAGCAGCAGAGGCTCTTTAACAAGGATTAAATACAAGTAAGTAAAATCTAATTAAACATCCTAGCCAAAATTTAGACGTAACATCGACATATTCAGACGGAAGGGTTACAAATACAATACTATTCAGAAGATGATCGTACAATAAAGTCGGCTTGTCAACAGATGTGTACATTAGCTATTGTTCCAGCGGATAAGGTGGCGGATTATTTCGATTTGATTGTGTTTTCAGATTATTTTGAGGATACGTATATTCGTGGGAAACCTCAACGCGGGCGCCGACGAGCTCTTCCTCTTCGTTACCCCCACCATTATGGGATCAGTATAATTCGGTCCTGCAAAATCTTTCTCGCACTAACAATGCATCTGAGGGGTGTCATAACAGGCTCAACCTGGTAATAGGTCGACTTTACCCAAGTTTTTACGCTTTTCTCAGAGAACTTCAATAAGAATAGGCTGATATTGAATGCATGATTAACCAAATCAACCTTGGACAGTCAATAAAGAAATGCAGGGCACCAAAAAACCAACGGAAAGAAGACCGTATAATCAACATTGTATCCGCTTACAACGAACACGTTAAAAGGAATGATATTTTGGGTTATGTAATTGGTTACAATTTACATTTTTGATACATTGAGAAAAATCATACATTGAATAACTATATTACTTAGAGAAATTTATGTTCGAAAATTTTTATTTTTGAGAAAAGTATATCTTTGAGAATTTATCATTTGAGAAAAATTCATTAAGAAAATCTTATTCAGAATTTTTTCTGGAAAAAATTGTGCTACAATCGTTATAATTGTACCTTACCAATTATAAGTCAATAAAAACACTTCATATTAATGAAGCAGTGCTCAATTTTGTAGCATAAATCGTATGACTGTTTTCATGATTAATATTGTTCTAATCATAGCTGCCGCTTTTTTCACAGGCGCTGTTCTTCAGATTCTATGAATTTTACCAATATTGTTTAGACTGCCTCTTGATTTTACCAATAATGTATAAGCTGCCGCTATACTTGATTTTAGTTGCCGTTTTATTAATATTTCATTATTTTACCAATAATGGTTTATAATAATAATATTAATGACAATAATTAATAATAATAATAATGATTATAATAATAATGGTTAATATATCATTTCTTTTCTCAAAATTGTTTGGAAATATTTAGCAGCTTTCAGTTTTTATTGAATTATAAAATTTCTTGATACAAAATGATTTTTGTATAAACTTTATTATCTTTTTTATTTTTTGTGTTGTTTTTAAAATTCTTATTTTTATTTATCTCAAGTCTCAAGTGCTCTGGATAAAGCAACATATAATTGATCATGAGAAAATATTGAAGACGGTAGATGTATACCAACTTTTTTGACTGACTGTCCTTCAGCTTCATTATTTGTCATTGCGTACGCAAGTCTAATTGGAAATTGTCTTCTGCTCATGGAAAATGGCATTGCTTCTACTGGTGGTGTTAACGTTATTCTTGGTAATATAACGTTTGAACCAGTTTTTTTTCACTTATTATTTCTGCTGATATGGAGTATTTATTTAATGTGCTTGTTGGCTTTATTGATCTCTCCGAGGCAATCATGTGGAAAAGGGTTAGAATAAAAAGGCCCTTTTCCACATGATTGCCTCGGAGAGATCGATAAAGCCAACAAGCACATTAAATAACTACCGAGGGATAAAGTCATATTTAGATTGTGTGACATACACATCTAAAATATATTAAATATGGAGTATTTTATTCATTTCTTTTATAATTAATCTTGTGCCATTGCAAAGACCGTCGTTTAAATTCAAATTTCGTAATAACATGACTACGGCCCCTTTTTTAATATAAGTTTGTGCGGAAGTAAGCCATTAGGTTTTAACGAGTTTAAAAATTCTGTAGGTAGACCGCAAGTTGTCCCGCGGAATAATAACATAAACATCCTAGTCCCATATCTCGTGTACTAACCCAGGGTACTGGGGAGAGCAGTCAATGGGAACGCTCTTGTACTACCTATGCCTATTATCCTCGAACTCCAACCAGAGTAATAGATAACAATTGATAAACATAAAACTCTCGGGTCGAGGCTAGGTCCCTATATAAAAATATGAAGTAACCTGCGCGTTTCTATTTACTAACCCGTAAATACGGGCCTTATAATTTCATTAACATTAAGTGTGCATAGCTGTATAATACTTAATATAAAATATTACTAAATACATTATATATTTGTATTTAGAAATATAAAAAATTATTATTTTTAAATTTACAGAATTTACTATTTAGAATGACATGTATTACTTAAATATTGTGAAACGGCAGGACGGAGAACGCACGAGGGCTGGGCGGGGGGGGGGGATGTCGCGCGACCACGGCGATGAGGGCGCAAGTGGGTAATCCGCGGCACACGGTAATGAACGGCTCGCTGCGTTCGCTTTCTGTGGTGGTGGTGTGTGGTGTGGCGCGTCGTTCTTCTTGTACGTGCTGTCTTCCTCCCGTTTTTCTCAAGGCTTCATGTCACGTCTATTTTCGGGATAACGGCGCCTTGACGCGTCACGGGTGCCTCGAGTAAGTCTTCAGACCTCGTCTGAAACTCCAAATCGTCAGGGCCGTTTGAGCCGGGGGTATGGTAAAGGACTGGACTCGTACGAATTTATGGATTGGTATTAATTGATTTATTGTGCTTATAAAAATCGCTCTTAGTACACTTTTCGCACTCTATGCGTTCTTCGCGAGCAGGCACGGCGGTGGCCTCGGCGGATATGCAGCACTCACGGAGCACAGCTAATTTTCTTACTTTCTAATTTTCTCTTCCTATCCTTTCTCGCTGCGTACAACTCTTCCTCCCGTTCGGCCATAATCTCGTTCCCTGTGAACGCACAAATACTGCGGCTACGCGGGTGGTTGACGGTTGAAAGAATATCGGTGATTGCTCGCTGGCTCTCAGAAGAAGTCATAGAAAAAGGAATCGCTTTATATCGCTCTGTGGCTCTATATTGCTCAGTAGTTCTGTGGGAACTGACTCCCCGATGCGGCGTCTCGTTTCTCGCTCGCAGCGGTTAGTCACGTGACCGTTCACCGGCAGTGTATTCCCATCCACGGCAATTACAATTTTTCTCACACGCAATTTGATATTTCTCGCCTCACGGCTTCAGCGCATACATATAATTCTATTTACATCCGTCTTTGTGGACGACGCTTGCGCCTCCGCTTCAACCCAATAGTCCTCCACACTTGTACAGTGGAGCTTGAAGGCCTCCACTCGGCAATTCACATTCTCTCTATCTCTCTCCTTCACATTCTCTCGGTTGCGCACACACACGCGCTCGCTCACTCACTCATACATATGCGGATCTGAAAAAAAAATTTATTAGTGTTGTAAAAAATGAATATATATTTTATGCATTAGAAATGTGCATTAAGTGAATGTAATACTTCAAAACAATTAAAGGTATTTACTTACAAAAAACCATGATTTTCATCATTTTTGTGTACTTGCCGCAGCTTTCTGAAGGAACTGTACCATAAATCCTGATAAATCAAAGTGGAAAATCTTTCCAATGAGTCTGGTCACAAACTAAGTGGAGCGGATTCCTAAAAAACACAAAATTATCATAATTAATCATACATATATTGACAGTATTAGTAATTATTGTGAATGTTACGTATGTTTACATACGTAACATTCACTTTTAACTTACTTTTGCCAATTCTGCTCCACTTAGTTTGTGAGCATACTCATAAGGAAGATTTTCCACTTTGGTTCATCTGAATTGGTACGGTTTCTTCAGAAAGTTGCGGCAAGTACACAAAAATCATGAAAAATCTAAATCTGAGTAAAAGGCATTAAACGTTTCTGATGTAAATCATACAAATAAGCTCAGCTATTTTAATATAATAACTGACATAAGTCCTTTTCAATTTAAAGATAATGAATTTATCGCTCGAGAATAACTCTATCAAATTAAGAATTTATGTGTCACTTCGAGCCAACAAAATTAAAATTAAATAGTTAAATTTACTGATTTTCACAAAAAAAAACTTAATATTAGTGCATTTCGCCCTGTTTTTCTTTGGCTCGAAGTGACACATAAATTCTTAATTTGATAGAATTATTCTCGAGCGATAAATTCATTATCTTTAAATTGAAACGGATTTATGTCACTAAAAGTCCTTTTACAAAATGTTTTTTTTTCCAAGTCAGTGTCGGGAGTAAGTATGAGAATGGGTATCCCATTTCCTTACTCTGCACGAAACTTGTGGATATAAATATATTTAGAGTCTTTTTCATAATGTTCCTTTTTGTTCCGCTAGATGGATCACAGTTTTTGTGTCCCATCAGCTTAATTTCCAACTTTTTTCCATAAGTAACACCCATTCTGGTATATCATGTTGCGTCTAAGATAGGACTACTCGTCATCTTACTGATGAGCCCAACGGGTAGTCTGGGGCGAAACGCACCAATATTAGGTTTTTTTTGTGAAAATCAGCAAATTTAACCTATTTAATTTTAATTTCTTTGGCTCGAAGTGACACATAAATTCTTAATTTGATAGAATTATTCTCGAGCGATAAATTCATTATCTTTAAATTCTGCTTACTCGCTTTCGCACTACTGCGAGTGATTCATTTTGCAACCTGATCACACACATTCTGAAATTCTGCACCTACACCTAGCACCCGAGTAAGCTGAGCCACTGAGCGGCGCCAGGAGGCCGGGAAGATTTTTGTGTACGAAAATCTTTCGCGTTGCAGATCGTACCGCTAGTAGCGACTAGGCGGAAGAGTCACGTCACATAATATTTGTTACGATTATTACATACGGAAAAACTTTGATCGAATTCATTGATTGAAAAGTGTCCTCGAAAACCCAACCCTGAAATAAAATATTAGTAAGAAAATTCTATTATGATTTTTAAAAAATAATGGGATAATGATTCAATATTATTCATTACTCCTTACTACATGCTCAATTTTCTTTCTAGGACAACCACCCACCATATTTGGTACATTAACACAAGGCACTCCTTTCAGTACCGTAGTATCTAACAGCACGAATTCAGGTAAGAAATTTGAGTTTCATCATTATTGTATTAATTGTATTAAAATTCATGGTTTTCTGGAATTACAACTTTTACGACTGTAGATGTTTGCATATTTATACAACTATGCATATGAATATTTTATAATAGACATACTTGAAGGTTTCTATATTTTTTTGAACAAACCAAACACTTATTGCATTAAGAGGACAGGTACACCTTAAATACACAAAAATGATAGATTAAATTTTATATTTTAATGAAAATTAAATAGTTTAAACAATTCATTAAATAACGTTGTATAAACTTATATATAATGTTAAAAATAAAATTGTATATGTCGTGAATAATGCACAACATATCTTGCAAGTCTTCGAAGGCCAATATTTATGAATTTCAAGTACTGTTGACTTTCTCTGTATCTGGGCATAGAAGTGCACTGTTGAACTATTGATCCCCTTTAAATATACAATCTGACCCAAAAAAGTGGGTTCAAATTTTCATAGTCATGAATTCACAGTTCAGCGCTTTGCCATCTACTACATAAGAAGGAACAACACATTTCCTCCGACTCCAAGATATAATGTGAATTCTTATCAAGGTTCAGGCTCATGTCCTTACATTTCGACCATTGCCCTATACTAGATAAATCTGCACGCAATCTTTCAACATCAACATCATTACTAATTGTCGCATACAACTGTAAAAGGTTATTCCTGTGTTGAATCTGAAAAAAGTACGTTATGAGTTAATATTCCAGTCGGATTACCGGATATATGGCTTTATTTTGGATGTTGATGCTAACAAAGCGGGAACAAGTAGATTCGGTTCGAAATAGGCTCAATAATAAGTACTGTTCATGCGCCACTCCAGAAAGTTGTGCTTCAAAAGTTATTAACAAAAAAGTGCTAAAAATGCCGAAAAATACGAATTTTCTTTCAAATTTTGTTCATAATCTCAAAAAGTAACGGTGCTAAGCAAATATATCTCTGAAATAAACTTCTTCGTTATGAAATTTGCTATAAAGTAGAAGAAGTCCGATAACGATAATTGCAAAATTCCGCTATTAATCGGGGTAGGAGTAAAAAACACAAAAAAAATAAGCGCGTTTTTCGTTTAATAATTAACTGTATTTAAGGGGTTATGACAGGGTTAAAACCTGGAAAAAAAAGATAAATTATTAGTGCTGTAAAAAATAAATATATGTAGGTGCTCTAAAAACTACATTTTTCATTTGAAATCTAAGTATTTCAGACGAGTCGTCTTTTATCGAACCCCGAGTGCATTGGCAACATAGAAATTTTCTATGTTACCCAGGACTGATCAAAATTTTTAATTATGTGTACGCGAATGAGCCGGAGGTGTCAACGAGGAGTCGGGTCGAGCATTGCCCGAAGAAGCCGAGCATACGACAGAAGATTTGAGAATTCAACGAAGCCGTTCCTGCCGAAGAATTCACACTTCAAGAAAAATACTTCTGAGAATTGTAATTCCTGCTGCAACAGGAAAAGCTCGGGAATTCTGTAAATGCGTGCGAGTATATGAGTGCGAGGGAGGGAGTGAATGCGATGTGTGATTGGTTCCCGTCGAGATAGAGGAGCTAGGAGGGGCCGGGCTGACAGAATATGACAGCCACAAGGGCCTGACAGCATAGCGATCGAGCGAGCCATGTAGAGGCGCGCCGTAATTGGTCCGCCGCGACGCGAACGCCGCCGATGCGATCGAGTCGAGGCGAACGCCGCGCGGCGACACTTTTCCGTTTGGAGCTGGATAGATCGGACGTGTGTACCGAGCTTACGAAACCAAGTCTTGTTGAGAGCTGCTACCGGGTTAGCGAAAGCGCATTGAAAATCTGTGCACTGTGGGAGTGCTGTGAGGATTATACAGAGCCGAGACCCAGTGAGCTGCCAAAAGACTATTCAACAGCGAGAGTGAGACGCCGATAAACCACTGAAGAGCGGAGGGTCGAGTGAAGGCGAAGAAGAAGACGAGAGTGCCGAGGAAGAAGTCGAGAGTGATGAGGAAGAAGACGTCACGAGAAGACGAGGTCGAGAGAGAGGAATAAGGATTGTAAGTGTAATTACCAGTCTTGGTCCGCGATCGAGATGCCGAGCGCGGGGTTGTGAATGTGTGTAATTGTGTGAATGTACGATGGAGAGTGAGTGTTAGAAGTTGTGTTTCGTCGAAACGGCGAGCGCCTTCGACGTCGAGCGTAGCCCGCGTATACCTATAGCGTGAGCGCCGCCGCGGCGACGCGGAGAGCCGAGTGCGTTTGAGTTGGAGCGGGAGATAGAGCGCGCGGGAGGAGAAGTCGAGCCGGGCCGTGCTGAGAACACGGCCGCGTGACGAGCGTGTGGGTGGATGTGAGTGAGCGAAGCCGTGAGCGAGTGCTCGCTAGCGTGTACGTGCGAGAGAGAGAATCGCGACTAGATTATCATAGAGACGTGTGTATTTGAGAGTGTTAAATAAAGAGCGAGTTCAACATATTTTACGTGTTTATTTATTCGCGAAGCATTTCTACATGTCACACCGCGATCCGAAGTGTGAATAAATTCTTGCGGAATCTCCTTTGAGATCTCTTGTTCATAAATAATAGTAACGCAGTTCGAATACCAGAAACTGGTCTTCTTCAAAGTCCAGCCACTGGATACTACGTCACATATTATATATCACTTTTATGCATAAATAATATGCATAAAGTGAGTATAACATTAAAGAACAATTAAAGATATTTGCTGACCAAAAATCATAGTTTTCATCACTTTTGTTTGCTTGCTGCATGTTTCTGATGGAACCGTACCATCAATCCTGATGAATGAAAGTGCCAAATCTTCCTTATGAGTCTGGTCTCAGACTAAGCGGAACAGATTCCTGTAAAACACAAAATTAATATAATTAATTAAACATATATTCACAATATTAGTAATTATAGTGAATGTTACATATGTAAACATACGTAACATTCACTTTGAACTTATCTTTGCCAATTCTGCTCCGCTCAGTTTGTGACCATACTCATAAGGAAGGTTTTCCAATTTAGTTCATCAGGATTGATGGTACGGTTCCTTCAGAAAGCTGCGGCAAGTGCACAAAAGGCATGAAAAAACTAAATTTGATTAAAAGGCATTTAAATTTTATAATGTAAATCATACAAATGAACTCAGCTATACTTAAAAAAACTATCTGGCATACCTTGATTTGCTTTTGGTACTCAAATATATATATACAATAAAGTATATTTGGTGGTACGCGCATATCATACTGTTTGATAATAGTCTTTAGAAGCTGAAAATAAAATAAAATTTGTCGTTACTTATGCATAATCAAGTTAAGCTTATGAATTACAATTACATGCAATACTTACAATTATTAAATACAATTCAAGTTGTTGAAAAGTATGCAAAACAATAATTCAGATAGTTAATATAAACTCCCATCTTGCTGGCTTGTACCCATATTCCTAAAAGCAAAAAATAAACTCACAAAGAAAAAGCTCATTATGGACACAATTATTACTAATTAATTTCCAATACTTATCTGAATAATTTTTGTACTCTGAAGAAGCTCTTGCACTTTTACCCTTTTGCACTTTTTTTACACTCTTGCACTTTTTTTTAACACCATTGAGGCTATAAGCGTTGTTACAGCAGCTAGCAGACTAACTGCACTGATCTAGTGTCTTGGATGAAAAACAGCTGTTTTGCTGCTTTCTGCTGCTTTACAGAAAATTCTACTATACCGATCGAACAGTAATCTTCATTCTCGACCGGACGCTGTGAGGCACAACTTGTTCGAGTGGTAAATTCAAATTTGTTGAATGCCTTTACTTTAACACATTGAGTTTAGTAACATAAAATCACACATAGAAATATTAATTTTACGAATTTTATTATATTTTACGGAAATAAATTCATAAATCTTGAGAAAAAAACGGTTTGTAAAACGGTTTTTAAGTCGTATTTTCAGTAAGATTTCTCATGAAATTACTCTGTAAAAAGTGTGGTAGAACAATCCTTTCCACAAGTTTGGCCTAATTAAAATATTTAAAAATCACGATTTTTCAAAAATTTACTTGAAACAGATTTATCAGTTTTTTGTCTATACATTCGAGGCAAATGTTTTTAGGCAAAAACGGCTTTTAGGACCACACTCTACGGACTGTTAACTGTAAAAAAAGGGATTAAAAAAAAAATTGATATTTTTATAATTCTAACCCTG
The DNA here is from genome assembly GCA_018906965.1 of Philotrypesis tridentata. Classification (NCBI taxonomy): domain Eukaryota; kingdom Metazoa; phylum Arthropoda; class Insecta; order Hymenoptera; family Pteromalidae; genus Philotrypesis; species Philotrypesis tridentata. The sequence continues at coordinate 798,611 of JACCIB010000062.1, forward strand.
TCATAACTCCTTAATATCAATCAATCTTAGTCATAATTCGTAAACGTAACATAAAAGTAAGTTTACTTCATCATTTATGAGTATACTTAATCGGAATCCTGTAAGTTAAATAGTTTTTGCAAAATTAAAAAGTCAATTTAGAATATCCCATTTTTTGCATGCCTCTACAAAAAAGTCCCTCTACAGACATTAAAAAAAACTCTTGGACGCATTGTGGCAGCTAATTCTAATACTTATTATCTTAATTATTCAGGTATTTTCGCATTTATCATTGCTTTTATTTAAAAATATCAATAAATGGAATTGGCAACATTTTGATAGAATGTGTTTGGAGTTTGTCTTCCAGAAAAGCAATTAAAGGGTAAACATAATATCAATCTAAATTGCTTTACGAAAATACCTCAATAATTAAGAGTATTAGAATTAGCTCTTCGCATGAAAAGAAAGTTGAGCTCGCCATATACATATAATTTTCTTTCCAGAAAAACCATGATTCTAAATGCTGTACGTAAGAACCGATGCCGCCATTACTTTTCTTTCGTTTCGACATACGAAATGAAAAAAAATGATCATTTTAAGTATAATAGAAGCTGAGATACTTTATAATTTTCACGTGATCGGAATTTGAAGTCCCTTGCTCGAATTGTCTCTACTCGAAAATTTCTATCCCCACCACGGCGGTCGACGGCGGCGGCGGCGCGGCCAGCTGCCTCGCTTGCGTTCTCGCTTGGTTCGCGCACACTTTATATCAACTAAAACTGCCGTTTCTATGGTAAGAATGCATTTTTCGCTAATTTCCTTTGAGACTTTAATAACTGCATAGTTATATTCGCCATTGGTGCAAGAAAAATGGCGATATCTATAAAACAAATAACGCTACGGACCGCAGACTTTAAACCAATTTTTCTCAGGTTCTATCGAAGGTATCATATCAAATGTGGGCTTAAATGATGTGAATTTTCAATACCTTTCTATATCTATTCTTAAACTTTCAATAAGTTTATTTTTCGAGGCGTGAGAAGCTTAATTCACAATTTAAAAAAATTTTTTTCACTTAAAGTGCTCCTGTACCTTTATAAATAAATATTTTTGAAAAATTCATGCTGTACATTGTTATTGAGGCTTGCTACAATGCGTCCAAGATTTTTTTTTAATTTCTGTAGAGGGACTTTTTTTGTAGAGGCATGCAAAAAAAGGGATATTTTGCATTGACTTTTTAATTTTGCAAAAACTATTTAACTTACAGGATTCCGATTAAGTATACTCATAAATGTTGAAGTAAACTTAGTGTTTACGAATTATGACTAAGATTCACTGATATTAAACACAATTAATTATTAAGCGAAAAAACGCGCTTATTCTTTTGTGTTTTTTACTCCTACCCCGATTATTAGCGCAATTTTACAAATATCGTTATAGGACTTCTTCTACTTTGTAGCAAATTTCATATCGAAGAAGTTTATTTCAGAGATATTTTTGCTTAGAACTGTTACTTTTTGAGATTATGAACAAAATTTGCAAGAAAATTCGTATTTTTCGGCATTTTTAGCACTTTTTTCCGAACCGAATCCACTTGTTTCCGCGTTGTTAGCATCAACATCCATGCAAAAAGTTAATCCGAATGGAGTATAATGTATATTGTGCAACTAGGGGAGAACATTGAATTTTTCTAGCGAGTGCTCTGATATCATCCAAATCTGAAAAAGCTATTTTCTCCTTGTTGCACATTTTACCTGTTGTGAAAAGTGCATGGATAAGGCTTTTTCCGTGCAAGAACAAAAATAGAACATCTGGAACTATATATATGATGATGAACTAGATATATGGGTGATTCTCTGTGAGATAGAAAATTTTTTTCTTTCCCAAAATATGATAATCAGTTCTGAAAAGTGAATTTATCGCTCGAATTTCAGAATGGTTGAAGGAGAATAATAATGATGATCGACCCAGTCGATCGTTGATCTCCACCAGTGTCACATCAACACCTGGCGTCACCGGTAGTGGTTTGTTCTGTTGTTCATTGTCGATCTTGCTGACCGGTCAAATATCAATTGCCGGCATAGTTTTTGAGTAATTCTAATTTTATATCAATTAATTGAAACGTAGGCGTGAATAAAGTTATCTAGTTGACTCAAAGAGATGCATCATGATTATTCACCTTCAACCATGATAATAAGTTTATTTGAGGTGTTTCCTGGATGCACAGTTAAGGGGATCCAACATCCTTAAAACTTGAAAAAGTCGATTTTTTTTTATGATTTGTTTTGATAGGAAATTTACCATAGAATATGCTCTCGAAAGCCGTTTTTCGAAAAAAAATTTTCCCGCAAAATTATAAGCAAAATACTAAATAAATATTTTGACTGGTTTCTCGCAAATTTGCGTAATTAAAATTATTTATTGAATATATCGAAAAGTTTCATTTTTTTTTAATAAATCCAGTCAGAACTAGATATTTTTATTGTAATTGTAAAAAACAGTATTTTTATAACTATATATGTGTGTATGTGTATATATATATATATATATATATATATATATATATATATACATATATCGTATTACAGGAATGTTTAACTTTTTCCTTGCGTATGAATGTATTTATGCGCGAATGTGTGTATGTTCGCGCGCATGTGTGTGTGTGTGTGTGTGTGTGTGTGTGTGTGTGTGTGTATCACTCGCATACACACATACGCTCTTAAACATACATACGTATTTCGTAAATTATTTTATAACAATAAATGATGATTTTTTTTTCATTCTGTGTTTCATGAAACTATATAGTCATGAGTTGAAATTCAAATACGCGCGCTCTTCGCAACAGTCTAGGCGGCGATTCTGTAACCAAAACGTGACGATCGCTGTGACGAAAATATTTGAACTCCCCATTTACCGACCATGTATACATCGTTTCTTCCTGACTGAAGTCCTGTTTTGTAAAGTACATAAAGGTTAGAATCAGTGTGCTTTCAAATCTGTTTTACCAGCTTTCAAATATTTGAAAGTTCTTGAATGTGAGATGTTTTGCACAGTGCAAACATAGTTAAATTTAGTTATTTGTTTATTTACCATTTTTCAGTAGTGTTTATTTACCTTTTTTTCTTCTAAAGTTATTTATATTTTAATTTTTTAAAGTGAAAAGGTTGGAGTAGTTGTAAGAAATTTTAGTTAGTTTAGCTTTTAGTTTCGATTAGTTAGTTATAACAATGAGTGATAACAAGGGCAGATTGCCTAACACTCATTTAGATAGGAAATAATCTTGTGGAAGAAGTAAAAGGTGACCAAGAACATTTACAAGAACTAGATCCAGTGACGCAGTAGACTCAACTGCACAACCAAGACCTTCGACATCTTCAAGAAAACTTAAACTCCAGCTACAGAAGGCCTCTCCGGAGTCAAGAATAGAATTATTGACATCAATATTCTATTTCCTGAACTCCAAAATGTGTTGTGTTGCAAACAGTGTCATAGTGAAGTGCAGTTTTCTGAATCAACAATGTTTGGATTAGGATTTAAAATCGAAGTGACATGTGTTCGATGCAGAGAAGTCTCCAGCATCAATTCTAGCAAAAAAGTGGGTGAAAGTAATCGTGCATGGGAAGTGAACCGAAGGGCTGTAGTTGCATCTCGTGCTCTTGGTGTTGGACATGCTGGACTTTCGACATTTTGTGGCATAATGGACTGCCCTAAGCCTATAGCTCAGTCTGCTTATGATTTCATCAATCAGCAGTTCAGTGAAGTGTGTGAAAGTATTTCTAAGGAGTCTATGCGAGCTGTAGTCCAAGAAGAAAGAGACGCTACTGAAGATGGTGCTCTTGGACTAAACATTTCTGGTGATGGCTCGTGGAGGAAAAAAGGATTTTTATCGCTATAAGGATTTGCCATTAAGGAGTCAAAAGCGAAGGCTTGGCAAGGACTACGAAAAAAGATGAGTAATCTTCTCTATATTGTTTTATCTGATTTTTATGGTTTTTGAAATATTAATTTATTTCATTTTTTTCAGTGGATATGACGCTAAGTTGGAATTCTATTTTTCTTCCATCAAATCAAGTTGGAGACTTCAACAAAACAATTAGGTAAGAATAAACATACATTTTTTAGTATTAAATACAATAAATTAATCTAATGTTAAAATTCACAATTTATCATTTTTTGTTTACAGGTCCTCAGAGGCGTACTCAACACATTGGTATACATTCAGTATACCATATAAATCCTGAAAGTGATGGTCTACCACCAAGGATCGATGGAAAAATAGTTCCAAGAGATTTGGTATGCAATAAATTAACTTATATTACAATATGCATCAATGAACTTTAAAGTCAATTTTCTCCAACTTTGGTTTTTCATGATTTCAGCTCACTGTGCGTAGGATTCCAGGTGACCATATGCTTCGATTGAACTGAAATTTTTTGAGTATGCTCTATGTAAGTATAGTTTTCGTATGAACAGAGGGATTTTGATTTAAAAGCTTCAAATTTGTTTAATAAATAAAAATGTGGCAAAAAAAAATATTAAAAATAAAAAAATTAACTTTTTTTTTAATTAAAATTTGTTTAAGTATTCAAATCAAAATCCCTCTGTTCATACGAAAACTACACTTACATAGAACATACTCACAAAATTTGAGTTCAGTCGAAGGATATGTTCACCTGGAATCTTACGCACAGTGAAAATCAGTCTGCGGAGTGCCACTCCGGATAGGTAGGTCCAAACTTGGATTTCAAGTGCTTAAATTGAAGCTAAGTGAACATACTATAAGTATGAAAAGTTTGTCTAACATATTATTTAATTTTATACTAATTTTTTATAATTTTATGTTTCAGATTTTAAACGTGTTGTAGGGCCCTTAAAGATCAAGGCATCATCAATCGATTAAATATATATAGATATTTATACACTAGGGGGTACCCCCCTGCTCGCTCCGCACGCCAACCCACATTTGGCGTTAGTCTTTGATTGGGATTTGATGAATTAGTTAGGAAGTTATTAAATAAAGGTTGGCTTTTCTGAAAAGGCCGACTGTAGTATAATACGATTTCTCCAAAGGAACAATCGAATGGTAACCAATAACCAAAAATTTGAAAAATTTTTTTATGACATTAATGTCATAAAAACAGATTTGAAAATGGAATCAAATTATTCCCCTCTGAATTCGATAAAATTGTTCAAAATTTTTAATAATTCATTTAAAATAATGGGGTGTCGTAGGAAAGTGGAAAATGGTTTGAAAAGTAGAGTATGATTTAGCGGATTGATATTTTTTTTTTTTTCTTAACATTATCTATAAAGTTCATAGATAATTTCAAAACTGTGGAATCATCGCCTGTAGCCATACAGCTACAATGAAAATATAGGATCAAGTAAAATACAATTGTTGGAACCAACTGAAAATGTTGTCATAATTTGCAGGATAAAGGACTAATCAGGCTCATTTAATCTTTGGTAATGCCAGAATACCTGGAATTAAAAGGCGATAACGTCACAGCTGTAAAAAAAATAAATTTCAAGTTATTTATGAAGTTAAAGTGACAGGTTTCCACACCACCCACTGTTACAAAACATATAAACATTATATAATACATATAAACATTTTATGTTATGGCGCGTTCATTTTTAAAAATTTTTTTTCTAAACATTATCTATAAAGTTCATCTATAATTTTAAATAATTTTATAACATAATGGAAAGAAATAAAATTTATAATATAGAATTTTATGTATAGTATTTAGAAAAAAACTATGGAATTATTTCCTGTAGCCATATAACCACAATGACATTTAAAATTGAAAATTTTTGAATTAATACTAAAAAAAAATGATGGATAGATTGGAAATTTTGGAAATAATAATAAAAGAAAACATGGACTCATCGATATGTAATAACTATTAACTTTTAAATTTAAGCAATAATTTCGGACTTTCATAAGAATGTTACTTTTTAAATTCATAAATGTAATGAATAATATTACTAATTTTTAAAATATAACTTACATACTCATTATCCTCTTGTCTGAAATTTTTCGGTAATAAATTTTCTCTTTTACGAAATTTCAATACGTGAATTATGTCGAAACTAATATTTGTTGGAATTTCATATAAACTAGTAAATTTAGTTATTATAGTATTATTTGAAATTTCATAAAATTTAATCTTAGAATGAAAATTTTGAAGCTTCTCTTCATTGTATTCATTCATGATATTGTTTAAATAAACTTGATAATTTAATTCTTTGTTTCAATAATTTTCAATTTCGTGATTTAGTCCTAGTAAATGATTTCATTGAATATCATTTTCTACTATTACCCATACATTTTGAATCGGATCCCATTCTATGACGTATCTAAAATAAGTACTTTAATGAATAATAAATATGTTAAGGGGTACGCTGTGGTTAACTACTGAATAAATTTTCTTTATAAATCCGTATTTATAAATAATAGTATGTCGTTTTTCGGCTGTTAATCTAGGCCTACCGCCTTAATATAACAATATTACATAAATTAATTATCAAAAATTTTCTTCCACACTATGTTAATAAGTTCTGAGGAATTTTCTGATGCTTCATTTTCAATATACATATTATTTGGATTTCTACATCTAAAAAGGGCTACGTATAATTGATCATGTGAAAAAAATGGTTTTCTAATGTATAATCCAACACTATCAAAACTTTGGCCTGACAATTTCTTTATAGTAATAGCAAAACCTAATACTGTTGGAAATTGTTTGCTATATAAAATAAATGGTAATGCCGACGTTTTTGGCGTACTCAATGTAATCCCACGAATAAAAACTCTATTGTGCATTTTTTCACCGATTATAATTTCTGCTTCTATATTGTATTTAAATAGTTTTGTAATTTTTAGACGAGTACCATTGCATAAACCCTCATGAATATTTAAATTGCATATCAACATAATTATTGCATTAACTTTTAAGCAAAGCTTATGGGGAGGAAGACCTTCTTTTATGTAATAACCATTTCAATCAAATAATTTAAATGAATATTTTCATCGGTTTGATCTGTTTCTTTGTTCGTAGCGTAATCTATACTGTAATAATGTCGCGTTTCTCCATTTAACAATTTCAATATGTTAATGTTGATTTTCCTAACATTATCTTTATGTGGTGCTAAAATAACACGATTTAAAATAATTTATTTTACCATCTCTTAAATCTAATAAAAGTGATGAGAATTCTTTATTTTTTGAACGAAGATTTTGCGTTAATTTAAAAATGTTGAAAGAAGGCCATAATCAGGAATATTTTATAGTTTCCTGAACAAGACTATTTTCGTAACTGTTTTTGACGTCTGGAAGAAATTATCTCCAAATGATATATTATTGTTACATATATCTTTGAGTGTTTTATCAACGATCTCTAATGGTGTTTTAGGAATCATTGATCTTCATCTCAAAGAATCAATCTGATTCTCTTAATTTTCTCTTAACTGATTCTAATTTTAAACATGCATTTTCAACACTTTCTAAATCTAAAGGTAAACGGAATGATCTATGACTTGTTATACCCATTAGTCCGGGAGTCAGGGAGTTCAAAACCTTATTAACAGGAAGTTCGTGCAAGAGTTTATTTTATCGCTGAAATATGTTGGTAGCCACTTACTGAAAATAGCCCTAAAGTCTCGACTTCGGACCCGATCGGGAACATTGTTATTATTGCAAATTAAGTTACCAAAATGCATTTTTTTTTTCGTTTTTCTTGATTAACTTTTTTGTTACTCAATTTATGCAAAAACAGGTAGGGGCAAAAGTTGATCAGCATTGAATTTTCTATAAGATACATATATTCCGAAATGCAAAATTAATGTTTTTCCCGGCTAAACTGTTAAATAAAAAATTTTTTTTTTCAATTTTCACATTACCATGGTTTTTGTGAAATATAATCTTTATTTATCGGATTAGCCCTCAAAGATGACTTTTAGTACAGACAACGTAAAAATTGAAGCCCGATCTCGATATCTTAAAATGGCGTCTTGTTGGAAAATTATTTAGCCGAAAAGTTAAAATTGATGTCCAATTCGATCCAGGAACGATAATTGAATAAAACTATGTTTAATCGACAGCTTACGACGTAATTAACAAACGGTAAAAATAAATTTTCTTAATATTAATATTTAGCAACATTTCTAATAAAAATTTTTTTTTATTTCGGTCAATTTTGGAGTGAGAGAATCGCGGCAAAATGCATCTTGAAGTACATAAAAAACCATGAATTTTGGTATAAATTTTGTTAAGATCGGACCAATAGGAGCCGAGATACAAAAATTTTTTCAACCGACGATTACGCCGAAACTACTTGATATTTCAAGTTGAAATTTGGCACAGTGCTTGCTGAAATCATACTCTAAATGATTACATTTTACCCAATAGCTCTACATGCTTTAGTTCGTCTAAAACGACCGACGAAATATATGAATTCAGCGCGCGCGGCCGCGCCGTTGCTCCGGCCGAGCGGCGCGGTGGTGGGGGCAAGCCGCGCGGCGGCGAACAGAATTCATACGCCTTAGTTGCAATTTGATTATCTCGGTAACCAAAGCTACTATTGCAATAAAATTTTTTTTCATTTAACGTGTTTTTTTCTCAGCTTTAACGTCATACTAATTAAGTTATCATAGGTACAACGCAAACACCGCAAATTACCAATTCTTCTGAAAAAGAATCTTTTTTGGCTACATACACAACCTTTAATGGCATATATTACGCTACCCAACCTTTATATGATAAATTTAAATATTGTTTGAAACTGACTCTATCGCTCGATGATGGTAGATTGAAAGGATAATAAAATGCGTCTCTTCGAGCTAAAATGTTTATACTACGCCATACGTTTCGGGGTAATTTTACCCCCTCATCAGTGGCTTTTGTCCTTGGCCGGTGCCACATTACCATCGAGTGGCACCGGTCGCGTTTATTACTTTTGTTTAAAGTTTTTCGAGCGTCATTCTTTCGCCGTCTGCGGTTTTCACGTCGTCGATGTAGCGCACGACTCATTTTTAAACTTGCCACTGATGAGGGGGTAAAATTACCCCGAAACGTATGGCGTAGTATAAACATTTTAGCTCGAAGAGACGCATTTTATTATCCTTTCAAATTTAAATATTTTTATGATTATAGCAGTACAATGCATGCGTACAAAGGTTGTGTATTTAGCCAAAAAAGATTCTTTTTCAAAAGAATTGGTAATTTGCGGTGTTTGCGTTGTGCCTATGATAACTTAATTAATATGACGTTAAAGCTGAGAAAAAAACACGTTAAATGAAAAAAAAATTTATTGCAATAGTAGCTTTGGTTACCGAGATAATCAAATTGCAACTAAGGTGTATGAATTCTGTTCGCCGCCGCGCGGCTTCCCCCCCACCACCGCGCCGCTCGGCCGGAGCAACGGCGCGGCCGCGCGCGCTGAATTCATATGTTTCGTCGGTCGTTTTAGACGAACTAAAGCATGTAGAGCTATTGGGTAAAATGTAATCATTTAGAGTATGATTTCAGCAAGCACTGTGCCAAATTTCAACTTGAAATATCAAGTAGTTTCGGCGTAATCGTCGGTTGAAAAAATTTTTGTATCTCGGCTCCTATTGGTCTGATCTTAACAAAATTTATATCAAAATTCATGGTTTTTTATGTACTTCAAGATGCATTTTGCCGCGATTCTCTCACTCCAAAATTGACCGAAATAAAAAAAAATTTTTATTAGAAATGTTGCTAAATATTAATATTAAGAAAATTTATTTTTACCGTTTGTTAATTACGTCGTAAACTGTCGATTAAACATAGTTTGATTCAATTATCGTTCCTGGATCGAATTGGACATCAATCTGAACTTTTCGGCTAAATAATTTTGCAGCAAGACGCCATTTTAAGATATCGAGATCGGGCTTCAATTTTTACGTTGTCTGTACTAAAAGTCATCTTTGAGGGCTAATCCGATAAATAAAGATCATATTTCACAAAAACCATGGCAATGTGAAAATTGAAAAAAAAATTTTTTTTATTTAACAATTTAGCCGGGAAAAACATTAATTTTGCATTTCGGAATATATGTATCTTATAGAAAATTCAATGCTGATCAACTTTTGCCCCTACCTGTTTTTGCATAAATTGAGTAACAAAAAAGTTAATCAAGAAAAACGGAAAAAAAATGCATTTTGGTAACTTAATTTGCAATAATAACAATGTTCCCGATCGGGTCCGAAGTCGAGACTTTAGGGCTATTTTCAGTAAGTGGCTACCAACATATTTCAGCTATAAAATAAACTCTTGCACGAACTTCCTGGTAAAATCCTAGGACTCCCGGACTACATTGGTAGTAAGATAGGGGCAATATCTGTTCAAGCCATTGGTACAGTTTTTTTTGTAAATGATAAAAAGTAATAAATTAATGTCTTGTATAGGAATGTATGTATGTCTTGTATGTCTAGTCCTAATCCTCCTGGACCGTCAATGAAAAACTTAGTGTAACTGTTATTTATAACATTTTCAAATATTAATTTTTTATCATTATTGAATTTAGTATACATCGAATTAAAACGATTTTTGCTATTTTGAGCAACATGTAAATGAATATCATTTGATAAGTTAATAAAATTTGGATCAGGTTCAGACCAGTCCGTCCGACAGATGTAAGTGGAAAACTAATACCAAAACAAAGAACCATAACCATAAAGTTGCTGCAGGTTCCTATACGTGAGTCATGATGTTTGAATTATGGCAGAACAGAATTTGCATATACACGTATATCTAAAGGATATAAAGTTTCTAACAGTATGATAGATTTTTTCACCACCAAGTTTCACTACGAATGTAATTTGAAATAGACTTGTAATAATTGTGTATATTTACGCTCCAAATAATTATAAGTCTTTTAAAAATCTTACGGGAAGCGCTTCTTGATCTGGTAAAATGGTACAATGCAACAATCCACAGAGAATTTTAGCAAACTTTCCCATGACTCGCAAACCAAGCCTTTTGAGGGGGGAGGGGGAATGAGGATGATCGAACCTTTTGAGGGGGGATGAGGATGACCAAGCATTTTGAGGGGAAGCCGATATTCCTCGCTTATATACACCTATATTTTTTTTCGTTACATAGATGATATAATTATCTGTATTCCAAAAAAGAAAGTAGAAAACACTAGAAATATTCAATTTATATAATAACAGATTAAAATTTTCTCTCGAAATAGAAATAGACAATTCCATAAGCTTCTTAGATGTGTTATTGATAAACAAGGCAGGAAAGATAAAAACAGATTAGTACACGAAATCGATATTCTCAGGTAGATTTTTACATTTTTGATCTCAACATCCGAACAGCAAAAGAATCGCCATGGTGTATAATCTAGTTAACAGAGCTGTAAAATTATCTGACAAATGTTTTATAAGAAAAACTTAAATATTATTCAAGGACACTTGTGTTAGTTTATCAAAAGCTAGTGGTTTTTACGAACAAGTGCAACACTCATTAAAGCAAAAACACATTGTAACAATCCCTAAAATACACAGTCAAATGTGTAACATCATTGAAAAAGGGAAAGACAAAAACGAAAAACATCTAGAAAAAAATGTAATATACAGGCTGAAATGTAATAATTGTACCGCTACATATGTGGATCAGACAAAAAGAAGTGTGTGTACGCGGATTGAGGCACACAAAAATCAAAAGATAGTGTCATTTCTGAGTACAATTAAAAATATAATCATTGTTCTAATTTTAAAAAATTTAGTATTAAAGACATAGAAAAAAATCTGTGTAAAAGATTAATCCCAGAAATGATGCACATTCACATGCAGGAAAACGACATAAATAAGAAGGAAGACACGCAGAAACTCAATAGCGTGTGCACACACTTAATATACCAACTGAAAAATTGAATGGGTACGAAATGTATACATCAAAATAACAAGTAATTTTGTGACGTCATTTGTACACAGAGAGCGGGAAAGACTGCGAACATTTCACAGTATATAAGCGAAGGCTATCGGCTACTTCCCAAACAGCAGCCGATAAAACCAGATTAATAATAGTGTGTCAGTCGGCTTCTTCTTTCCCCTGCTTAGTATTAACCAAAGGAAATGAAATTGAAAATTGTATACACAACAAAACCGCTCCGCATTCTTTCCTAGGGAGGGCAACCATGATCGCCGAAACGTCGATTGAGAAAGAATGGGTTCTAGTTTAATTCTTTTTTAATGCTAACTTTTACTAAAATTATTTATTAATAATCACCGAGGGATAAATTCAAAGTAGTGACTGTACGCACTCATCTACACACACTTAATATTGGACATGTTCGTAAAAACCGTTAATATATGGCAAACTAATACAATTGTGGTAGATACTATTATTCCCTCTTTGCTCCGACTGCCTAATCGTTTTTATTACAGACATTTGTTTTTTTAAGGGGTTATGCCTGAGTTAAAATTCAAAAAAATCAAAAATTTTTTTATTTGATTTTTTTAAGGCAAATTTAATGTAAAATACGCTGCTGAAGTCCTTTTTGTCCGAAAAAATTCCGTTACAAAGTTATAGGCAAAATACTAAAAAAATACAATTTTTCAAAATTGCGTATTATTGATATTTTGTCTTATAGCACTTTTGATTATTTAAAACAATTGCTTTTTCATAGAAAATGTAAAATTAAATGTGTTTACAAATTCCTTTTATATTATTTATATTATTTATTGAATCATTACATACTGTAAATAACTAATTTTTATAAAATCGTAGATTTTATTTTTATTTTGAATTTTCAAAATAAAATAAATTTAGGATTTAAATTTAGTCTTGTAATTTTTTAATCAAACTTATAAAGGGGTAAAAAAATATTCGTGCAAATTTAAATTACCGCCTGAAAAAAGACACTTTACAGCATATGGAAAAGGAAATCACTGTTTTACCGACTTAGTCGAGTTTGCATTCAGACTGTCAGACATCAGCTGTTTCGTCTGCTGTCTGTAGTTTAGTGTAAGCTAGATGTTGTGCTGTTGTGATAGCTTCTGAGTGTACTAGTCTTCAAATTTAGATAAGTGTTTGGACTATAAACAACATATGATTTTTAAAGAATTTGTTCTTTGTGAGTATATTCTTGATTTTTAGGTGTACGGGCTATAATTATCATGTGTAGAAGATGCCTGTGTGATAAATAGTCTCCAACCAGCTCTAAGTCTACTGTGATTGTTAATAATCCTGGAAAGTCATGGGTAAGCAATACCAACAATTATATTCATGTGAAACATACTGACTGTGAATGCGTATCAAAAATTTATATTTCAATTTCAGCTCTCGATACTGGTATATCTACATATACAGCACTCGGGTCTTTATATATGCCTTAATATGTAGGTACCTTATGCCAAAATATAAGAAAAATATGCTAAGCAGTTCATGTAAGTACTACCCGATAAGTATACATAAGCATCTTAATAAACTTTAAATGCATTTTTCTCAGTTTTGCCATTTTTATGATTTTACGTCCTTTGCCGCAGGATATCTCAGCATCCAGATGATCAATTGACACCAGACAGGATGGAAAATCTTCTTAATATGTTTCTTCACTGCTTGAACGGAGCAGAATTGACTAATACAAGGTAAAAGTCAATGTTGCGTATGTGAATATATGTAATATTCACTATAATTACTGATATAATCATCTTATGAGTTACTAAATATTTAAAATTTATTTTTTGTAGAAAAGTCTTCCGCTCAAGCAGTGAAGAAACATATTCAGAAGATTTTACATCCTGTCTGGTGTCAATTCATCATCTGGATGCTGAGATATCCTGCGGCAAAGGACGTAAAATCATAAAAATGGCAAAACTGAGAAAAATGCATTTAAAGTTTATTAAGATGCTTATGTATACTTATCGGGTAGTACTTACATGAACTGCTTAGCATATTTTTCTTATATTTTGGCATAAGGTACCTACATATTAAGGCATATATAAAGACCCGAGTGCTGTATATGTAGATATACCAGTATCGAGAGCTGAAATTGAAATATAAATTTTTGATACGCATTCACAGTCAGTATGTTTCACATGAATATAATTGTTGGTATTGCTTACCCATGACTTTCCAGGATTATTAACAATCACAGTAGACTTAGAGCTGGTTGGAGACTATTTATCACACAGGCATCTTCTACACATGATAATTATAGCCCGTACACCTAAAAATCAAGAATATACTCACAAAGAACAAATTCTTTAAAAATCATATGTTGTTTATAGTCCAAACACTTATCTAAATTTGAAGACTAGTACACTCAGAAGCTATCACAACAGCACAACATCTAGCTTACACTAAACTACAGACAGCAGACGAAACAGCTGATGTCTGACAGTCTGAATGCAAACTCGACTAAGTCGGTAAAACAGTGATTTCCTTTTCCATATGCTGTAAAGTGTCTTTTTTCAGGCGGTAATTTAAATTTGCACGAATATTTTTTTACCCCTTTATAAGTTTGATTAAAAAATTACAAGACTAAATTTAAATCCTAAATTTATTTTATTTTGAAAATTCAAAATAAAAATAAAATCTACGATTTTATAAAAATTAGTTATTTACAGTATGTAATGATTCAATAAATAATATAAATAATATAAAAGGAATTTGTAAACACATTTAATTTTACATTTTCTATGAAAAAGCAATTGTTTTAAATAATCAAAAGTGCTATAAGACAAAATATCAATAATACGCAATTTTGAAAAATTGTATTTTTTTAGTATTTTGCCTATAACTTTGTAACGGAATTTTTTCGGACAAAAAGGACTTCAGCAGCGTATTTTACATTAAATTTGCCTTAAAAAAATCAAATAAAAAAATTTTTGATTTTTTTGAATTTTAACTCAGGCATAACCCCTTAAAAAAAACAAATGTCTGTAATAAAAACGATTAGGCAGTCGGAGCAAAGAGGGAATAATAGTATCTACCACAATTGTATTAGTTTGCCATATATTAACGGTTTTTACGAACATGTCCAATATTAAGTGTGTGTAGATGAGTGCGTACAGTCACTACTTTGAATTTATCCCTCGGTGATTATTAATAAATAATTTTAGTAAAAGTTAGCATTAAAAAAGAATTAAACTAGAACCCATTCTTTCTCAATCGACGTTTCGGCGATCATGGTTGCCCTCCCTAGGAAAGAATGCGGAGCGGTTTTGTTGTGTATACAATTTTCAATTTCATTTCCTTTGGTTAATACTAAGCAGGGGAAAGAAGAAGCCGACTGACACACTATTATTAATCTGGTTTTATCGGCTGCTGTTTGGGAAGTAGCCGATAGCCTTCGCTTATATACTGTGAAATGTTCGCAGTCTTTCCCGCTCTCTGTGTACAAATGACGTCACAAAATTACTTGTTATTTTGATGTATACATTTCGTACCCATTCAATTTTTCAGTTGGTATATTAAGTGTGTGCACACGCTATTGAGTTTCTGCGTGTCTTCCTTCTTATTTATGTCGTTTTCCTGCATGTGAATGTGCATCATTTCTGGGATTAATCTTTTACACAGATTTTTTTCTATGTCTTTAATACTAAATTTTTTAAAATTAGAACAATGATTATATTTTTAATTGTACTCAGAAATGACACTATCTTTTGATTTTTGTGTGCCTCAATCCGCGTACACACACTTCTTTTTGTCTGATCCACATATGTAGCGGTACAATTATTACATTTCAGCCTGTATATTACATTTTTTTCTAGATGTTTTTCGTTTTTGTCTTTCCCTTTTTCAATGATGTTACACATTTGACTGTGTATTTTAGGGATTGTTACAATGTGTTTTTGCTTTAATGAGTGTTGCACTTGTTCGTAAAAACCACTAGCTTTTGATAAACTAACACAAGTGTCCTTGAATAATATTTAAGTTTTTCTTATAAAACATTTGTCAGATAATTTTACAGCTCTGTTAACTAGATTATACACCATGGCGATTCTTTTGCTGTTCGGATGTTGAGATAAAAAATGTAAAAATCTACCTGAGAATTTCGGTTTCGTGTACCAATCTGTTTTTATCTTTCCTGCCTTATTTATCAATAACACATCTAAGAAGCTTATGGTGTTGTCTATTTCCATTTCGTGAGTAAATTTTAATCTGTTATGATATGAATTGAATATTTCTAGTGTTTTCTACTTTATTTTTTGGAATACAGGTAATTATGTCATCTACGTAGCGGAACAAGAATATGGGTTTATAAGACAATTTTGAAATTCGTTCCGTCTTGAAATCATTCATGTCTATATCCGCAAATAATCCCGAGATCGGTGATCCCATCGATGTACGATAAAATTGTTTATAAAATTTATCATTGAACTGGAAATACGTATTCTCCGTAAGCAAATCATAAGAATTTAAAATTTCGTCGAGCGGGGCTATTTAAGCTCTAGGCTAATAATATAAAGATCTTTTGGAACGTTTACTTTTTTTATTTTTTGTATGAAATCTACTATTTTTTATATACGTCTTTGATTTCTCAATACTACTTTGTAATATTCGTGAAGTTTTGTATTATCCGCCGTGGGTGGCAACTCCTTCAACGAGATACACACCCTGTTATCGGGCCACCTTCCCATGAACCGTCCATAATTATTAATTTGTTGGACGCCCGATTCAATAAGACTCGCTGTGCCGGCTGCTTAGCGGTAGTTGAAGCTGCTCTCCCTGGCAGATATCCCTTGAGCGGTTTCACACCGCTGGTGATTGTCTGAATTGAAGTGTTGCTCTCCCTCAGTCTGTCCCTGTACTTGTTCGTTATTTTATCGCCGACCAAAGATATTGTTGGTCTTGGGTCAAATAATGCTCTGTATGTCCTCCCTTCCAGAATGTCTCTGATATATTCTTGTTTGTCGGTTGTGGCTCCAGCTACTTCTACCTCCATTTCATCGGACTCTCTGTCGACTCCAGCTTCCACTATCGGCGCATAAGTTCTAGTCTCCGGTTTAAGTTCGTTGTTTAACGTGTCAACCGCTTTTCCAATTTATTGTAGCCTTGCGTAGTCCGTTTCCTCCTCGATCAAGTCCTTGATGTTAGTTCTTATTAATCCCGCTTTGCTATTTTCCGGTAATTCCTTGGTCTCGACGAGTGATACTTGCTCCTCATGGTTAGAGTTTCTTTGTCTGTTTGAGTATGTCTGTATCTCCTCTGTTATCGACTTCCTCTGTTTCACCGTCGCTGTCTCAAGCTGTCACTCTGGTTTCGCCGAAGTTGGGAGCGTTTACTCGATCCTGAGTCGTTTTCTTCTGCGTCGTAACTCTCGCTCGTGGAGCTGGTGATGCGGTAGAATTCTGTCCCAAATCTAGTTTTGTTTTCTCTCTCATGGTCTTCTCTGCTTTCCTGAATTCAGCCATTTCCTTTACTCTCTTCAGGCTATTCTTTGAGAATTCCACGATATCTTCCCGTCAGCGACCTTTTATCATGTCCTTCTCAATTCTATAACCCCTCTTTTTGCTCAGTTGAATTTCTCGCTCTAGCTTCGTATCTTCGACGCTACTTTTCATTGGCGCAGCCGGCGTACCGTCTGGCTTATTCCGCGTCTTTGGCTATACTTGCTTGAACGTGATTTCTTCTTTTGTCTTCTAGTATTTCTTCTTTTTTTGTGAAAGAGTCTGACTGATAATTCCTTCTGGTTTTACATTTCGCATTGTCGCTTCGCTCACGCACTCACTGTGGACAGAGCCGCAACCCTCCACTTTACAAGTTCGCCTGTACAGTACTCTCCAATCACTCTGTGTCTCATATGCTCGATACTCCCGCCCTCATATGCTCGATACTCTCTCTTACATCCCGAGCTCCGCACGCGATCGAGCAGAGACATTTTTCGCGAGCTCGGTCGGCGCTGGCTCCGCTACAGAAGCTGTCAACTTGCCTGCGGAGCTCGTCAGCTGTACCACGATTTCTACGACGCAGCAATATTTATTGCTACGTCGCAGTATATATTGTGACGGTAGCCTGTCACAATATATGTATAACTTTGGTAATTTGTTCAAGACACATGTCAAATTTACCATGAGTTATTGTCAGATTTTTCACGTCACTTGCCTTGGAGTTGTAGAAGGTCAAAGTTCTTGAATTCCGGATTTTTTGAATTTTCTTTCTATTTTCAATAATTTTTAGCTTTTCAGGCATGCATTTTTCAAGAGATGAACATAGAACACTTTTTTGGAAATTTTATCTACTTTCTAGTAAAAATACTTTTAACGTTATATACATATGTTATGACTTGCTTACAACTAATTGAAATACTAAAATTACTGAAACCGAAATTTCGATCCGCAGTTCGAAAACCAAAAAATTCATGAAAATAGCTTTTTATAGTGCCAAATTATGCATACTTTTTATTTTAGAATTTTTTTAACTATTTAAATATTTTTTTTACATAGAAAATCCAAGTTATTGATTTTGACAAGAGATTTTGATTTTAAACGGTGTTAATCCCATTAACGGCCACGCGAACATTTCACAATCAATTCGTCACAGTCGACAGTTGATTTTTGATCCATACAAGATGTAGAATTAACTAAATTTTATTAGGAGCAACATGTTCTGATGTAAAAAGACTTGCTTGTTTCTAATCTCAGGTTAAATTAGAAAAATTTTGCACCAAATATTAAATATTTAATGTATGAAAAGTGCAGTCGAACATGAAATTTTAGATATGTTTAGGCGGCCACATTTAATTTTTGGTGCAAAATTTTTAAATCTGACTTCAGATTCGGAAAGTGTAGGTTTTTTTTACGTAAGAATATGTTAGTCTTTGTAATATTTAATTAATTCTACATCTTGTACCGATTAAAATGAATAGACTGTCAAATGTCTGCGTGCAGGTAATTTGATACAATAAAAAGCTATTTTCAGGAGCTTTATTTTGGTTCTCGAACTCCGGATCAAAATCAAAGTTTCACTAATTTTAGTATTTGAATTGGTTGTAAGTAAACCCTAGCACATACATATCTATTATATGACGGTAATAGTACTTTTTCTGTAAAGACGACGAAATTTTCTAAAAAAAAGTGTTGCATGTTCGTATGGTAAAAAATGCATCTCTGAGAAGCTGATTATTGAAAATAGACATAGTCAAGTGATGTAAAAAATCAGATAAAACTTATGCTAAATTTTACATGTGTCCTGAATAAATTCCCAGAGTTATACATATAGACAATGATTTTAATTGTTTGATCTTTTTATTTTGCATGGAATCGTCTATACATACATACATACACAACACCTCCTTCGCTTCAATTTCTAATTTTTGGAATACCTTCAACTTATTATTTCAAACCATAATGATTTCACGCTTCTCCTATATTTTCTATCATGGCCTTTACCCTGCCAGCTAGGACGTAATCCCTATGTAACCCCCTACGTATTACCTTCACTTATGACTTTGAGCATCCATCTATGATCATAACGCAGAATATGGACTCTATCGGTCTACACGAGTAAAAATTTGTTTTAAGACACGAGAGACAACGACGTTGAAAGTACTTGGGAAACCACTGACCATCCGAGTAGTGGGCGTTTATGGTATGTCGTCGGATCCCTACTGAGGAGTCCACTCCGACGGCGAGGACGAAGCTCCTATATTTTTAATTTTTCAGACAGTCATACTTACTAGGTCTCGCATTGCGAGAAGGGTACCTGCACCCTCGACCTATCACCTCCCAATATATCTCTCAGCCGCCATCTATTGTCTCTACCCTTTACGTGTCGTTTACACTCTTCTCCTATGACCTACATCCTCCACCCATCGCCTCCAATAATGATCCTTTCACTCTCCATCTATCCCCTTCAACCATGATCTCTGAGTAAATTAGTCACAGCGATTCCATGACAACTTTAAGATTTATTCGTTGGACCACTTTTGCAAAAATCAAAGATTAAAACTTTCACAATTTAAAAACTCAAAGCTGGTGCAGCGGATAAACCTGAAACTTGTTATGGAATGTCTGTGACTAATTTACTTAATGAAAACTTAGTTCTTTTCAATATTCAGGGAGTACGAAGTACAACCAGCTTGCAGAATATGGATGAACGTGCATTTTTCTTAAAAGAAGTATATCTTCTACTATCTAAAAGGTAAAAAGAACATATGGATTTTGAGGCCCATTAGACAAAAGGATACTATGAGAAATTTTAATTTGATACCATTGACCAGTTTTTAAATATTAACAATTTTTAAATATTAACAAAAGAAAAACAGGTCAATGGTATCAACTTAAAATTTCTCTGGGTATCCTTTTGACTGATGGGATTGACAACTGGTATGTACTTGTTATCTTTTAGAGAGCAGAAGGTATACTTTCATTAAAAAATGGCACGCTAATCTATATTCTGAAAGTTGGTTGTACTTTGAGCTCTCTGGAAATTGGAAAGGACTAATTTCTTATTAAATAAATTGATCACAGAGACTCCATGACGACTTTCAAACTATATAGATAAAAGTATAATAAGAGTGTAAGCTTAATAAAAGCTTTATGTACTTATAATAAGTTAATAATTATTATAATTATGTTACTTCAAAACTAAAAGCTGAGTGGAAAAATTAGTTCAGATCCAAAAGTACAATAGTAGTGTACGCTTAATCAAAGCTTTGTGTATACTTAATAAGATAATAATTATTATAGTTTTGTTACTTCAGTGGGTCCAAATTGGAACAAGATTATCATTAATTTGACTGTTTCTGTTTCTGAAAACTTAAAATAATACTTACACAATGTATCATATTTTTTTAGAAAAAAACATAATAAAATAAATATAAAAAAACTTATCTGACTCAATGTAATTGGCATTTTTGATAAACAGATAGAACTAAAAACGGCAATAACTGCAACGATAACTCAAAAAAATTGATCCAATGATATGCTTATTTGCCCCATAATTAAAAGACCGAATGAATTAATTTGATGGTTTTATAAGAAAAATAAACAAACTTAGCAGACGTTACGGAAAAAGCAGCTGATTGAAACGGACTAAGTGACCCACTTGAAGTGCACTGTATAAATTAAAATTTAAAGATTATTGTACATATTATTCCATTCCGTCCTATCCTATCCCGAAATATTTGATTCCGCCGTTTCCGAGCGTTCCGTGTTAGATGGTTATTGTTACAAATATTGAGAATATTATCTATATACATTGAACAAATCATAACGGAATGAAATTTTTTTGCCATGCCTGGTTAGGTCATTCTAGTGCATATATTGCTGTTCATAAATAAATTCTACGTTAGCAGCTAAAACGCTTTTAATAGATCCTACCTTAAAAGCTATAAATTTATAATATATTTAATAGTGTGTGTGTGTGTGTGTGTGTGTGTGTGTGTGTGTGTGTGTGTGTGTGTGTGTGTGTGTGTGTGTGTGTGTGTGTGTATACTCATAGGTATCACACATAGATTTGTCAGAAATGGAGTTGTGAGGCCGGACGTACGCAGGCTTTTTTCTATAAACGTAAAAGAATAACTCGGATTGAGAAATTTTTTATGTAATAGAATGAAGCGTTGGTTTCGCGGAAAATCTGATCGATTGATCATTTAAAATTTTATTTTTATAGTGTACTTTTACAGTAGGGGGGTTTCTGCAGAATAAAATTGTAAATCGAATAAACACCAAATTGTTAATAAAATAAGGATATATTTTTATTAATATGTTTCAGGATTTGGAACTATCACACCTAGTTTTGGCAATACTAGTCAAACTAGCAGTACCAGTCTTTTCTCAAAGCCTTTAACAGGATTTGGTGTACCTGCTACTACAACGAGTGCTTTTGCTTTTAATCCAACAACATCTTCAAATCTATTCAGTAATCAATCAAAACCATTTGGAATTACTACATCAACTCCATTATTTGCAACCAGTAATACCACTCCCTCTGTAGGTAGTGGTTTTGGCAATATTAACACACAAAATTCTGGTTTTGGAAATAGCTTCAATTCAGGACCATCCAATCAGGTACGTTTTATATTAAACATTGGGACTATAGGTATTACCCACATAATCTTCATTTCTACAGAAATATTGCATGGATTTTTCATTCACTGATATTCCAGGTTCAAAAGTAATGTATGAATATTATGAAATCTATAGAAATTCGGAAGCAATATTGCTGCATACAACAATCTCCGTAGCTATATTGCAAAAATTACTGAAGTAGCCCAGCCGTGGCAATCGTGCAACATTGAGTTAATATTCCATGGAAGATTTCTACGTTCGATAGAATAGTGTTCCACTATTTATTTGTTTTTTATGTCAAATTCATTCAACGTGCACATAATCACTCTAGAATCATCCCAAATAGTACCGAATCTTATGGAAATATTGCCTAAATGTTACGTACCAAGATTCAAGAAATGGCAATGTCACGTACACATTACTTAATCTTGGGACGTACACATATTTAATCTTGGGACCATCATGAGAAAACATTTATCGAACCGATTTTCGTTATTGGGTTTCAACGTTTAAGTAGTAGGCCCTTTATCAGTAAAAAATATTGTCAGAATGTTATGTAAAGATTATAAAGCTTTACTAGAATATTGCCGAAAGAAATTTTTGCTATACTGAAATTTTGTCAGTTTGTAATAGAAATATTGAAGCAAAATAATAAAATTTCACAACAATGATAATGATTCCTATTAATAACATCAAACATTGGATTAATTTCTTATAACAATATTTACGTCTGTCAAACATGGAAAATCAGTAAAACAGTAAAAAATATTTTCATGGTCGGGATTTGAACCGAACACCTTTTGTTCAGTGGACTCACCCGCTATCCATTGGGCTACTGTTTTGTTCTTGTCAAATAATTTTGAACTAAGGTTATAATTTGAAGGTTCTTGTTTATCTTACATTTCTTATCAGAGGCGAGTCGACTGAACAAAAGGTATTCAGTTCAAACTGCGACCAAGGAAATTTTTGTTGTTACCTTTTTCCTGATTTTTTATGTTTGAGAGATATAAATATTTTTAAAAGAAATATATCCAATGCATGATACTATTCGTAGGAATCATTATTATTGTTATGAGGTTTTATTTACGTTTTTATTTTAGTTGGAGCTAAACGCGAAATCTACGAGCTTTTCAAATTCATATCTGCTGAGAGTCAATCTAATGTCATAGCCGCTGAGTTAGAGAATCACGGTATTAACTGGCATTTTATACCACCGCGGACACCTCACCCTGGAGGTCTTTGGGAAGCTGCCGTTAAATCACTCAAACATCATATCGCTTGCGTCATAGGAACTGCGCTGCTCAGTATTGAAGCATTCATAATATCCATAACTGAAATCGACATTCACTGCATATTCTCACAATGGAGATCTGTATGCAGACAGGCCTCCAAAAAATAAAAGAGAGTAATCTAAATTTCTCTCTGGCGTTTCGTCCCAGCTGTCAGAGTGAACCCCTCAGTAAGTCTCTGACAGCTTCCTTAGACGCCCGCCACTTCGAAGAGAAGCGGCATTTATCTGGTCTCGGTCTGCGTTTTTCTCTTGCAAGAGAGAACTCTAGCATAGAGAAAAAGGCAGATTGCCACCTAGCGGACACTTATAAAAGCCAGTGTCAAAGTTTAGATGGTATGCGACTCTATCACTCGAAAGTATAGTATATAGAATAAAATGAATCTATCGCTCTACTCGAGTAAAAATTGATTTTTGAATATATCTCCATAGTGAGAATATGCAGTGTAAAGCCTATATTCAAAAATCAATTTTTACTCGAGTAGAGCGACAGATTCATTTTATTCTATTTAAAGTTTAGATATTAAATGTAATTATATAAGTTTTTAAAAAATCATACATCTTATAACGGTCGCATATATAGTACGCACGTTATCGCCTCTCCGGGCGTATGCCGTACTTACTTGTACAAATACTTATTCTGTTCTAGCTACCACCAGCGGACACTGAGTAGGCAAGAGAGACAGAGAGAGCGAGAGAGTGCCTAATGCTAGGCTAGTATTAAGAGAAAGCGCGAGTTCGTCCGTCTGCGATGTTGCTGGCCCATCAATCACGCGATGCCAAATATGATAATGTCATGACAAGGGTCCGAGCATCCTTCCATATCTCGCGCGGCCTTGTATTTAGTATTGCGGTAGCGCCCAGCTTACGCACACGTCCCACGCGCCCGTGCTTCTTTTACACCCGTTCTCGTGCACCGCCCGAATTCCGTGCGACGACCGAGAGACGCCACCTTCGTCCGATCACGACCGGCACCACGCTATATTAACTGACCCGATTGCGAGCCTGGACGACTGCAGCGATCCAGAGCAATTCTGCGACCCCCCGGCACCGACGTGCGATTGTAAGTACTAACTCTCTCTCACTCTCGGTACACGGGCGATCAAGCCCCATCTCTCTTTCTCTCTCTCGCGCAGTGTACGGTGAGTACACACGCTCGTACGATCGAGCACTGTACAAATTTCACTCTATAATATATGTTTTCTCTAGTTCTCGTTATTTCACGCGTGTTCATTTATTAGTAACCCCGTCCCCTGCCGCCTTCGTTCCGTGCATATGGACGGATACCACGAACCGGCCGAGCCGTGTTAATCACGAGGAGACAACGACGAGATAATAAACGTGACTGTACGAGTCACGGTTGTACACGACCGATTGCTACGGGAACAGTAATCGTGCCGTTACAATCTATACTTACTATGTAAACAATCCCATGTAAAGTTCACCAAATTTCAGCACATTTTTTGCTTTGTTGCAGGAAATCTCACCATCCGGGTGGTGAATAAAGGTCAAAATTGATGGAAAATCTTCTGAATACCTTTCTTCACAGCTTGAATCGAAGACTTTGCTGAAAAATATTAATTTTAAATATTTAATAACATATAAGTTGATAATATTGGCAATTATAGAGAATATTATATATATATATACGTAACATTACTTTTAACTTACTTTAGTTAACTCTGCTTCGTCCAGTCTGTGAAGGAAGGTTTCTTGGAGTTCTCCAAGAAATTTCAGCTTGATTGGTCTAATATATGCTCAGAAAACCTGCGGCAACTGACTTAGAATCATGAAAATTCTAAAGCTGAGTAAAATGCAGTAGGTGTACTAGGTATGTTCTGGCCCCGCTGGGGGGACCTGGCTCCGCTGCCGTGATAGATGGATAGGGGGGAGCTAGCCCCGCTGCTGTAAGAGGCAGCCCATCTGAAATACATGGAGGTATGTTCTGGCCCCGCTGACGGGGAGGGGGTATAGTGCGGCGGCGGCGGCGGCGGCGGCGGAGAGAACGAGACGCTGACGGGGAGGGGGTATAGTGCGGCGGCGGCGGCGGCGGCGGAGAGAGCGCGGAGATGGGACTAGATGCAGCGCTGTGCATCTAGTCTGTAAGAGTGGGATGTATAGTTTAGCTAGTGGCCGACTAGCGCTATTGTAGCTCTAGTTCAGATGTAGTGGCTGCGAGAGAGAGCAAAAGCGCAGTCGCTCGATAACTTCTAGCGAGGATGGTCAGCTTGCTGAACTCCTCCATTTATAGATTGATTTTATTTTTGATATAATATAATATAATATACTATAATATTATATAATATACTATAATATAATATAATATACTATAATATAATATACTATAATATTATATAATATAATATAATATAATATACTAATATATTATACTATAATATAATATGATATGATATGGTTAATAAATATAAACTATAATATAATGTAATATAAGTTTATTTCATATAGATTATTTTAATATCAATATTACTATAGTTCCTCGTATAATTAATCTTAATTGTATTAATCATCGATCGACTGTATCAATCCCAATAGGGCTGGCTTGTTTTTCTCTTTCAAATAACCATTTATGCAATTTACAAACATTTTTCATTGCACAGATTGGATTATAAATATTTTGATTATGTAAAGTGCATTGTGTTTTGATATTACAATCCAACTCGATCAATGGAGGACATCTCATATCAGATTCGAGTTCTATAATTTTATTGTTAGGAAATATCTTTTTCAACCACTGTTTATTTTCCAGTCCTTTTACATAGATATTTCTACAGTTATAAAAATTTTGTTGTAAAGTAGATCTCAATTTCCTGTATGGTATTTTACCAGAACTCCATAGTATACCTATATGTGAATTATAATTCGTTAATACGTGGATACTTATTTCAAAATACTATTAACGATTATTGAATATAAAAATAGTTACCATGATGATTATTTTCTATCCATCTGTTTATATTTTTATATTTGAAAGATAATTTGAGCCAATGGTAAGGGGGTTTAAAGGAAAGTATATTTGGTTCTAAATTGATTCCAACGATTGAGAAAGCAAGTTCTTTACAAATGAAAACATTGTCATAGCTTTGAAAGCCTTGAATATCCACGATGTAATCCATTTAAAATTAAAAACTTTTTCTCTCTATCCACGTCTAATCAAATGGATGTCTCATCCTATTATGATAAAATTTGTTTGAGAGCGTTCTATATCATTATTTCTTTTTAGTACTAAATGTTTTTCTAGTTGGCGCTGTTGTCGGCATCCCCACTTCTATGAATATCCCTTCCCACAACCGGCAGCGCCGAAGCCGCTGCTTACAGCGCCACCGACTAGCTTTAAAAGACGAAATTCTCTCGAAGACAGCTCAGTCTTTCCAGTCAGTCGACTGGAAAAAATAGTTCTCACAATATATTTTTTTTAATATTATATATTATACTCTATAATCATTCACTTATTAATTCTATATATTGATAATTCATTTTATACTATATATATAACCATTTATTTATACATTCTATATTGATAAAACATTTTATATTATTCATTTCTATAATTAGCTAATATATCTAATAATGTCTTCCATTAAATATATTGAAAAAACTGTACAAAGTTTATGGAAAACATATTTTAAACGAGATATTTCGAATGTTGAAGATTTTATTAGATGGAGGGACATAGCGAAGGTAGCATTAGACAATATCAAAAAGTATATTGAAAGTAGTCCTGATTTAAATAGATCGGTTTTACAAAGATATCAAACATGCTCTTGTCATTTGACTTCACTAGAAATTAAATTCAATAGTCTTATAAAAGTTGGAGGTAATATACAAAAACCTCTACCATCAACTTCTGAACAACAATCACGAGAGGTTGGAGGTGTCGAATGGCGTCCTATTCAATCTGCTTTTAAAACTCGAATTCAAACAGCTATAATTGTTAATCGTATTCATGTAGACATGGAAACTTTTCTGACTGAAGCATATAAACTTTTGAAACTGCAAGTAAAATCAATTCTTTCAATACATAATGCTTTGAAAATAAACACTGAAATGGGAGCTCAGTTTGCTATAAAAAAACAAAATGTAGAGGAGGAAATTCAAATGAAATATTTCAATACAAAAAATGTGAGTATTTATACTACAACTAATCTCGATTCTTGGTTTGAAAATGATATCAAAAAAGTAATTTTAACAAGCATAGAAGAATTTCAAGAACGCGACTCTGGTTGGACATTAAAAACGATTGTTGGCTTGACAATTAATATAAACAAGTACAATCCTATTAAATCAGGTTCATACATTGAATTACCATCATACATAGCAAATAAAAAAGCTTGTGTTAATGTACAAAATCATGATAATCAGTGTTTTAAGTGGGCTGTTCTAGCAGCTCTTCATCCAATTAATCATAATTATAAAGTACAAAATTATAAAAAATATGAAAATGATCTTAATTTTGATGGTATAAGCTTTCCAGTTGAAATTAAAAATATTCAGAAATTTGAGAAACAGAATGATATTTCAATAAATTTATATATACTTAAAAGATATGGTAAAAGGTTTGAAACGTCTCCATGTCACGTAACGAAATTAAAACGATATAAGCACGTTAATCTTCTACTGATTCAAAATCATTATATTGATGAAGAAAATGATGATCAAGAGCGCAATAATCAAGATAATGTTAGTTTGAAATTTCATTATGTATGGATAAAAAATTTGTCTGCATTGATTAGAAGTCAAATAAAAAAAAATTCTAAAAAAATATATCTTTGTGATCGCTGCTTGCATTATTTTGTTGACGAAATTAGTCTTGAAATTCATGAGAAGGACTGTTCGAAAATAAATACATGTGCAATTAAAATACCTCAAAATAATATTCTGAGATTTAAAAATTTCAAACGAAAAGAACAGGTTCCATTTATTATATACGCTGACTTTGAATGTATATTGAAATCAGTAGAAGATGATCGAGTATTTCAAGAACATGAAGCATTTAGTATTGGAATGTATTTAAAATGTAGTTTTGATAACGAAAGATCAATGTATATGTCGTATAGAAAAAAAACAATCGAAGCTGAAACACCTACTCAATGGATTATAAAGCAATTTAAGATATTGTTAGCTGAGCTAGAAAAAATATACAACAATGCTATAGAAATGAATCTTTCAGATATAGAAGAACATGCTTTCCAATTAGCCACAAAGTGTCATATCTGTTTACAGAATTTTAAAAATGGAGAAAAAAAAGTTAGAGATCATTGTCATTTAACCGGTAAATTTAGAGGCGCAGCTCATAACAAATGTAATTTACATTATAGAAATGCTAGTTTCATACCAGTTGTATTTCATAACTTAACAGGCTACGATTCACATTTCATTATAAAAGAAATAGCTACACATCCTGACTTTGAAGGAAATGTTAAAGTATTGGCTGAAAATAAGGAACGATATATATCTTTCACAAAAGAAATTAAAAACAGCTTTATTCACTTTCGATTTATTGATTCATTTCGATTCATGCCATCGTCACACGATAAACTAGCTTCTTATTTGTCAGAATTAGATATTGTTGAATATGAATTTAAGAAAGACAATTACACTAAAGAACAGATTGAATTACTAAAGAGAAAGGGCGTCTTTCCGTACGAATATGTGAATAGTTTTGAGAAATTAAATCAGCTTTACTTGCCTAGTATAGAATCATTTCATAGTCAATTAATAGACTGTAATATCACTCAAACTGAATATCAGCATGCTCAAAATGTTTGGAATACTTTTAATATTAAAGACTTAGGAATGTATTCTGATTTATATTTGAAAACGGATGTACTTCTATTAGCCGATGTTTTTGAAAATTTCCGTAAGACATGCTTACAGTCATATAAGCTCGATCCAGCACACTATTATACAACACCAGGATTAACGTGGGATGCAATGTTACAGTATACAGAAATTGAGCTAGAGCTTCTGACTGATATTGATATGATATTATTTATACAAAAAGGTATTCGAGGTGGTATCAGTCAATGTTGTAATAGATATGCTAAGGCTAATAATAAATATATGGGTGCTGATTTCAATGAAAATGAATTGAGTAAAATTTTAATGTATTATGATGTTAATAATCTTTATGGTTGGGCTATGACACAGTCTCTACCGTATGGAAATTTTAAATGGGTTAAATGTATTGATAGCAATGACTTTTTTAATGTTTCGGATGATAATGATGTCGGTTTCATTTTGGAAGTAGATTTAGAGTATCCAAAAGAGCTTCATGATATTCATAAAGATCTCCCACTGTGTCCGGAACATAGAGCACCACCTGGTTCAACTCAAAAGAAACTTCTTACAACATTATATAACAAAGAGAACTATGTGATTCATTATCGAGCATTAAAACAGGCTTTGCAATACGGACTTAAGCTTACAAAGATACATCTAGCACTACAATTCCATCAAAAGTCATGGCTCAAACCTTATGTAGATTTAAATACTGAAAAGAGAAAACAATCTAGGAATGAATTTGAAAAACTTTTTTATAAACTCATGGTGAATGCAGTATATGGGAAAACGATGGAAGATGAACGTAAAAGAAAGGATGTAAAGTTAATTAATAAATGGCATGGGCGATATGGAGCAGAAGCACGAATTGCTCTGCCTAATTTTCATAGTAGTGCTGTATTTGATGAAAATCTAGTCGCAGTACAATTGTCATGGACAACCATAGGTATAAATAAACCAATATACATAGGACTTTGCGTTCTAGATCTTTCAAAAACACTAATGTATGACTTTCATTACGGTTATATGTTGAATCGAGTTGGCTCTAAATGTAAATTACTATATACCGATACCGATAGTTTTATATATGAAATCGAAGGTGCTGATATGTATGAAATTATGAAAAATGATATAAATAAGTTTGATACATCTGACTATCCCGAAAATAATCAATTTAATATACCTCGTGCCAATAAAAAGGTTCTGGGAATCATGAAAGATGAGTGTAATGGTTGCATAATGCAAGAATTTATAGGGTTATGAAGTAAAATGTATAGTATTTTAATAGAAAATGAACAACCAATCAAAAAAGCAAAAGGTGTGAAAACACATATTGTCAAAAATAGCATTAATCATGAGGACTATCGACACTGCTTAGAACAATTACATATTATTAAACGTACACAATGTAATATACGTAGCAATTTACATATAGTTCGAACCATTAGGGAAGAGAAGGTTGCACTGAGTCCTAACGATGACAAACGCTGTATATATCCCAATGATCCCAATACTCTTCCTTGGGGTCATTATAGGACGTTAGAAATATCTCGTTTCAAAGATAAACGAGAAAAGAAAGATCTGTCTCCAAATGACGATAGAGGGCAGCAGGATTGCATGAATGTTCCTCAAAATGCCGACAGACGTCTCTCACAAGAGAGTATTTGTAGTGGTAGTGGGGAGGAAGATCCTCCAATGAAAAGACCCAGACTTGAAATGGAGAGGGAAACGGCGGTAGCGGCCGCTTGGGGTCTAAAAGTAGGAGCAATGCGTTCGAATAAGAAATAGCTGAGGAAGGGGAAACTTTGGAGAGGGAAACGAAACTGGCGGCTCGAGTTCTCAAAGAGGGGATGCATGTAACAAAACCGAGAGCTCGCTTGACTTGAGTACAGTTCTTCAACGATAGCTTGAAATAACAGTCGCTTCCTCTCCAACGCTCTACAACTCTTAATAACAAAAGTAAGTTTTATTCATAATATATCAAATTGTTCTATTCATATAAATTCAGCTATATTTGTATCTAATCAATTTGATTATTTTTTGATGCAGAATGGATTACTCAGCATTGAACAAAGCTGCAAGGGAGTTAGCCTACCTACCTAAAAAATCCATGGCTGAATTAGACAATGATTGTACATACAGTGTATCAAAAGTCCGATCATTGAATACTCGATTTGGATTCAGCGTCGTACTCGAGCTTGAGAAAAAATTTCAAGTGTTTATTCCTAAGCGAATCGCCACAATTTTAGAATCAAACCAAACGTTATTAAATGATCTGATTAAGAAAGCTAGCGAAGGAGAATTGTTCCTGCTGCATATTAAAGATAGCACCTTCGAATTTGTATAAAAAATATCTATCGTTTAATATAAGAATACATGTAAAACTAGTATAAGACATAAATTCAGTTTAATAAATGCGCAATATTATACATTCTATCAAATAAAAAAAAGCTCGTTATCATTCTTATTTTTGAAAAAGTATATATACTATATTAAACTATATTATATCATTATTATACTGTATTATATAATCATTATACTATATATCATATATATTACATGATTCTTTTAAGGGGTTATGACAGTGTTAAAATTTCCAAAAAATCGATTTTTTTTTTATTTGCTTTTTTTGTAGCAAATTTAACATAGAATATGCTCCCGAAAGCCGTTTTTCGATACAAAATTTTTTTTAAAAATTATAGGCATAATACTAAAAAAAAAAAATTCATGATTTTCCAAAATTGCATATTTTTCGATAAATACAATTTTTATGCTTTGAAAGTGTTTTTATTGAAAAAGTATATAATATTTAATATATATCATCACGTTTCTAAAAGAGGAAGACACATTGAAATGTGTATTCCAATGTACGACGCATTCTGAAAATTTTAAATTTGGCGGTTATCGACGGAGGTGAATGCCTATACACAGTGAATGGTACTTTAGCCAGAATCCTGTTTTACCATTCTACTTGCAGGATATTGAAGTTTTTATTTAATAATAAACAGTGACTTTATTTGAGTTTAACTAAATAATATTGAGATCGGTTTTTCAGTTAAGATTTTAGTTATAACCTAATAATTTTAACTGAAAATTGCTCTAGTATTTTATTTAGTTTAAAATCAAGTTTTTTGCACGTGAAGTGTACTAGTGAAAATTCAAGATTTGTTAAAAAAAACAAGATGAGTGGTTCAAGAAATAGAAATCCAGGCTCATCTGCACATGGAAAGCGCAGGTTTGGAAGAAAGAAGAGGAGGCAACAGAGATTTTTTGGAGATCAACCATCGTCAACCTCCATCCCTTCAAGAAATGAAGCATCGCCTGAAGCAGTTCCTTCAACATCTACTGCAGAAGCCCCACCAGAGAGAGAAACGCTTCCTTCAACATCTGCTACAAGACCTCCAAACAGAATCTCTCCGGAACCATCAACATCAGGTACAGCAGCTACGCAACCAGAAATTGCACAGCCAGAAATTCCTGTTTCGAGATCAAGACAAAAATTAAAATCAAGTTATGTACAAGCTGGTCCTATTCAGTATAGAATATTTGACACTTCGTTACTTTTACCAGGATTACAGGAATTCCTGGCTTGCAAAAATTGTGGCGGTGATATTACTTTCAATGAAGTTAATATCAGAGGCCTTGGTAGCAAGCTATCTATTACTTGCACCAACTGCTATAAAGTTGCATTCATAGACTCGAGTAGACAAATTGGCACTAAACAAAATGCCTTTGAAATAAATAAAAGAGTAGTGTTAGGAATGCGAGCTCTTGGTCATGGACACACTGGTTTAAAAACCTTTTGTGGAATCATGGATTTTTTACCACCAGTTGCTCATAGTTATTTTGGAAACATCAATCATGAATTGAAAATTTCGAGTAAAAAAGTAGCTATTGAGTCTATGAAAGCAGCTGCGCAAGAAGGTTGCAGTAGTAGCACAGGTGAGACTCAAGAGAATGGCTGTGACACTGTATCTGGTGACGGATCTTGGAGGAAGCGAGGATTTTCTTCCCTTCAAGGAGTATCAGCATTGATCCGCAACGGATACTGGCAAAGTGATTGATGTTGCACCGAAGCAATCATTTTGCAAGGCTTGTGATGCGCATCAAGAGAAGGACACTGAAGAGTACAGAGAGTGGTTTGAAGCACATCAAGACCAGTGCTCGGCCAATCATCAAGGAAGTTCTGGAAAAATGGAAGTAGATGGCATCGTGGAAATGTTCAGAAGATCAGAGGCAAACCATGGAATCAAGTATAAGAACTACATAGGAGATGGTGACTCGAAAGTATTCAAGGCTCTCTGCGATGCCAAGCCTTATGGAGAAGATTTTGTCATCAAGAAGAGGGAATGTGTTGGCCATGTACAGAAGAGGATGGGGACGAGATTGAGAAATCTGAAGAAGAGTTTGGCTGGCCAAAAACTATCTGATGGTCTAGGCATTGGTGGGAAGAACCGTCTTACAGCTCAAAGAGTCGACCAGCTGACTCAGTATTATGGCAATGCCATCAGAGGCCATCATCGTTCTGTTGAAGAAATGTCCAATGCCATCTGGGCGACATTTTACCATAAAGGATCAACAGACAAGGAGCCAAGACATCACCTTTGCCCGCCAGGACCAGACAGTTGGTGTAAATGGCAAGTAGCCAAAGCCAAAAAGAAACTTAAAACTTTTCACCACCGAGATAGTATTCCTGGGGCCATCATGGATGCAATCAAGCCAATTTACCAGGACTTGACACAAGCTGATTTACTGGAGAGATGCGTTGGAGGCTTCACACAGAACAGCAATGAAAGCTTCAATCAATCCATTTGGAAGCTCGTGCCCAAGGAAAGTTTCAGTGGCCTCGCAGTCTTGGAGATTGGCATTTACATCGCAGTTGCTTCCTTCAACGATGGAAAAGCAGGAATACTTGAGGTGATGAAGGGCTTTAACGTTAATCCAGGACTTTCTGCAGTAGACTGGGCAAAGAGTGCTGATGAACAGCGTCTCTTTTGGTCAGATAAGAGAGCACTGGAATCCACTCTAGAAGCTCGAAAAGCTAAGAGAAGGAGAAATAATCCAGATGATGATTCCTACTCAGCTGGAGCACACTGATTTCACAAACAAACATTTTCACACATACCCTATACAACACTCCTAACCAAACACTGAAACTAGCATGAACACTACAAGCTTCACATCACTTCAACAACACATACACTCACATTGCACAAAATCTGCTGAAAATTTGTTCAGAGAGTAGCTAGCAGCTTTTGTAGTTTTTTTTATGTGCATTTTTTGCACATGCACATGAGCATCTAAGTCTAATTTAGTCTGCTGCTAGCTCAACAGCTGATCAGCTGTTCTCTGACCTACTTTTCACAAATCACATCTGGACAAATATCCTTCTAGCTTCTAGTGTGCATTTCTTCTGCTCTTTTTACTACATCACTACATGGATGAGCAATGGCATTTGTGAGTATATTTTCATGTTTATGAATTTTTTTTTTAAAAACAGTTTAAAAATACTTCAACTCAAAGTATGTTAAATAATTTTTTACATAAATTTTCCATACTTTGAGTTTGAATTATAGAAACATTTAAAAATGTGTAAATTTAATTTTTTAACCTATTTTCAATTTTTGTTTCAGCAGACATAAGCTTCCATAAAGAAGCTTTTTGTAAGGACCTACTCTCCAGACACCATCCTCAGATGACTACTTTTGGATAATATTAGGTCTAGACGCTGAAAACTATTTGTAAGTACATTTTATTTTATTAAATATTAAGTAAAACTTTAAATGCCTTTTACTCAAAATTAGTTTTTTCATGACTTTTTTTCACTTGCCGCAGGTTTTCTCAGGAACGGGTCAACCAATTGGGCTCAAATTTTGGAGAAACCTTTGGAATAGGTTTCTCCACAAACTGAGTGGAGCAGAATTATCAAAGATAAGTCAAAAGTGAATGTTACGTATGGTTACATATGTAACATTCACTATAATTACTAATATTATCAATATAAGTATAACTAATTGTATTAATTTTGTGTTTTTTAGAAATCTGTTCCACTCAGTTTGTGAGGACACTCATAAGGAACATTTTCCACTTTGTTTCATCAAGATTGATGGTACGGTTCATCCAGAAGGTTGCGGCAAGTCCAGAAAAATGATGAAAATCATGTTTTTTGGTAAGTAAATACCTTTAATTGTTATCAAGTATTACACTCACTTAATGCAAATTTCTAGTGCATAAAAGTGGTTTATAATACTTATATTTTGAAGGAAAAATATAATTTTTGGAGCACTTACATATATATTAATTTTTTATGATACTAATAATTTTGTTTTTTTTTCAGGATTTAACACTGTCATAACCCCTTAATATGCCGCCTGTAAGACATAGTAGGTGTTTTCGTTCTTCTTCAAAACATGTATGGTTCGCGGAAAAAGTTCGTATTCATTATCTCCCTATTACGGATAGAGATTTTAGAAAAGGAAGATGGGAACAACTTGCGCGAGATCGTGAGCGCTTCCAACGTCGTATTATAGAACTAAATAGGATGTTATCGCAGATACTTTTTAAAAAACGTATAATAATAATGAATCGTATGCTTGGACCTATACTAAAAAATCATTCTACATTATATGCATTTCATAAATTGAAAATCTAAGTGGAGGAGAGAGAGCCTCTCCTACTCTGCTCGACAGAGAAGAGAGGGGCTTGAAAAGTAAAGTAGTGGGGTAAGGACCTTAAAAAAGTGAAGAGCACCGTGGACGAAACTCATTCTTGCGTAAGAATCGACTACGAGCAGTAATATCCTCCTCTTCCTTCTCATTGTACTCTTCTGCTCTTAATAAAAATTAAATAATCATCTAAATTATAATCATGGATATCGAAATGTTAAATAACAGTATCAATGAGAGGTCATGGCCCGCTACAAGAAAAAAGTTTTCATGAATTGGATGAAAATCAAAGTTATCTTGTAACGGATTTAAAACATGAGGATACTCGAATTATTCTAGAGCTTAATGCTGAATTTCAATTAGCTCTACCTGATCGAATCTCTAGAGCAATGAATAAACACTACGATCTTTATATTAATATAACCGAAAGACTACAGCGCTATTCTTTATACTTAGAATATTATGGTTGTGAAAGATTCAAATTCATCTATTAATGTAATGACATGCGAAATGATATTTATTTGTTGCGCTAAAATAAAATTCAATACTGTATAATTAAAGAACTTTTTTTATTTTAAATAAAACATTTTTTATAACTATAAATACATTTTATTGTTACATTTATTTTTTCCTATTTTTCATTCTTTCAGCGTATTTTTATCAATCCAAGAATTATGTGATTCATCAAATCCTAACCATTTAACAAAAATTTGATTGTTTCGTTTTCTAAGCACTTTTTCCACAAGATATACATCGGGATACATAGCTTTCTGCAGTTCTTGCTCATAAAAACCTCCTGCGATGGGATTGCCTTTATAATCTTGTAGATGATATGTAACAGGTTTTGTCTTCGAAATACGTTGAATTGTAAAAATTTCTGTAGACCAGTTAGGCGTATAGCCTTTTTCAAAAACATGCTTAGACTTGCTCACTCGTACTTTATAGCCTACTCTGAATTTCGGTTTTATGAATAGTCGTCGGTCGTAAGAGAATCGTCTTAGGACTTTGTTTTCATTTTTCTTATTCACATCCTTAGGCTTCATATTAATAGTACGATGTTTCCTATTGTTATACGATTCAACTAAATCAGCAAGAGTATCAACCCATTTATAATTTTCTTGTAGACTAAATTTTTTCCACATGTTATTTTTAAGTGTGCGATTGAATCGCTCACAAATGGATGCCTTAAGATTGCTATACGTAGAATACAGATTTATTTTATATGCTGACATTAGACTTTGAAAATGTGTATTGTAGAATTCCTTGCCTTGATCCACTTGAATATTTTTTGGAACACGTCCTTTTTTCAAAATAGACTTTATTGCTTTAGTGACATCTATACCAGTTTTCTGTTTAACTGGAACTGCCCAAGCATATTTTGAAAATGTGTCGATAATAGTTAATAGGTAGCGAAAACCTTTATTTTCTTTAGAATATCCTTGCATCTCTACAAGATCAGCTTGCCATGTTTCATCTATTCCTCGTATATCAACTTTTCGACGTGTATAATTACGACGTGCTGGTTTGTGTAGCTCTTCTACAACTCTCTGTTGTTCCGTATTTACCATATTTATAAGTGGACTGTTTTACGTTTTTTCCAATTTAGCGATAATCTTTTTCTGTTTTTCCAATTCAAACTGTATGTAATTGATATTCGATTGAAGCTTAGTAATTATATTCATAAGCATAGTAACATCATTTTGAGAAGATTTTCGTAGTATTCGTAAGTTTACTGCATCATTCTCTTGTTGAGGATCAGCAAGATTACAAATTCTTTTATTCTCAGCATCGTACTGTCCATCTTTGGTGATTTTGAAACCAGAATTAGAAGAGTATTTCTTTATTTTACTCAATTCACGTCCAAATACGTCAATACTCATTATGATGCTCTAATGGTTTATTCTTTTTTTATGTATTTTAAAAATTCTTCATGTCTTTGGTTCATTGTAACTTCTATTTTTTTAATATTCTTTTGTAATTCAATAATCTTACTCTGGAAAATTTTTAGTTCAGCTTCAATTAATTGAGAAAGAAAGTCCAAATTTACTGCATCAGCGGCTTTATGTGGATAAGCGACGTTACAGATTCTCTTATTATCTGCATCATAGTGACCGTCTTCTGTAATTTTATATCCTATTCCAGGTGGACCTCGAGAGCCCTCCTTTTTTTTGCTCAATTTTCGACCAAACACGTCGACACTCATTTCAATACTGATGATAATTGTAAAAGGGTTCTCTTAATATACATAACCAGCTTCTCGGAGTTCCTCTATGATAGAATGAATTTCATTGACATGACTAAGATTACCAGCGGCTTGTTCTGCAATGAGTAATCTTAATCTATCAACAAGCTCGTTCGGATCATCCCAGTACACATAGTCAAATGCTGTTTTCTTTCTAGCTATTTTGTATCTAAGCAAAAGACCGTATCCACCAATAGATTTTCGCTTCTTAGTACCGCTTGTGATAGGAGATAAATTGGGTTTAATGAAAGTCTTAAATTTATTCAAATTCGAATAGCGATATTTTTGATTCGCGTCAAATCTTATTTTATGAACGTTAGTACTTTTAATAATTTCCATATAATTATCTTGATCCAATGAACTAATTAATTTAGTATTAGGTTCTTTCTGAAAGAGAAGTTCCATTAATCCGAGAGTCTTTACATACGATTTATTGTTCACTGTCACACTTTCATTTTTAAAATAAATAGGAGAGTTACCAATCACATATTTATTTTGTTTTAAGCAAACACCAAATGTTTTATCTAAATTGTTACTTTTCTGTGGATTATCATGTAATTGTCGAATATATTCTCCTACAATTGAATCATTGAACAGCAAATTAGATGTATTTGAAGATTTATCTGTGTCAGTTATTTCAAAGGATTTATCAGCACTATCGTTATGCTGCGAATCATCATCTTCATCAATATCACTAACAGCAGACTCAAATGAAGTATCATGCGGTTGTATTGTCTCATCGAACTCATCGTCAGTGCTATTAAAATAATTAGATTTTTCTAATGTTCTATTAGAATTGAAATCGGCCTCTGGTTTTATTCTCTGTTTCAAACGTAATTCTGTTTTCTCTTTTTTCAATGGTACTGTAGAAGTAATAGCATTGGCAACACCACCCTCATCAGTCACCCTTACGAGTTTGTTCAATGGATCAACTATTGGCTTAAACGTTTCATTTAAAGTCTTTTCTAAACTAGCTTGTCCTTTCTTTAATAACTGATGCTTACGTCTGATTGCATCACGAGCTTGAGTTAAATGCTGAAGCACAATTTTCTCCCGATCAAAGTCTGCCATGTTAACACTTGTGTTATCTAAGAAGGAATAATCTCTATCCATTTACTCCATGATATTTATAGCAAAAGAATCAAATCCCTTGCGATATCTACCATTATTTATTGGTCTATCTCTATCGATAACCAAAAATCCATGATTATCGTCACGCCAACATTTTGAACAAATTTCTTTAAACTTCTCAAAAGGCATATCCGAATTGACGTGATCATTATAGATATGTTTAATGTTAACATCATCTTGTCGGAATAGTACTAATAAATTTACATTATCTCTAATGAGATGTTTTGGAATACGAGCATATGATTGACAAAGATAAAAACTATCTACTTTTTTATGTCTACCCATACAAAAGAATGCTCTTACGTTATCTTGCTTTTCAGTGGCTATATCATCAAAAATCATAATAGAGTTTGGTAGCGTTTTATCTGGAGAGACAACTGACTCGTGCTCACTAAAAGCGAAGTACTGTACACCTTCAATAGGCTCTAATAAATCCTTCAGAAATTTATACTTAGGTTGGTTAAGTGATTTCGAGTACACGTATATATTTTCAAATCTGAGTCCATTAGGATGTGTTATTAATGTTAGTAAACAGTTAGTTTTCCCACAGTTGCTTGGTCCACAGAACACTGCACGTATAGTGTTAGGTAGTAGCTCACCATGTCTTTTTTCTTTTTTTTCCGTCTCTACAACTCTATCGAAATTTATGACTTGAAGCTTAAGCGGCTGCTCTTTGAAATTCTTGATGTTTGTCGATCCCCAAACCATCAACGAATAAACTCTTAACGTATATAAAGGGTCTTTATATATTTCAAACTTCATTAACACATTGTCTCTTGAAGGTGCATGATGATATCTCATCGGCGACAAAAGATAAAGAAAGGTTGCGGTCTAGTAAATAAAATCATTAATAGATTACCGTTTGAAGCTCATTTGCCGGGCTATCAGTACTGCGGACCAGGTACTAAATTGAATAAACGATTGGCTCGGGGTGATCCTGGTATAAATCAACTAGACGCAGCTTGTAAAGACCACGACATTGCTTATTCTCAAAATCAAGAAAATATTACAGCAAGACACGAGGCTGATAAAATTTTAGCTGAAAAAGCTTGGAATAGAGTGCGAGCTAAAGACAGTTCTTTTGGTGAAAAAGCAGCTGCTTTTGCTGTAGCTAATATTATGAATCTTAAAAGAAAATTTGGTATGGGTATCAAAATGTCGTCAACGTACAGGAAGAAACAGAAAACAAAGAAAAAACATGGAAAAGGCTTGAACAAGCGGAAGAAATGTAGAAAAAGTAAAAAACCAATAATTAAATTGAAGAAAATTATTGAAGCTGCGTCGAAAAGCGCAACACCTAGCAATAGATCACTCGTAGTCATTCGATCGGCTTTAAAAGGAGCT
Source organism: Philotrypesis tridentata (assembly GCA_018906965.1). Lineage (NCBI taxonomy): Eukaryota > Metazoa > Arthropoda > Insecta > Hymenoptera > Pteromalidae > Philotrypesis > Philotrypesis tridentata. The sequence goes on from JACCIB010000062.1 coordinate 839,058, forward strand.
AAGGAAGCGGTTAAAAAAGCAGGTGGGAAACGTAAAATAAACATACCTCACATTCTACCACGTCCAGCCAAAATAGGTGGAGTTCTTCCATTTTTGATTCCATTATTTGCTGGCTTGAGTGCAACTGGAGCTTTAGCTGGTGGTGCTGCATCAATAGCTACAGCAGTAAATAGTGCTAAGAAGGCTCAAAATGAGTTAAAAGAGTCTCAGAGACATAACAAAACCATGGAAGCTATTGCTTTAGGTAAAGGTCTTTATCTCAAGCCATATCGCAAAGGTTATGGTCTTCACCTTAAGCCTTATGTTAATGGGCAAGGTTTAAAAAAAAAAAACTTCAAAATAGCTTTACCGAAGCGTGCGTTAACTGATTTAGACATAAAAAAGTATTCAAAATCAATGAGAATTAAAAATTTTCGAGGTGTTTTCATGCGTAACGCTTTACCTCCTAATGGCTCGCACTATCAAGAATCAGCTGTTGTGAATCTAGATGACAAGAATGGACCGGGTACTCATTGGGTAGCCTATAGAAAGAGAGGAAATGAGGTTATCTACTTTGATAGTTTTGGAGATCTACAACCACCTATAGATTTATTACTGTATTTTAAAAATGCTAACGTTAAATACAACTATGAAAGATATCAGGATTTCAATACGTACAATTGCGGCCATCTTTGTTTAAAATTTCTTTTGAATAAACTATAAAAAATAGATAACACATGAATAACCGTCATTCGATAAATAACTATCATGGAGAATACACTAACATTGAGTCTAACAGGAAATAAATCAGTACTCGAAGCATATTATTTTCCACCGATTGAGCTGAATCCTAATAACAAGTACGAACTCGGACTAATAGATCTGTTAACCTTTAATTCAATACCAAATATTGACGTTGGTAGTAATAAATTTTATGTTGATAAGCATGAAATTGTTTTACCAACAGGTAGTTATGAAATAGAGGATATCGAGACCTTCCTTCAAGAAGCGTTAACTCCCAAGGGAATATCATTAACTTTAAAACCAAACAATAATACACTACGTAGTGTTATTAAGTGTAGCCATAAAATAAATTTCAAACCGAACGATTCTATAGGAACAATTTTAGGTTTTACTAAACGTGAACTGACTGCAAACGAAACACATAATTCTAATTTACCAGTCACTATACTCAAAGTCAACGCTATAAGTATAGAGTGTAATATCACTGCAGGTGCATATATAAATGAACGCAAAGGACACGCTATACACGAGTTTTTTCCGGCAGTACCACCAGGATATAAGATCATAGAAGTGCCTTCTCACGTCATTTACCTTCCAGTCACCGTCAGAAGCATTGATCATTTACAGATACGTATTGTCGATCAAGACGGACAATTGGTTAATTTTCGAGGAGAAACTATCACAGTGCGATTGCATATGAAGATAGTATAGTAATGGGGATAGTATATAATCTCAAAGTTGGTCGAGGCTATATTAACCGACCGAAATGTCGTCCGACGATCAGTCGACAGCGAGCTACCACAGCGCTCACGCATCAGAGCATTCAGTTTCTAAAAAGTCTAAAACTAAAAATCGTGGACGATTCTCCTCGTGGTGGAAAATATCCTGTGTATTAGTTTGCTGCTTACAACAAAATGGAAGAAATTCTAAACATTCATTCAGGTGTCGATTTCGATGAGTCTATAGCTCATTACGAGATTCATGCACATCAGCCATATTCATTGACATATTTCAATAATAGTGATGAAATTCGTATTGCAATTCAACATCAGGATCTGTGTCTCCTACCATCGCGTAGTATGATTCATATTTGTGGGCGATTAACAAAATCGCCTGGTACAGCTGCAGTAGAAAAAACGAAGTTTGTTAATAATGCCATCTGTCATTTGTTTGAGGAAATTCGGTATGAGATTAATGCTATTGAAATAGATAGAATAAAAAATGTTGGCTTAACAAGCCTTATGAAGAATTGGATTTCGCTCAATCCAAATCAAAGCTCCATTGCTGAAAATTCGGGTTGGACTGCAGATAAAAATGATGTGGTAATAACAAATAACCAAGGTTATTTCGACGTAACTATTCCTCTTAGTATGCTGCTTGGCTTTGCAGAAGATTACAAGAAAATTGTGGTTAATGTTAAGCATGAACTTATTCTCACTAGATCACGAAATGATTTAAATACTGCTATAGTTGAAGGAACAGGAAATCCAGCAACTTACGAAAATTTTAAAATTAATTTAACGAAAATTGAATGGTTGATGCCTTATGTAGTGGTAGCTGATAGAGAAAAAATTAAACTACTCAATCATATAGGACGTGATAGAGCAATTACAATGAGTTATCGCACATGGGAGTTGTATGAATACCCAAAATTACCCCTCACATCAAAGCACGTTTGGAGTGTCAAAACATCTAATCAATTAGAAAAACCACGATTTGTCATTTTAGCATTCCAGACTGCACGTAAAAGTGTACCAAATGCCAATGCCAGTAATTTTGATCACTGTAATATTAGTAATGTAAAACTATTTCTAAACTCTCAGTGCTACCCGTATGGAAATCTAAATCTAAACATAAATCAAAATCAGTATGCTGTATTATATGATATGTACGCTAATTTCCAAAGCGCATACTATGGAAAGGAAAATGAGCCTATACTTAATAAAACCAATTTTATTACGAAATTGCCTTTAATAGTTATCGACTGCTCCAAACAAAATAAATCTATCAAAAGTGCGCCTGTGGATGTACGTCTTGAATTTGAAACAAGGGAGGATTTCGCCGATAATACAGCTGCTTACTGTTTGATTCTTCATGATCGTATTGTTCAATACAATCCAATCAGTGGAGATGTTAGGAAGTTAGTTTAAAAAATACATGAATAACTGTAAACTACATTATAATTTTCTGAATAAAAAATACTTTTTATTATTTAAAAAATTTATTTGTACATTTTATTTATACCATATGTATACCCACACACATGCATGCACACGCACATACGCGCACACACACACACACACACACACACACACACCCACACATGTATACGCATACATACATACACATAGACACACACACATACACACACATACAGACACACCCACACACTTGCATACTCACATTCAAAAGCATACACATATACACACATTCAAACGCACACAAAATGCATGCATATATATACATACAGATTCAAATGCATGCACACACGCATACTCAAATACACACATTCATTCAAACACATATACGCACATACGCGCACGTACGCACACACGCACGCATACGAACACGCACAGTCATCTTATCTCAGACGCTACATATATAGATATACACAGGGTACGAGTATTCCCTCTCTCTACCGACAGTGTATATAGATATACGCAGGCTACGAGTGTTCCCCTCCACTCTAACGCTACATATATAGATATACACAGGGTACAAGTATTCCCTCTCTCCACCGGCCGTGTATATAGATATACGCAGGCTATGAATATTCCCCCTCTTCAGCGGCACCGTTCTAGCGATGGGACTTATTCCACGGTGTATACGTATAGTGCAACAGCTTAGCTATATATATTCAGTTACATTTAGTCAAAGATATTTAAAAAATAGCTTCTTTCAATAACATTCCTTTTCTTAACTGAAAAATTAAATTTATTAAATAAAAAAAAACATTGAAAAACTAAGCATCTACTAGACGTCCCGTGACGGCTTATTTTTTTCATCTCTCTCGCTCTCTCCGCCGCCGCCGCCGCCGCCGCCGCACTATACCCCCTCCCCGTCAGCGGGGCCAGAACATACCTCCATGTATTTCAGATGGGCTGCCTCTTACAGCAGCGGGGCTAGCTCCCCCCTATCCATCTATCACGGCAGCGGAGCCAGGTCCCCCCAGCGGGGCCAGAACATACCTAGTACACCTACTAAATGCAATTAAAGTATACATATCTAAATCACAAAAGCAAACTAAGTATTACTTACGGGTACTATCTAGCATATATTTTTGTACTTCAACACATATACACTGAAGTATATTAGCTGACTCGGGTGCTGCATATTAGTCTGCATTAGTATCTCGATACTGAAAATAAAATAAAAGTTGTGAATACCAATTTATAATCAAAATATTACAAAGTTTACAATTATATTTGCTACTTACCATTAATGATGAAATGAAACTCTTCAAATTCAATGCGAAAGCCAATCAGTCCATATTTGTCTATGAACAAAAAAGAAACACAAAGAACTAAATCTTTATAAATGTGTAACGAAAGAAAAATTTTCATTTGCGTCTTCATTTCTTACTATACGGCAATCTGATTCAGGTCAAGCACATACACTAGCTTGTCTAGTATATTTACCTTATAAATTAGGATTAGCCCTCGACAGTCTCTTCCAAATTATTTCATTACCTCTCGATAATACGGCGAGAAGAGTAAGATCGCGGCACGTATAGATAGATACGACGAGGACCACGCGCGCAATATATGCCGATTTTCCCGAAACAACAAAATATTCCGCACTCGTGATTTCCTCGCGTTTGCTCGAGTAATTAGGAAACTCGAGAAAACGCCCAAAAACTGAACATATTTAAGCGCAAGACTCGCTGAACGACCAGTGATCCCATAGACTGGCTATGCACGTAGCCGGGATCCTCACTGACTCAACTTCGTACTGCGACCGAGCATCGAAGAGAGTCGCGGCATCACTATTCCGAAGCGATCGCCAATTGAGTCCTATCGTCTTGCTGATCGAGCAATTTTGATTCATTTTTTTGTCTGTATTTTTGTGGCAAAATTTTTATGAAAAAAGATTTTCACCATCATATTCTACGGACTATTAACTATGAACAAAGTCAATAAAAAAATTGACATATTCATCACTTTATCTTAGGCATAAGCCCTCAATCCACCGTCGGCATATTCGTCATTATAAAGAAGACAACACACCCGTCATGCAGTGGCCTTTTGCCCGCGCCATCCACAACCATACTGGAGAAGATGGCATTGTTCTAGTAGCCACCGTCAGGATAGCAAATGGCGAATATAAGCGTGCTATAAAATATGTATCACCCTTACCTATTCATGCATAATTTTAAGATTATATCTTGTAACAATATAATTCTCTTGTTTTATGTACACAGCACTTTAAATATAAGTACTTCTTCATCAAAATCTTATGTATCTTATGATTTTTTTTTTAACTTGACAGTTCAAGACGGGCGGCATGTTGCAATGCAATAGCATTGTCAGTGTACTGTTACGTCGGGATAGTGACGCTCACAACTATATATTTATTATTGGAGGTGTGATGGTTTTTCGAATAAAGGAAATATGTGTTTGGTAATTTAATAAATTTATTATGAGTCAGAAATCTATATACAATTCTCTCCTTTGGCTACCGTATTCACGGTCATGGCCTACCGGGTAGGAGAGCGGGATTTCGAGATTACCTCTGTATATAATGCGTGTTAGACAAACGTGAGTGTGAACGCCCGCAGCGCTAACAGAATACGAGGCCGTACCTTGCGTGTGTGCGTAAGTATATATGTGTGTAGGGAAGTCGCTGATCGTGCGTGTGGCTCGATGTGGCGTTGAGTTGTCCCTCTGATGCTCCAGCAATGCTTCCAAGAATAGACGCTCTGGGTTAGCGTCGAGCGGTTGCGAGGTGTCAGCGGCTGCAGCGTCTGGCTTTGAGTCGGTGGTTGCTCTCAGCTCTCTTGCTTTTCCGAACTTTCGGATGAGGTTGGATTCGTGATAATCGTCTCGTAAGCGGCGGTTCCCCGTATGCAGCACTGGTTGAGATAGAATGAGTAGGTCACGGGCAGAGATTCGTCCGTGCTCTTGATCCCTGGATGGTCGACTAGCCTCCGGAGCTTTCGCTCCAGATCTATTTAAGCGTTCGTTCTTCCCATTGTCGCGCTGTATTTGCCGCGCAGAATATTTCCGCGTAGGTTTTTCCGAGCTTAATCGATGGTTTTCCTATAGTGGGGGCTATTTTCAGATACAGTATGACTCAGATGATCTCCGTGAACATCGGAAATTCGCTATAAATTCATGATTTCCCATTTCTAGGGCGCCTTATTTGGGGTGGCTACTCTTAATTTTATATAATTATCCGGAGAACAGTCATCAGACAGATCGGGTTACATTTGATCTGCGTAGATCGAGACATTATAAAAAATTTAATTATATACTCTTCGCGGTTTATTACACTTCCGCCCTTATGAAAAGACGAGAGTATCACTCGAGTCGCTTACACGTAGTGTGCTAGCAGTATTTTCACACGAATATGGGTATTTGATTGTCCCTGTTTGTGGTTTTTGCACAAGGTACTGCTTTACAAAGGTTGGTTGTTACAATGCGCTCTTTAGTCTTAGTATTTAACGACTTTCACACTCACTATTTTTAAAAAAAATTTTCAAACAAAATTACACATACAATGGAGATAATTTTTTTCCGAGTCAAAAATTTTTCCTCTTTTACGACCGTTTTACCAACGATTTTCAATGTTTCGCAAAAAATTTTTACTGACTTCTTAATGCTTTTAGTGTTTTTCGGGTTAAATTTTACAAACATTTTTCCGACAATTAACGTGTTTCAGGTTAGTATTAACGCTTTTCAGGTTAAATTTTACAAACATTTTACCGACAATTAACGTGTTTCAGGTTAGTATAATAAATTAACGCTTTTCAGGTTAAATTTTACAAACATTTTACCGACAATTAACGTGTTTCAGGTTAGTATAATAAATTAACGCTTTTCAGGTTAAATTTTACAAACATTTTACCGACAATTAACGTGTTTCAGGTTAGTATAATAAATTAACGCTTTTCAGGTTAAATTTTACAAACATTTTACCGACAATTATTAACGTTTTTGTTAGTGCAATAGTTGCATAATATTATTGCTCTTTTTCCTATTTTATATGTTCTTTGTTCCTGTAAGCAAGCAAGATTTATGTTAAAAGTTTTCTGTGGAAAGAAAAATTTATAAGTGTCTTTCATTGTAATGGTTTCGTAAGTATTTATTGATTTCGTAGTATTTTTCTTTTCTCATGGTTGTAGTTCTCTGTTTTTAGATTCTTATGTGTTCCCACTCTGCCAAAAATTTTCGTCGATTCCACTCGACGAGTTTCGTGATATTATTCGTTCTCTCAGTTCTGATCTGTTTTCGCTCGGAGCTTCTACACTTCTTTCTCTACTGTCGTCATGCCGATCACCGTAAGTTTGCTTTACTCCTTCTTTCTTTATGTCCAATATTCTCTTTTGTCAATATGTCATTTGTTATCTTTTTATGTTGCAGAGGTCTCGTTCTCGTCAAAATCGGGAGGAGAATTTACAAATCGTTCTCCCGACTCAAGTGTCTGAATTGGAATCTTCGTCGTCTTCATCACCATTGTTGTCTCTGTCGTCTTCGTCGTCTTCGTCGTCGCCGCCTTCGCCACCTCCTTCGCCGAAATCTACTGATTCTTTTTCGGGCCTTCCGATAGTGATGCCTTTATCTTCGTCGGACTCAAGTGCCAGTGCTTCTATTGGGTGTACTCCGGCCTCACCTCCCAGGCGTGATTTCGAAGAGGCGGATACCCTGTTGGGTAGTGAGTGGGATATTGCTGTTGTTCGTACGGCTTTTTCTGAAGATTTCGACTTTAGTCCTCGGATAGAGGATAGATGTCGTCAACCTATCTTCTGGGAAAAATGCCATTTTCCGAGTCCTGGTCGTTGCCTTTATTGCGGAGGCGTTAATATCTTGCCGGCGAGGATGGAGATTGACTTTCGTCGAACTGGAGGTCCTTATGTAAGTTTTTATCTCTGCTTTTTTTTTGTAGGCCTATCTTTAATTCTTTTTATTCTTTTTTTCTCAGTATTGTTTCCCTACGGTGGCTCCGTCTTCCTCGGCTTGTAAGAAGCATAAATTCGTCCTGTGTCATGACATGCATTTCTCCCTTACTCCGGGGGATTGCGATATTTGCGGTTGGGGCACTTACATGCGGGCTCCTTTGATGCGTTGGGAAAATGTAGAGGTGAGTCCCGTATATATTTTTTTTTGCTATTATTTCTTCCTTCTAGGGTTATATTTTTCTCAATTTTTTTGTTATAGGAGTGGCGAGTTGTTCCGTTGACGGGCGATCATCCTAATGTCTTGTGGAACAATCGGATAGATTCCGTAGTGATTCGTCCTTGGTGCTGATTATTCTTCAGTAATTTATGTTGTGAACGTATTTAATTGATAATATACGTATATAAATATCTCTCATACGTTTTTTTTTGTTTATTTATCCGGTTTTCTTTTCCTTTCCTTTTTCCTGCTCTCGGCTTGCTTGATTTTTGTTTCCATTTCTTTCCGTTGTAAGATTACGTTTATTTGAATTCTTGGCATTTTACCTGTGTTGTTTTGAGAGAATTCGTGATCATGACATGTGTTCTTTTGGTAGAGTATATATATATATAGTTGGTCTCTCTAGCGGAGTGGCTTCGCTGCGCTCCCCCCTTCAGCGTTCTAGTTTATTTTCGACTTCATTCTCGTAGAGTAGGGCAGTGGGGCGTGGTAGATCGTTGACTTTCGTACGGTGGGTCATGTTTGTTATGATTTTGTCTGTGTAGGCGACCTTCTGTTAGAAAAAATCTTTGAGGGTGTTTGGTGAAATTCCGGTTTGCCACATACATATGAAACACTTGTCCTCATATAATAAGTCGTATTGGTGCGTGGGTACAGGACAGGTTCGGCATACTACGTATGCATTCTTCAAATATAGTTGAGGATCCATGCGATGGCATAATTCGCATTCTCGTCTGATATCCAAACCCATCTCGCAAATAGTGCATTTTCCATAAGTTTTCTTTGATGCAAATCCTTTTCCTCCGAAGTTAAGCTCTAGGTTTTCGATGTGTAAATAGCCTCCTGTTCTATCAAATGGTAAGTCTAAATCCAAATTTGGGTGGAAGAGTTTAGCGATCTCTCTTGACATTCCATGAATTCCTGTTTGCATGGGAATTGCTCTTTCGTCTTCTAAATTAACGTCCTCGGGCGTATTGTTCCTTAATTGAGTGGTGACGTTTCCGCAAGGAAATCCCGAAATAAAGGGACGTCC
>JACCIB010000620.1:0-113321 GCA_018906965.1 Philotrypesis tridentata
GTCGTTTATGAGAGAGGCCACGCGGGGCTGGCATAAATCGCTTCAATCCGCGAGATGCATTTTCGGCGGGCGGACGGGTAACACTGTCAAATCGTACGATGTGCGGTCGGGAGAAAAATTAAATATGTCGATGTCTGTTCTTTGTATCCGTATATCTGCAAGTACGGCCGATATCCCACTGGTCATCCGAAACTCTATGTCGGTGAGACTGAGTGCGCGCAAATTGTCGGCGCTAATAATGACATTCGAAACATTGACGGCTTGATCATGTGCGAGGTGTTGCCGCCGAGGGACCTCTACCATCCGGTTCTGCCCGTGCGCATGCATAACAAGCTGCTGTTTCCAATGTGTCGGTCGTGCGCCGAGACCCTGTGTCAGTCAGATTGCGAGCACGAGGATGCGAGAGAGCGCGTTTTTGTCGGGACGTGGGTGGCCGACGAGCTGAAAAAAGCCGTGGAATTCGGCTACGTGGTCACGAGGGTACACGAAATTTGGGCGTACAAAGTCACACAGTTGGACAAACGAACTCGACGTGGCGGTCTCTTTTACGAGTACATTGATAAATTCTTTGCGGAAAAGATGTATACCTCGGGTTATCCGCCAGAGTGCGGTGATGGCAGCGATCAGGCGGCAATCGACACATTTCTCGAGATATTCGAGCGTGAGGAGGGAGTGAGACTGGACAAGAGTCGCATAAAATTTAATCCTGGTCTGCGTTCCGTGGCAAAGCTATGTCTGAATTCACTTTGGGTAAAGTTTGGTCAGCGGGAGAATATGACGAAAACGGAGATAGTTAGAGATCCCAAGAGACTCTTTGAACTTCTGACCAGTGCGGATAAAGTAGTGTCCTCTGTTTTACCGGCCAACGATGAAATTCTTTACGTCAGCTGGTCCTATCGTGCAGACGAAGACGTGGAGATTGAATCGTCGCCTGCGTGTAGCCTAGTTATCGCGGCTTACACCACAGCGCTAGCCCGACTCAAGCTTTTTGCCGAGCTCGAGCCATTGGGTGAACGCGTGCTGTACTACGACACAGATTCCATAGTGTATGTGAGTGGGTGTGAGAACAGCGGTGTAGATGGTGGTGAGTACGAGCCGACAACAGGGCCATTTCTAGGTCAACTGACCGATGAGCTGGCGGGCTACGGTGTCGGCACGTACATCACCAACTTTGTCTCGGGTGGTCCGAAATTCTATGCTTACAAGTATCGAACACCCGCGGGCGTAGAATCGTGTGTCTGCAAAGTCAAGGGTATCCGATTGGATGCATCGGCAAGCGAGAAAATTAATTTTGATTGTATTAAAAAACTGGCGAGTGGCGAGATACCGCCGGTATTTCTCACATTCGATGCCATTAGAAGAACAAAATTTCACAATGTGATAACACGCTTGGAGGGTAAAATTTGTGAGCCTATTTACTCTAAACGACGTTTTGTGGGTAGTGATAAGAGCTACCCGTATGGTTTTGTAAGACGATGACGACGACGACGACAACGATGATAATCAGACAATGTAAAAAATAAATAAAAAGGTCAAATTCATCTCAATTTTTCTGGTTTTTCAACTGTCAGCCCGCCCCCCACCCCAATCGCCGCCACCCGTTAGTGTTAGTAAGTTACGTCGGCTAGCCGGCTCGCGCGAAGCTCCCGAAGGGCGCGAGCCAAATGGCTGACCGTTCCGGAGCTTCGCAGCGCGCGAACGCGCAACTGAGCTTCCCGGCAGGGAAGCCTTATATCTTATCTTATGCGCGCGAGAGGGGCCCCCGCCGCCCCGCGCGTTCGTAGTCCTCCCCCGCCAGGGGGCGTTGTAAATCTCGCCTCTTATAAAGCTCGCGGATCGTGCGGCTCGGTGTGTTAGTCGGGCCTCGTGAGTGAGTGAGTGAGTGAGTGAGTGAGTGAGTGAGTGAGTGAGCGAACGACGATGGATTTGCGGCGTTGGCGACACCCGTGGACGTGCATGATATGCGGTCCCACCTCGTGCGGCAAGACCGTATTCATTGCCAATTTTCTCAAACACATTACGGCACTGAGCGATACTCGCTTTGAGCGTGTACTGCTCTACTATACCGAGTGGCAGCCGTCCTACAAGAAATTTGCCGGTAACATTGAATTTCACGAGGGATTGCCGAAGACTGAGGACTACAGTGGGGATCCCGAGCGGCCCAAACTACTGATTCTCGACGATTTGATGCGCGAGTCGGCCAGCGCGAGTGTGGTCAATCTATTTGTCAAGGCCAGTCATCATTGCAATCTCAGCGTTTTCCTTCTTTCGCAGAATCTCTTTCATCGGGGTCAGCGCGATATATCGCTGAACTCGAATTACATTGTAATTTTTAAGAATCCTCGAGATCGCTCGCAGATTCAGTATCTGGCGCGTCAGCTCTGCCCGAAAGATCCGAAATTTCTGCAGGAGGTCTACAAAGATGCCACGTCTCAGCCCTATCACTATCTGCTGTTCGACTTGAAGCAGGATACACCGGAGAATTGTCGCGATCGTACGTGTATTTTTCCGCACGATCGACATCAGTATGTGTACGTGGCGCGGCGATAGCATAAAAACAGCGTGCAAGCCGACAATGTCACATTCGTTCGTCTGTAATGGTCGGAGAAGCATCGTCTTTGCAGCAGCAGCAGCAGCAGCAGTAACCAATTCCAAGAAAATATATTGAAGTACTGGTAGTGTTGTGCTATCATCTTGATGAGGAGCAACGCTTGGCTCTTCTACGCCAGGCTAATCGCAAACTTGTTCTCATTCTCGCCGAGTGCGTACTAAATATTCTCCATGGAAATGTACCGTTGAGCAAGTGCTACATCAGCAAATTGCGTAAACACGCGATATTACTGCGTAAAATCATAGAGCCAGGACAGTCGGTCAGGTTGTGCAAAAAACGTCTAATTAAGGCACAACGTCTTTTACCGATAATTGTGAAATCTGTTATATCAGCATGGAACATGCTAACAAAATGATTTTGGTGCCGCAAGAGTGTATCGATGGTTTACGATGACGACAACGACAACGACATCAGCAGCAGCAGCAGCACCAGCACCAACTTCAATGCGTGCAAGCAAGTGATGACGATGGTGGTGGTGATGGTGGTGGTGGTGAAACATCTTTGGGCACTGTTCAGACACCGGGCTCCGAGTTCAGACATTGCGGCTCGATGACGAGATGAGCAAAATTCTTAATTCACGAAAAATTACGAATGATCGTGACAAATGGTCAATGTACCAGCAGGTTCTGCAGCGTTTCCTACACTACAAAAATGCAAACTCTCATGATAACAACAATGATGATGATGATGACGACGATGATGATAATAATGTAGATAATGTAGACAACGACGTTGTTGGTCAAACATCTAATGCTGTTGCTGCTGCTGCTAGTGCTGGTAATGCAGAAAAAAATCCGTTATTATTATCCGATGAGCAAATTATGAAGAGTGTACCCAAGAGTTTTCGTGAAAATGCCACCAATATCATTGACTGTCTACGTCGGTCTGGTGACGTTGCCTGGGATAATCAGGGTTGCGTGATGCTAGATGGCACGCGTGTACGTGGTGTCAATATCATTGACTTGGTGAACGAGACTCTGAGAAGGAGACAAAAGGCGCCGCCATCACGCAATTACAGACAGTTTATCCGTGTACTTCGACGGGCACACGTCCCTCTGGAATTCGTAGGCAATCCAAATCTTCATTCTGCTTTGGCCACCGCTATTCTGGAAGAGTCATCGATTATTCCCAGGGTGGGGGAGAACGAGGAGGCGGTGACTGCGGCGAAAAGTGAGGATCCAAATTTTTCAGTATTGTCAACGACATCGACGACGGCTTATCGGACACCTACTGGCGTGGCGGATCTCTCCAGCACCAGCACTAGCGAGGCCAGCAGTGGTGACGACGCACAAGTCAAAACTTCACCGATATTGCAACAAAAATTGGGGCTCAATACTAGTAGTAGTAGTAGTAGTAGTAGTAGTAGTAAGAGAAAGCGTGCCAACACCAGCATTTCTCTCGCGGATTCCTCGATAGCTTCAGTTGCGCCACCTACGAAAAAATTACTCAAAGAATCTGCTCTCTCTAAATCCTTGAAATGGGAACACATGGACCTATGCGAATAATACCATCACAGCCATCTACTATAAGTGCTGGTGGTGGTGGTGGTGGTGGTAGTGTATTAGATATGCTGATTAATCAAATACCGTTTGAAATGCATGTGCCGGGATATCAGTTCCTCAGACCGGGCACTCATCTCGAGGAGAGGCTAGCACGTGGTGAGAGTGGCATAAATCCCCTCGACAGAGCCTCTCTCGAGCATGACATTGCCTATTCGCAGAATGATGGCAGTGACGGTAGTACTACGCGTACTCGAGCCGATCGACGTCTTGCAGAGCGTGCTTTTTCACGCATGCTATCCGAGACGTCAAGCAGAGAGGAGAAAAGTGCTGCTCTACTAACTGTTTTATGCATGGTCGGTAAAATCGCACTAGTTAAGGTTTATCGAAAAATCAAGCGAACCTTTAAATGTGCGCGCAAGAGGCAGAGGAGGCCAGTTGGTGGTAGACGCCAGTCCAGGTATGGAGTCTAAGCTCGAGAAATTATATTACGGCCTCCCATCTCCAGCAGCTTACACGGGGGGCGCTGCAATCGTGCAGGCTGTGAGGCGACAATATCCCGGGAAGGTGGTGAGAGAATGGCTCGAGAGTCAAGATGCACACACTCTGCATAAAGCGGTGCGATTACGCTTTCCCCGTCGCTCTTATCGGGTATTCAGCCCCTACGAGCTGTGGGAGGCTGATTTGGCTGACTTTCGCGCTCTCAAGACCTACAACGACGATTACACCTACGTGCTGGTTGTCATCGATGCCCTGTCAAAGTATGCGTGGGTAGAGCCACTTCATAATAAAACAGCGAAGAGTGTGGCCGAGGGTCTGGAGCAAATAATCAAGCGAAACGACGACCGATCACCCAAATACTTTCAAACGGACAAGGGCAGAGAATTCAGTGGACGCGAGCTGCAGCATTTTCTGAAAAAACGAGAAATTATTTATCGTGCTCTGCGCGATCCCGACATGAAGGCGGCCATAGTCGAGCGTTTCATCAGAACGCTGAAAGAGCGTATGTGGCGTTATTTCACACATCTTGGCACGAGGCGTTACATCGATGTACTGGACAAGATTGTGCAGTCGTACAATAATACGTGGCATAGCGCAATAAAAATGGCGCCATCTAGCGTGACCATGTACAATGCCGCTAGAGCACGTGAAAATTTGGCACGACGATACGGTGGTGGTGGTGGTGGGAAACGACTACGTCATCGTATGCCTAAATACAGTGTGGGTGACTTGGTTCGAGTCAGTCGTGCTCGGGCAGCCTTTCGAAAAGCATACGAGGGTGGCTGGACACTGGAATTATTTAGAATTGTGAGAGTCAACGACGCGAGACAGCCGCCTACCTACACACTCGAAGATCTGGCTGGCGAGGAAATTGAGGGATTCTTCTATGAGCAGCAGCTGAGCCGTGTACATAAGGATTTGTCGAGCGAGGCCTTCGAGATAGACAAGGTGCTGGAGAGTAGAGGTAGAGGCGCGAGAAAAGAATATCTCGTCAGTTGGAAGGGGTATCCTGAAAAATTCAATTCTTGGATATCCGGAAAAGATTTAGTAAATATTCAAAACAATCACAATGAGAGATGAATTCTACATTGTTTTGTCCAGCAACAGCAGTAAATATGTTTATCCGAAAAATTCGTCGAATCATTTTACCACGCAACTACCCCAAAATTTTTCACTCCACGGTAATTGGTGTGTGGGCCTCACAGAAATACAAATACCCCTCACCTTCCAGCACATAGCGCCGAGAGACCGGCTGGAGGGTGTAGTGTGTATAAAGACAGATAAGGACAAATTTACGCGGACAATAAGCTGCATCCCACTGAGGATACAAAGACCTTTAGTCGAATAAAATGTGGCGTTTATCACGATATCGAGACTCTTTTACACGAGATAAATAATCTCGACAATGTAAAAGATCATCTCGTATTCGAAATTCAGTGTGGTGGATATATTCAGGTTAGATGCACATGTAGCCAAAATAAGTGCGCTAACTATGTCCATGCATTTTCTTTATCCGGAAAGTTGTCTAAAATATTGGGCTTTGACAGCAATGAATTATTATCGTGTGATGGTGAAGAGGAAAACACTGTTATTGGTAAACGGCCAGCTAACCTCATAAATGGTTGACCGAGCTTACTCATGATTTACAGCAGTATCTGTCAGCCTTACGTCACGGGTGATGTCTACTCGCGCCTACTGCGCACCATAACTCTTCATCTGCACAATTATACCTACGGTAGAACGCAAATTCAGAACTTTAATTCACCGATGTATTTGCCTCTGCTCTCCTCGTCGTTTCAGACGATTGAGATTGATATAAGGGGCGAGCAAGGCCAGCATTTGCCATTCGATTACGGGACGCTGACGGTGACACTACACTTCAAGCGCATCGACTGAAATCATCATGTCGCATCAGGCCGACGATTTCTACTTCCTTTACAACGGCCACAATCAGACAGGCTGTGGTGTTGGTGGGTGTGATAGTGGGGATAATTACGTCACAATTGATCGAAGATATTGTCAAAATGGCGCTGGTATTGGAAGCTTTTTGAAGGGTCTATATCGGAGCGCCTTACCTCTACCAAGCGTGGTGCTAAGTCCGTGGGTCGAGAAGCAGCTCACACTACTGCGAGGATCATGGACGATGTGGTGCGTGAGAAGCTGCCTCTCAAAGAATCGTTTAATCGTCGTATTGGCGAGAGTGGTGGTAATCTCAAACGCAAGGCCGGACAGGCATTGAATAAAATGCTGATGCAGAATGATGAGGAGGTGGAGGGGGGGGGGGGAGTCAAGCGCGAAAAAGAGTAGGGGTTTCACCTATAAAAGTACGCCTGGAGCGCGAAAATCACAGTCAAAGAGCGACCGTGGAGGTGAGCGAAGCACTGCTACAAAGCAGAAGAAAAATAAAACACAGCAGAAGAAGAAGAAGAAGAAGACTAAAGATATTTTTGGTAGCTAATCTTTTCACCACTACCATCATGGCTTTTTTACACACCGACTCGTGTGACTCTTTAAAATCGGAGCTATCGCTATTTGAATTGCCGCCAACACAAATAACCATAGAGAACTCTCATTGGGTGCAGTATAAGCCAATCTCGTCACTTGCCGATCAAGCACCAATAGAATTTACGATCCCCGGAAATACGGAATACATTGATTTGGCACACACAATGCTGAGTCTACGTGTGAGCATAATACGTACTACTACGCCGGACAAAGATGAGGAAACGCCACCTGATGTCGGACCCGTAAATAACTTCATGCACACACATTTCAACCAAGTGGACGTGCTATTCAATCAGAAACCTGTATCACCGCCAAATAATGCTTACGCGTACAGATCGTACATCGAGACACTGCTAAATTACGGTCCTGCAGCAAAAAACTCGCATTTGACGAGTGTCTTGTGGTACAATGACACAGCAGGTCACATGGACGATATTGCTCATGGTAATGACGGCTTCATTAAACGTCAGAAAATCATGAAAAATGGAAAAATTGATTTGCTTGGACACCTACACGTAGATGTCTTCAATATGGACAGATTATTATTGAGTGGTGTTGAGGTGCGTGTACGTCTTATTCGCTCTCGTGATAGTTTCTGTCTAATGGCGGAAAGTGACGTGTACATTGCACGTATAACGGAGGCAACACTCTTTGTTCGATGTGTAAAGATTAATCCGGGTATTGCGCTGGTTCATGAGAATAAACTCTCCAAGACTACTGCAAAATACCCTGTAACACGTGCGGAGGTGAAAAACGTGACTCTGAACAGCGGTGTCCATGGTCAATCAATCGATAACATTATACTAGAACAATTGCCAAAAAGAATTATTATTGGGTTCATTGAAAATCAGGCATACAATGGCGATGCAGGACTGAACCCTTTTAATTTCAAAAACTTTAACATAAATTTTTTGTGCTTATACGTGGACGGTGTGCAGGTGCCCTCGAAACCTCTACAGCCTGACTTCAAAACCACAAATACATATGTGGATGCGTATCACACTCTTTTCGGGTACTGGTATGCATTTTGCGAATATGGGTAATTCAATATCACGCGATGCATACCCGAATGGCTACTGTCTTTTTGCCTTTGATTTGACACCCGACTTATCGGCTAACACCGACAGTCATTGGAATTTGATTCGAAGAGGTAGCGTGAGAATCGACGTGAGATTTGATGACGCATTAGATGTCGTGGTGAATTGCATAATTTATGCTGAGTATGACAATCTTGTAGAAATTGACTCGTCTCGACAAGTTTTGGTGGATTACAGCGGCTAAGGTAGATGGCGCTTCTACTACAAAAAGACGGGTATAAAAGGCGCCAGTCGTGTCGAGAGCGGTCAGTCAATTGGTGGGCCTCAAACTGAACGGACAGACGCAAAAAAGCAGATCATGGACATAGTGATTGATCTACAGTTTTTCAAGGACAACAAGGGCCGTATAGTGCCAAAAGAAGTGGGTATAGTGGGGGTTACTCAAGAAATTACAGCCCATTGGATTACTGCACCTATTTGTAAAACGGCATTTCTGAAGAAAGACATTTTAAGACAGAATAATTGGCTAACACTGCATCATCACGGCCTAGATTGGTACGAGGGTGACGTGACGCTGAAAAAGTTATACAAAAGTTTGCACGAAGTTTGCCGAAGTGCCCGCAAAATATATGTGCGAGGGGCTGAAAAAGCAAAGGTGCTGAATAAGCTGACTACGAGAGATATTATTGATTTGGAGGAGAAGACGGAATGTCCACCTTTTCATAGATTACCGTACTGCGAGAAGTATTGCATGCAACACGCCATTAAACACTGTGCTCTCCACTATAGCTGTGCGCTCAACAACGCTTACAAATTGAAGTACTGGCTGACAGCGGGAGTCGGCGACGAGGATAAAGCCAAATCTTCAGAACGACCCTTCACCCCACCCTACGAGCTTTGCAATAATGAACTCTCTGGATATTCTCCAGCAACTTCAAAAAATGACCTCTCATGCGGTAGGAGTTTATCCGGCCGATCAAATTCCAGTAACGTGGGTAAAACCATGTGGTTTTGTGTTTAACACCGAAGATCATAAGAGACGTGGCAGACATTGGGTGGCAGTATACGTCACAGAAGATGGTGTTGGCTGGTATTTCGACAGTTTTGGAATGCCACCACGAGTTCCAGATCATTTGAGTCGAATTAAGCGAAATTGCAAACGCATAAGTTGGTGTAATATTCAGCTGCAAAGCACTTTATCCGATGCTTGTGGGAAATATTGTATCATGTTTCTCTACTATATGTTTAACGGTTTGGGTATCCGACGATTTCTCAAGAACTTTTCATCTGATCTCACCAGGAATGATGAGGTTGTCGAAAAATTTGTCGATAAGTTGTAATTTTAAGTCTAATATTAAAAAATGTTATGTGATGCGTGAATGTAACTAGATATATTTGCTTACGTGGTTTTTCAAGAAATGATTTGTCTGCAAATTTCTATTGGGCCCCCACTTTCTGGGCTCTTCATTCTCATTGGTTCTACCCCCATCCATCGAAGCGGTCCAGTTTTCGTATATAAGTCGCGGAGCTCGTGTGGACACCTCACAGTTCTCTCTTAATCGCACAACTTGTGAAAGCTCGAGGAAAAAAATGGCTGGCCAGAAGAGACAGTTGGAGAGTGCGAGTCAGGCGGAGGAGAGTCAAAAGACCAGGTATCGCTGCCATCAAATTCTACCCATGGTTTATGGACTGAACAATACCTACGGAAAACTTGTTCATGTGGGCCTAGAAAATACGGCAGTCGGCTCTGACGACTTTAATCCCGTTATTCGCCTCAGCAATCAAGACTTTCAAGGATTCTCCCTCTCACTGGCCACATGGACTGTGTTTCAGGAAAAATTTGACGAGATCGATAGATTCTTTCATGCCTACAGTGACGAGGATATGCTGGATCAAAAAATCATCATTGACGGACTCACAATTAGATTTATGATCAGCTATTCTTATCGAGCCATCGAGCTGATTAAGGAGGCTGCGGTGACCGCGCAAGGATCTGATGGACCCAGGGCGAAAAGACCACGTAAGCCATCACTGGTATTTAAGAGAGTCACCTTTGACAGGCTCAAGGCTCTGACCAAAATTATCGATAAAAGAATTAAGTATTTGTTAAGTGTAAAAGATGCTATTGCGATTGTTGTGAGCGAGGTTGGAAGTTATTGTAAGGAGAAGCTACAAAATAGTCAAAGCTCTCAATACACTTATTTTACAGCGTATAATATAGAGTGTGCCATGCGTGACTTTGACGACACACTTGTCGATTAAATAGATAAAATCTTAAAAGATAAAAATATAGTTTTAAGTTTCGAAGATGTTTACTTAATTATTTACGAATTTATTCATTTACATATTTATAATTTAGTCGTATATTTAAATAATACTTTATTATTACCTAACTCATAACTGTATCTAGATTTATAAGTAATAATTGAATAAATATAGTTATTTATCACAATACTCTCTCTTCTCATTTACCCGCATACTGTTTCCCAATACCTATCCCAAACATCCTACACATTCACTTTAGATGTAGTCTAGCTTACGTACTTCACTTTAGATGTAGTCTAGCTTAATTACGTGTACTATGGAGAAAAAGAAGCATCTTACCAGAGTGTCTTCTCGTTCAGAGGGGACTTTGGAGAAATACCTAAGGTTCTCCCAATTCAGAGGGGACTTTGGAGAGTGGAGGTCTCCTCAAAGTACCCCGCTATACTGTGGTCGAAAGGGGGAGAGGGGGGAGAGGGGGTCTCTCCCAAGTAGTTAGGCACCATGGCGACTGTAAACAAATATGTCCTTGACCAAAGTGACATAGACGAGAGGTCACAGGGGTCAAGGCCATATTTGTTTACTTTCTCCATGGTGCCATCATACTACTTACGGGTAATAACATAACAATTTATTTTTTCCATACATTCATGACTCCATGCATAACTCCATATATTATTTTGATTCAGGTCAGGGAACCGATAAACGTTTAAAATTTTAAATATTGATTTGAAATTATCAGTAACGAATTTTAATTTTTTATTAACTTTAAACTAGTTAAAATATGTGTTGTAGAATGATCTGTACTTGAAAATTGCAATTGCACAGAAAATTTCAAATCATTACTTAAAATTTAAAGTTTTTCCCATCCCCTTACATGAATTTAAACAATATACGGAGTTATGCATGGAGTTATGAATGTATGGATAAAATGAAGCGTTATGTTATTACCCGTTAACAGAGACACTTTTGTTAAATTACGTATTATGTTCAAATAAATGTTTTATTTATTTTTAAACAAAATTGTAATAAATTTTACCTTCTATTTACTCCTACAATAAAAACAAAGCTGCCATTCTTTTTATTCTGTTTCGGCACATCAAATAAAAGAAAAAACCATTCTAAGAATAACAAAACCCGAGATATTTCAAAATTTTCAGGAGATCGTGATTTGAAGTGGCCCAATCGAATTTTCTCTACCCGAAAATCTGTATTCCCACCACCGCGGCCGACGGCGACGGCGGCGCGCACCGCCGCCTTGATTGCATCCTCGCATTGTTCGCACATGCTTTTAATAAACTGAAACTTCAGTTTCGGCGTTAAGGAAACATTTTTCGTTAACTATCTTTCAGATCTTAATAACTGTATAGTTACACTTGCCATCGGTGGAGGAAAAATGGCTTCAATAAAAGGTAACAAAACAAACTTTTACTTAAACGAAGACCTTTTTAACGGTATTTTTAGATTTTCAATAAGTTTGTTTTCGCAGCGTGGCAGCTAGTGACTAGGTGAGTTAGGGAGAGGGAATGAATGAGAAGTTGAAAATAAAATTAAAATAAACACAATCAATGCGTGGTCAAAACAACCGTTTAATCCGGCATAAAAACCCCTTCGGAATAAGAAGAAAAGCCCGATCAAGCTGCCCGAAATCAATCAAGATTTAGTCTTTATTCAGAAAAGAAACTGAGCAGAAAAACGAAAACACATCGTTTATTTACAGCAACTAATACAGCGAAGGAGAAAATAGAACTTATACATAGATACTTATACAAAGACTTACAGTGCGTGCACACTATCAACTAAGCCGACTTCTGTGTCGGAGGTGACCGCAACCTAGCCGCCTTCTATGAGGCTAGGTTGCTGATAGGGAAGTAACTGCCTTTCGCACGTACTCTGTGCGCCTGGACAATTCCTTGGCCGTCGGAACGTCGTAAGGCACTTACTCAGAGTGCCTATGCACTCAACACTGGCACCCAATGTGTGCCTGATCCGCTGCACCCTTCAGACTCTTTAGTGGCTAAATGCCTCTCTCTGTCGCTCTCTCTTTGCGCGTATACACACGCGCTCAAAGAGTACAAAAGACAAATCCCGCTTCCGCCGTATGCACTAGAAACAATATTCAAAACAACACCAAGATGTACGGAAGAGGTTAATTTGTCGTCGGAACTCTGAAGGTCGCAGAGGAGGAAAGGTAGAACGTTACTCAACTGCAGTGAAAATCAGAATGCCGAAAGATCCCCGGCAAAGTGCATACGAGCCGGACGAGCCCTGCGCATGTAGGCCTCGTACTCCCACTCTCAAGTGTCAGCGGCTGAGGCCTCTGTTCAACTGTAGGAGTGTTCGGTTTGCAGCCAGACACGATATTCGCTACCTGCGCCTTTTCGGTACGACATACTAAAATTTGTGGAAATTTCCCGGTCTGCCGGTTAAAGCTGTGATTCTCTATTGCTCGCTTCCTCGCCCGCGTTTGCACTCGACAATGTTTATGCGGCGTTATAAAACAAGAAGATCGTATTTGGAATTCGGAGTGGTAACAATGAACATTAGCCCCTAAAAACAGTCTCGTCATCGCACGAGCCCAGCGATGAGCCGTTCAGGATTCAGCTTGTCCGTGGTGTATTTCTCCGCGAGCGCAGCTGCAGCCGTCTTAATTGCTACCGAAAAATTATCTCAAAAATCATGTTACGTGTAAGATAGGACTACTCGTTATATTACTGATGAGCCCAGTGAGTAGTCCGGGGCGAAACGCACTTATATTATTCTTCGAAAAAATCATTAAATTTCAATCTTTTTTTCAAAAAAATTGTTTTGGCTTGAAGAGACAGATAAATTCATTAGTATATTATTATCCCAAAAAATTCTATATAAATATGCCCCTACTGCGCCTACTGCCCATATATACATATGGGTGATTCCATGTGAAATCGAAATAAATTAGTTTTTACCTATACAAAAATATATGGATCTTTTTTTTTATTTGAAAGCGTTGGCTACACCTATTGTTTCCTTATTATTGAAATAGTAGTCGAGGAAGCCGGAACAATAATAGTCCGTCTCCTTCTATAGGCTGTTGTGTTCCTTTATATGTAAGTCATAATTTGTCACATACTATAATTGTATTGTGCTCAATTATTTATTGAAATAAAAGTTGACAGTTTCCTGAAGAGGGTGACAGTGTTCATCGAAACGTTGAAACAAAAGGAAAAATGGTATAAATTAATTTTTACCTTTTTCCCAACACTTGCCTCGGAGAGATCGATGGACTCTTTTATAAAATATTAAAAAACACCGAGGGATAAAGTCTTTGAATATTGTGTTATACACATATTCACACATACTTATATGGATTGTGACGAGTATCGTCACGCCGCATGCATATTCTATTCTAAGACATATGTTTCTATATATTTGCATGTAAGCCTTTTCAGATGTTCCCGCGCACCAGAGCTGTACGAGAGTTGATGTATTGCTGAACGCGCCGCCTGGTGAGAGAGTGCGCGTGAGAGAGAAGCTTCTAGCGTCACGTTAGGTTAGACGTTAGATTCGATTCGAGCATCGAGCGCGCGTGTTGTATATCAGAGAAGCGTTTACCCGGCAATATTAGCATTTTGTATTGTTTATCATTACGATAATTGCGATATCTCTCCACGTGTGAGTGGAGAGATACTCTATACCGTTGCGAGAGCCTACTGTTTTCCAGCTAGCTGGATCGGAGCGAGACCGCAGTTTTAGGCCGATTATCGTGTTAGCGTCCTCCGCATTTTTCTGTAAGTATCAGCTTCTCTCTTTCACTCTCACCAGCGCGTTCAACAATATTAGCTTTCTATTGACCGTGAGATTGCGTGCTAACGAAGCACACTTGTACATTTATTTTGTTGTAATTTTCTGATTGAATTAACATAATGTATGCAATAGCCTTTTACCGAACGTCACGTGTGTATTTCATTTGCGAGTTTTACGTATTAGCCCTGTTCCCCTTTATCTAAAACCCACGGAGAATTAAAGTAGAATAATCTACATTTAACGTGGTCAATCCCCGTCACAGGATGTTGTTCTGTAGAGTGACAAAATATATCATAAATTTTTTCAGATTTCTTCCATCAAATACCTTCGAGTTACAGAGGGTCAAAGTTCATGAAATTTGTGTTTTTTCCATCTTTTGCATATTTTCATTAATTCATGGTTCTTCAGCGATGCATTTTTCAACGAAAGCGCATAGAATATATTGTTTAGTAAATTTTTTCTATTTTATAAAAAAATACCTTTATAGTAATATATAAATAGTTTATTTCAGCCATTAAGGCCCAGAAATGGACTTGGATAATACATGCTAAAAAACATTCATACCCATACTTAATATTTTACTCAGTCTTCTTTGTTATTTTACTAAAAGCCTAACGGATTACTTGACTTAGCTTTGTTCACAGATAACCTATTATGTTTACCTTATTGACTTTCTACATTTTTACATTTTACATTTTTACATTTTTACATTTTTACATTTTTTACATTTTGCATTTTTACATTTTTACATTTTTACCTTATTACATTTTTACATTTTTACATTTTTACATTTTTATATTTTTATTTTTATTATTTTTATATCGTAATGTTGATTTGTATTCATTATCTTACAGTTGACTCTTGTAAATCTTATGTATTACATTTGTACATTAATACCATTTTTACATTTAACATTTTCGCACTTGTAATTTTACATATTTGCATTTTTACAATCCTGTATTTATCGCCTTTACAATTTACAAATTTCTTTTGCGGAGTTCTCTGCCCTTGTGTTTTTAACGCTTTCGTGCCTCCCAGACATATGTCGACCCCCAACCTCCCTGTCTCCCTTCTACCCTCGTTTTTGCCTACGCCGCCTGTCTTAACACGTATTTTTCTGCCACTAGCTTATTAAATACTGATACATTGGATTGACTTAAAAAACTACTTACGCACTCATTCATCCACACCGGGCGTCTCTGCGGTTACATATATTAAAACTTACATTACATTTTAGATCATCTGTACATTTTTGCGCTTGTCTTTTACCCTATATCCTGAATGTCCTCTGACGTGCTTTTTCCTTTTTTGCCTCCTTATTTCTACCCCTAGCTTCCTCAATCCAATTTACTGCTTCGACCATTTTTGTATTTATCTTGCCCCCTTCGAAGAACTTGAATCTCTCGTATCTTTCCCCCGGGAGGTTTTCTGCCCATTCAACCGTTTTGTCGCACTCCTCGATGTAGTGTTCAAAAGATCCCCCCTCCTCGCCGCAGAGCTCGCATACTGTACCTTCATCCCCCAACCAAAACTTGTTCACGTTCGCAAAGTTCCCACATCTTACCCTAGCCATAGTTATTACCGCTTTTCCACCCTTTTATATTCTTAAATACTCTGGTAATCCCTCTCCCATGAACTGATGGTAAGTACTGTTGTATCTAGCCCTCAACAGTTTTCCATGTATTTTTTGTCCCTCAATATCGTTTATTCTGCTGCGTAACTCGTCCACGAAATTTTCTTTCTCCGCTGTTCTATCAACTACATACTGGTAACTGAATCCTGCTTCCTTGTAGAAGGTCTCCCTCTCCTCGTTGAATGTACCGCCGTTACTAGCCCCCATTTTTTCCAACCAGCACTGTTTCAAAAGTCTGTTATCTCCGAGTTTCATGAGTTTTTCTTCATACTTCGCTGCTCTTATCCCCCAGACCAGGGCTAATCTCCTCGTGTTTGTTTCTTTGTATACAATATGTTTTGGCGTCCACGGATCTAGTCTAAGTATCCATCTAATGTAGTCTAATTTCACTTTTTCCAGACTGGATTTTTCGCCCCATCCCCAAATTTCCACCCCGTATTCCATAACACTTTTGACCAGGTAATTGAATATCATCATTCTTCTTCTAAAATCCCCTTTGCAGGTTCTTTCGCCCAGTCCCCAGGTTTTCTTTGCGGCGATAACTCCTTTCTTCTTCAGATCCGAAATATGATCCGTATATGAACCTTCGTTGTTGAAAATAAAACCGAGATATTTGAAACTTCTAACTTCTTCTATTTGTTTATCTTCCCACTTCCAATCTTCTAGTTTCCCGTTCTTTCTTTTGTTGAATACTAGAACTTTTGTCTTTTCCGCGCTCAGAATCAGCTTTCTGTGGGCCAGAAATTTTCTTAAAGTGTCCCCCATATCCAACAGAGCTTCTCTATTTTCTGCAAGTAAAACTATGTCGTCCGCATAGGCGAGCGACCAAATCCAAATCGTTCTAACCTTCACTCCCCCTATGTTTCTCCTTCTGAAATCGTTCTCTAAACCGGCTATATTGAGGCAAAACAGCAAGGGGCTCAGTACGCACCCTTGCTTCAGTCCCTTATTTACCCAGAATTCGCTGGATACGCCAGATTCCATTCTTACCCTCACTCTGCTTTCCTCGTAAATGCCTTTGATCCTTTCGATTAGGTATTCACTTATTCCCATATCCTTTAGTAGCCTCCATAATATCTTCCTATCTACCGTATCGAAAGCTGCTTTCAAATCGATGAACATCGTGTATAGTTTCTTTTTTTCCGCTTTGTGTTTTTGTACTATGTGGTTGAGTATGTAAATATTGTCCGTCGTTGCTCTGCCCCTCCTAAAACCAGCTTGTCCCTCTGGTAGTAGTTTATTCTTCTCTACTTCTTGTACCAGTCTTCTTCTTATTACCTCTGTATACAGCTTGTATGCCGAAGAAAGTAAGGATATGCCTCTGTAATTTTTCACTACGTTTGTGTCCCCCTTCTTGTGCAAGGGCACTATGATGCTCGTCTTCCAGTCTTCCGGTATGTCGTCCCCGTCCCACACTTTACCTAATATACATATTAGTTTATTAATTAACCCCTCTCCCCCATATAACCAGGCCTCGTTGGGGATTCCGTCAGGCCCTGCTGCTTTCTTCTTCTTCAACATCCCCCATGCTTCTTTTATTTCTCTTGCCGTTATTTTATTTGCCTCATTTCTCTCTTCTTCGCAGCGTCTTTTTTCCCCCAGTTCTCTTCTTTCTGAACCCTGTAGCAGCGTCTTGAAATGCTCCACCCATGTTTCTTCCTCGATATTATTTACAATCCTTACCCTCTTTTTCCTTCTTTTATTTAGGAACTTCCATACTTCACTCTCGTTTTTGATACTCCTCAGCTCCAGCTCTTCTAGAGCTTTAAACTCTTTTTCTTTCTCCCAGCAGTGCAAGCGCCATTCCTTCCTTCTTTCCAAATATACACTTTTTGAAGCTTTTCCTTTTTTCCAGTTCCTCAGCGCCGTTTTTACCGCTCTTTTCTTCAATTTGCAGCTCTTATCCCACCACTTCTTCATCCCTATTTTCCACCGTCTATATTTAACTTCTTTCCACGTTATGTTTTCGAGAGTGACCTTTTTGACCTCAGCCCAACGTTCTTCTGCGGTGTCATCTTCTTTTTCTTCCCCCCCTAAGATCATTGTCTTTTCTTTGAAAATTGCTCTGTCTTCTTCTCCCCAGGTGGCTATCATCTTTACATCCGCATCTTGGCCTCCTTCCTCCTTTGGGTCCTCCTCGGAGTTATGCGTGTATACTTCTAGACTGACTGGCGCATGGTCGGAATCAACTCTCTCTTCCACCTTCATTTCTTTCGTGATTTCTCTAACGTTTTCATTCACTATTATATAATCAATGACTGTACTTCCTCTAGGCCCCATGAAAGTGAATTCCCCCTCTTCATCTCCCTCGGTATTCCTATTCAATATAGTCCATCCCTTATTTTCTACGAACTCCACTAGCTTGTGACCCCCGTTGCCGATTAATTCATCTTTGCTTTTTCTTTTTGCCGTACCCCCAAGTTTATCCACCCCTACCGCACTTCCTAGATCGCCTATTCTAATATTAAAATCACCCCCTATTATTACCTTATCTTCTTGTAAGAAGTCCGAGTCTTCTAATTTGCTCAGTATTTTATCCGTATTACCCCCATTATATACTGACCATATCGTGTATTTTCCGCTATCGTTTATTATCTCACTTTTTAGTAGTCCCTCTACCTCCAAAACGCCTATCTTACCCCCAAAGTTTGCAATTTCTTTGCTCACCCCTATTATCATACCGCCTTTTGCTCTCCCCCATTTTTTCTCTCTTACCGCTGGAATAAATGTCCATTCAAGTTTGTTTGATAGCCTTTTTTCAAAATTTTCCGTGTCCTTTGCCTCTACCCATGTCTCAGTTAGACTTACAAAATCTGCCTTTTCTACGAACTCCCAAAAATTTCTATCTTTACTGTATAGCCCCGCTACATTCCAAAACAAGAACTTTTTTAGCATTCGTGGTTTCTTATTCCCCCATTGCTCTTCTTCCATTTCTGGGTTAATATAAACCCGCTCCTTCCTCTCCCTCCCCACCCACCATCTTAAGCTTCTCTACTTTACTCCAAGTGTTCGGTGTTTCATTTTCCCCCTTTTTGTGTCCACCTGTCGCCTCCTCCCTCTTGTTGTCGTCCCTCAAATGGTCCCTCAAAGCACTTCTTTTACTATCATCCCTGAGCACTTGCTCCAGTTTCTCCTTATTTTCCCACCAATACCAAACGTTTTTATAGAATATCTTGCCGAAACCTATTTTCACTTCCCAACCGAGGCTTCTTTTTGTCCTTGCCCATGCCGCAATTTCGTCCTGCCTTTTTCTTTCCTCGAAATTCCTATAATGCTCTATAAAAATCTTAGTCCCCATTAGTCTGTGTTTATTGCGCATTATAGCCTCTTTGTCGTCCAACGTCATTAGCTTCGCTACCACTACTCTCCCCCTTAGCCAGGCTGACTTAACCTCTATATCCACCTTCAATGTGTCCTTTAACAGCTGATCCACCAGCTTTTTGCAGTCCTCGCGCTTATCTACATTTTCTACCCCCCTTATAGCGATAACATCCTGATTATCTCTTCTCTCTTTTTCCGCCAACAACTTTTTCATTTGCGCTACGTCGCGATCCGAGAAGCCACTCGCTCGGCTTACTCGACTGAGCCCGCTAGCTCCGCTCGCTCCGCTACCGACGCTGTCGGCGCGACCGCTCTTCGCTACGCTCCACGTCGAGCCGCAGTCAGAGCCCGTGGCGCCCTCTCCCGCCATCGCCGCTAGCCTGCCTTCAATCTCCTCGCGCCATGATTCCCTCTCTTTTTCCCTATCTTCTATCTCTTTTATTCTTATCTCTATTTTTTCTAACCTACTTATTAATTCTACATCTCGCCTCTTAATCTCTAACTTACATTTTTCTATGTCGCAGGCTTCTTCACGTATCTTCTTTAATTCCTCTCGTATTCCCTCTCTGAACTCCTTCTCGACCTCCTTCTCGGCCTCCTTGTCGGCAAAAGCCACCTTCTTCGACATTTTGCTATCTAGTGTTGTCTGCCTTGATTTTAGCGCCGAGCTCCTCGTGGCCCCCTTGAGTGTCGATTTTGCCGCGCTGTCCTCTTTGCCGTCTTCCTTGCCCCCGCTTCTGTGGTTGCTGGCCATCCTGAGAGACTTCGCACCTTCGCTGTACACTGTAACCCGCCTTCGTAGCGCTCACTGCACGCCGCCTCTCTTTGTCTTACTCACCCAGCGTGTTGACTCTAACCTAGAATCTGCCGCGCCCGACTCTATCGCTTTTCTTCCCCCGATTTTCACAAAATTTCACCCGTTTTATATATTACCCGATAGGGCTTACAAATCTCTATACGCTCTTTACAAAACCTTAATATATTTACCGCAAATTATGCTTAAAAATACGCTTAAAAGCAGAGACGCCCGTTCGCACGTGCACTCACTCTCACGCCCTCTAACCAAGTCCCTATAGTAATATATTCATGCGCTCATTTTCTTATACCGAATTGAAACTGTAAAATCAGTGAAACTGAGATTTTGATCCAGAGTTGGACAACCAAAAAATTCAAAATCCGAATTTTGAAAAAAAATTTTGGATTTCTCATCGAAAAATTTATTTTTAACTAGAAGAAAAAATTTTAAGAAAAAAAGTGATCTAGTCATTTTTCCTAATATTATTTCCTTTCCGAGCTAAAAAGCGACGAAAATGCCGCATTTTTTACTGTTCAAATTTGGATTTTCGTCGACTAAGTCGGATGTAAGGAAACAAGAGCATCTATATATGACTATAAAAGTATTTTTTTGTAAAATAGATAAAATTTACTAAAAAAATTATTCTATGCGCTTTTGTTGAAAATTTCATCTCTGAAGAACTATGAATTAATGAAAATTTGCAAAAAATGGAAAAACACAGATTTCATAAACTTTAACCCTCTGTAACTCGAAGGTGCTTGATGGAAAAAATCTGGAAAAATTCATTATATATTTTGTCACTCTATAGAACAACATTAATATATTTTTGAATAGGTAAAAAATAATTTTTTTCGATCTCACATATATATATGGGTGATTCTCTGTGAGATCGACCGGCCGAAAAATAGACCTCACTATAACTCTGGGAATTTGTTCTATAGGTTGCCACGAGTTACTCTAAATTTTTTCAGATTTTTTGAATTGATTGTCTTAGAGTTACAGGGGGTCAAAGTTGATAAAATCAGTTTTTTTGCATTTTGTGCTGATTTTCAAAAATTCATAGCTCCTCAGGGAAGCATTTATCACTATAGGGACATATAACAATTTTTTCTGAAAATTTTTTCAATTTTTCAATAAAAATAGTTTTGAAATCATATATATATGTATTACAAGTCATATGTGTAATTTAAACCTTGAAATTCAAAATTTTCAAGGTACGACCCATCGGATCCCAACCAAAATTTTTGTAAAGATTGCTTATTTTAGTATAAAAGTTCCTACGTATGTCCCAACCCATCAGACTTGCTCTATTTCTTGCTAAAAATAAAGTTATTACTCATATTTTGCTACATTTGGCAAATAATGATCTACTTCCGCCTTTATAATTATAAATTCATCTGAATTAATTATAGTATGTATATTTAGTTGGTTTTCGGCATAGTTCAATGTATAGTTTCAACCATTATTAATGTAAGAAATAAACAAAATCATCATAATAAATAAAACAATCAGCTAAATGCATTCAAATCGCCCGCGCATTCAAAATTGTCGCCGTCTAGTTCATAAATATAGGCCATAACTGCTGACAACCCACTTTTCGTGCTATTATGTTGAGTATAATCTGAAGCTTTAGTTCTACTGCTGCTGCTATCAGCTGCCTAACCTCATACGCGCCGGGACCAATAATTTATAATAAAATATATTGTTTAAAATGCACTTAAACCCTCTAAAAATCGTACTCCGCGTGTGTAACAGTGTCTGAGCTGTAGCCTAGAGAAAGTTTAAAGTGTAAAGGCCACTTAGACAAAAGTCATGTGTCTATGCAGATACTATAAATGACTCATTGAACATCAAATATGTATACTTTTATTATTTTTAATTCAATTAACTTTAAATTAAAGAACACAATTCTTTGTGTTAAAATAAATTATTCTTTGTTTGTTACAGGTGATTCAAATAAGTTGGTCCGGGAAAACAAGTTAAAACCACCTCGCAAGTCTATGACTGTAAGTACTATTTTATAAATTAACTATTAATCTAGATTTTAGTCGCTATACATATAGAATTATTATATATTACATTAAGAAATATCACCTCATTATGTATTATATCTACTATACATACTATAATTAATTCAGATGAATTTATAATTATAAAGGCGGAAGTAGATCATTATTTGCCAAATGTAGCAAAATATGAGTAATAACTTTATTTTTAGCAAGAAATAGAGCAAGTCTGATGGGTTGGGACATACGTAGGAACTTTTATACTAAAATCAGCAATCTTTACAAAAATTTTGGTTGGGATCCGATGACAATTTTGAATTTCAAGGTTTAAATTACACATATGACTTGTAATACATATATATATATATGATTTCAAAAGTATTTTTATCGAAAAATTGAAAAAATTTTCAGACAAAATTGTTATATGTCCCTATAGTGATAAATGCTTCCCTGAGGAGCTATGAATTTTTGAAAATCAGCACAAAATGCAATAAAACTGATTTTATCAACTTTGACCCCCTGTAACTCTAAGACAATCAATTCAAAAAATCTGAAAAAATTTGGAGTAACTCGTGGCAACCTATAGAACAAATTCGCAGAGTTATAGTGAGGCCTATTTTTCGGCCGGTCGATCTCACAGAGAATCACCCATATATACATATTGTATCTCTCTCTTGCGAGCGCCTTGCACGCGAACAAATTGAGAAATATTTTTTTTCATTTAAAGTACTTTTTCTTGTGCCTTTATAAGTAAATATTTTTGTAAGATTCATACTGTGTATTGTTGTTGAGGCTTGCCATAGTGCGTCCAAAAATTTTTTTTAATTCTATGCAGGGACTTTTTCGTACGGATGTGCAAAAAGGGATATTTTAAATTATCCTTTTAATTTTATGAAAGCTATTGAACTTACAGGATTTCGATTAAGCATACATATAAACGATAAAGAAAACTTGCTTTTTCAAAACTATGATTAAGATTTATTAATATTAAACACAGTAAATTATTAATTGAAAAAACACGCTTATTATGTTTTGTGTTTTTTACATCTTCGTCGATAATTAGCGTAATTTTGCAATTATCTTTATCGGACTTCTCCTACGTTGTAGAAAATTTCATAATGAATAAGTTTATTTTATTGATATTTTTGCGAGAAACTATTACTTTTTGAGATTACAAGCAAAGATCGAAAAAAATTCGAATTTTTCGGCATTTTTAGCACATTTTTGTTAATAACTTTTGAAGCACAACTTTCTGGATCGGCGCATGATCAGTACTTATTATATAGCCTATGTTTTGCTCATGAAGCTTGGGGGAGCGATGTATCTTCATGCTTTTCTCTGCCAAAGATGACAGCGAGAGAAAAAATTTGTTTCTACTTCAAAAATAAAGCGCAACTAATGTGCCTTGTCCTTCTGAACTCATCCGTGCTGTACGGCCCTACTTTGGGTTGGCAATTGCATCATCTAAGATACCGGACAAATCCCGATCTCATAGCTCGCTGACGATACAGTTTTTCTTATGATTTACTGGTAAACATTTTTTAAGATTTTGAAATACCGGGAGATAGATCCCATAAGCGTTGGAACGTGCAGCATATCACCTTTTTCAAACATTGCTTATTACATCGCAGAACTTTGAGGTACCACAAGTCTTAGTAGTTAATTACCGCAAATGAAAACAATTATTTTAATTATAGTCGTTTTGTGAGATTTACATAAAAAGTGTTTGCATGGCATTCTTGACCAACTTTTTAGTAATCTATTCTAACAAAATGTTATTTTATATTATTAAACAACTCTTTGTTTTTATAATCTGACTATTTATTTTACCTAATATAGTATTTTCTTCGTGCGTGGGTATGGGAAATAGAGTGAGTGAGTAGAAGAGACAAGTAGACACTGGTTATCTTTCTTTATTTACCAGACTTTATTGTGAAGCTCGTGTGACTCGACCAGGTACTCGCTTTCTTCGCTCTAATGACCGGGCTTCGCCGGCTGGCCGAAACCTCTTGCCCCACACTAACATGCTTACCCGTCGCTCTAACACTTACATACATTCATACGATACACCAAACATAACAGGAGAGCGTTTCACGTTAGATAAAAAACGTAATTATTAATGTCCAATCGAGTAATAATCTTTTTACCTATTATATATTTTTTCTAAGATCGAGGAGTAGGATCTATATTTGTAATATATGAGATAAAGATTGTTAAAGAATATGTAGACAATAAAGATACAATAATAATTAAATTCTAATTACTTACTTTTGACATTTGAAAAATTGTAATAAATATGGATCAGTCCCAAGTCGTTGTGACACCGCTTTGGCCATTTGTTCATAAGTTATTTTCTGTGAGAGCTCCATTATAAAACCGGGATCATTTGGTATTGTTTTATCGCAAAATGAAACTTCTATACGGAATGACAGATCCCTAAATTCGAGAACACAACAGATTAGTTAATTTTTTTTTATTTGATACGGTCAAATTATGATATGTTTGAAAAATCTATTGAATAGCAGATTTGGTTGCCGAGATAATTAATTTGCGACTAAGGAGTACGAATCCTGTTCATCGCAGGAGAAGTTAAGAGAATTAAATGAAAAATAATCCAACATAATTTTTGCTACCAAATTTTGTAGTGGCAGACCTGTGAGAATTGAAAATCTGCTGTACGGTAGAAATAAGCAGTGAAAAAAATCAACAAAAACCAAGCGATAATAGTGTATGCTAGATATATGCCATACTACACTCACTACATCTCCGCATATTTTAAAATAACCACCCTTATCAGATTGTTGGAAATCATTTGTGATTTCACAATAATAATGATTGTGTAATTTTTAACATGATTTTATATATATATATGTATATGTATATGTATATCCATCATTCCACGTTAACCCGTGGAAAAAAATTTTCAGATTTTAGTCCGGGAGTCCTAGGATTTTACCAGGAAGTTCGTGCAAAAGTTTATTTTATCGCTGAAATATGTTGGTAGCCACTTACTGAAAATAGTCCTAAAGTTTCGACTTCGGACCCGATCGGGAACATTGTTATTATTGCAAAATAAGTTACCAAAATGCATTTTTTTTTCAGTTTTTCTTGATTAACTTTTTTGTTACTCAATTTACGCAAAACAAGTAGAGGCAAAAGTTGATTAACATTGAATTTTCTATAAGATACATATATTCCGAAATGCAAAATTAATGTTTTCCCGGCTAAATTGTTAAATAAAAAAAATTTTTTTTCAATTTTCACATTGCCATGGTTTTTGTAAAATATGATCTTTATTTATCGGATTAGCCCTCAAAGATGACTTTTAGTACAAACAACGTAAAAATTGAAGCCCAATCACGATATCTTAAAATGGCGTCTTGTTGCAAAATTATTTAGCTGAAAAGCTCAAATTGATGTCCAATTCGATCCAAGAACGATAATTGAATCAAACTATGTTTAATCGACAGCTTACGACTTAATTAACAAACGGTAAACATAAATTTTCTTAATATTAATATTTAGCAACATTTCTAATAAAAAATTATTTATTTCGGTCACTTTTGGAGTTAGAGAATCGCGGAAAAATGCATCTTGAAGTACATAAAAAATCATGAATTTTCATATAAATTTTGTTAAGATCGGACCCATAGGAGCCGAGATACAAAAATTTTTTCAACCGACGATTACGCCGAAATTACTTGATATTTCTAGTTGAAATTTAACACAGAGCTTGCTGAAATCATACTCTAAATGATTACATTTTACCCGATAGCTCTACATGCATTAGTTTGTCTCAAACGACCGACGAAAAATGCGAATTCAGCGCGCGCGGCCGCCCGGCTGCTTCGGCCGAGCGGCGCGGTGGTGCGGGTAGCAACAAAAATATATATCCGCCGAGTCTATTCTCATGTTACTAGATTGCTTAATGAAATAAACTTAATGAAACAAAACATGAAATTTTAAAGCAATATACATTAAATTAAACATTATGTATATGATGCAATATACGTATTAACATGATTTTGTGTATATCTTTTTCAGGCATTTCACTATCTAAAAATGGACCCAAATACAAAATTGTGTGTTATCTGTGACACTGCATTGTCTTCTGAGAAATATATTGCAATATCGAACAGAATACTTGAAACATTACGAAATTCAAGCATTCAAAGAAAAGATAATAATTTAATGCTTAAAAGAAGTAAAACAAAGGTAACTTATATCCATGAAAGTTGTTATAAATCATATACTCATGTACATAATATTACGGCCGCTGCTAAAATATCCAGCGTAACTACATCGCTCGCATCAACTACTACACGATCTGCAGATTCATTTGACTTCGCTAAATACTGCATTTTTTGCCGATGTGATGCATCGGATGATTTTATAAAGAAAGAAAAAAGAAAACCGGAGAATCGAAGAGAAAATGTTTATAAAATATCATTTCAAAAAACTTTTGACAAAATAATTGAAATTGCCCAAGCAAGAGATGATAAGGAAGGAATTGATGTAATTAATTTGATTTCAAGTATTAATTATCGTAGTATTGAGCTGAAGTACCATAATTCATGCTTCCTTGCATTTTATAGTAAACGTGATTTAACCCCTCGTCAAGTTAAAACTATACTCGCGGTAGAACACACCATTAATTATTTAAACAGTCATAAAGATGAATGTCAATTCTCTTTGAAGAATATTTTAAGTACGTATGAAGAAGAGTTGCTTACGGATAGATTTTTAAAAAGTAAACTGAAAGAGCGTTTGGGAGATGATATTATTATAGGAGATAAAATTAAAAACGATTACATTCTAACCTTCAAGAGTATTGAAGAGTATCGAAGGGACTTTTAGATGTTATTATTGAAGATTTATTTCTGTACAACTGTATTACTTATGATCCAAAAATATCTTCTCTAGAGTTTTTATGGGCTTATGCAAAAAATGAGAATTTGGAAACATTAGGTTGGAATAGTTTTCGGGAGAACATTAAATACGATGCAGTAGGTCACAAATCTCAAATATTGTTTTTACCTTTTGTGAATGCTTCTCCTAGTAATTACGATACAATTTATACTGTTCTTCATTCAGCTGCTCAACAAAGTATATCATTACATCAAAAAATAGCTTTCGCAACATTTGATCAACCGCTATATTGGAAAGCCAGAGACATTATTGCCTCATTACCTGAAGATTCTGATTTGAAAAATGTTATTTTTAGACTTGGAGGATTCCACTTACTAATGTCCTTTTTAGGAGCAGTCGGTTTTATAATGGCTAATAGTGGATTGAACGAGCTTTTTTGTGAAGCATTTGCACCAAAAACAGTAAAAAGAATGCTTGAAGGTCACGAATATGCTCGTTCCATAAGAGCACATTTTTTAGCACATTTTGCCATAGAGAAAATTATTCTATTGTTGGGGTTTAGTCCTTGTGTGCCGCAGAAGTAAATAATCAAGACAGAGAATTTATTTACTTAATATACTTATTTATTACTGATAATCGAGCTATGTATTTGATATAATTTTTATGGTGCTTGTTCACTGGTCAAGGTCCGTTGAACAACTGAACTGTTCTGGCGCTCTTCAACGCTCAGTCCTTGAAGAGTGGGGGGGGGGGGGCT
Source organism: Philotrypesis tridentata (assembly GCA_018906965.1). Classification (NCBI taxonomy): domain Eukaryota; kingdom Metazoa; phylum Arthropoda; class Insecta; order Hymenoptera; family Pteromalidae; genus Philotrypesis; species Philotrypesis tridentata. Next base: position 27,581 of record JACCIB010000620.1, read on the forward strand.
CTAAGAGCTTGCTTGGTGCAGGCTGAAGCTACTCGCTTCTAGATCCTGACACTCCCTCCCGAGCACTTCCAACTGATCCAGCTAAATTGTTCCTCCTGTAAAGATGAATATATTCATTATTAAAGTCAGTATTAAGAATTAAGTTAGTCAGCTTTAAATGTAAATCGAACGGTAAAGCTTTGGTAAACAGATCGGCTATTTGATCTTTCGAAGCGATCCAGCTAACTGATCAGATTTCTTGTTCCACATTCTCGAACATAATGTTCTCGAACTTCGGACACATGTTTTAGTTCATTAGTGGTATTTACCTGAGAGCTAGCTATCGCTGCTCTATTATCGCACCAGAGTGTCATAGGCAAGAATTTACAGTCTATAATCAAGCTGAGGGAATTTGTTAAAGCGACCATGCTTTGACATGCTTCGCTCATAGCCACATATTCGGCCTGACATGCTGACAAAGCAACATAGTTTTGTTTATGCGTTTTCCAAGCTACTGTATCTCCAAACAACTTCACGACAAATCCACTGTTCGTCAGTGAGTTTTTACAGTCAGCAAAACTCGCATCAGAAAACCCTTGTATGTCATCAAGCTTACCTGTAAACTTTAAACCTCTACTCTTGGTGTCATTCCAGCTTAGTTGGTTTGATCTGATGTCTGCTTAGAACATTTACAGCGTAAGCTATATCAGGGCGTACAGTATTTGCGAGATACAACAGTGAACCCACAATTTCCCTACATCTGGTATTACCAGATTTTTCCTCGAGCTGATTATCGTCTTCCTCTCTTTCTCTTCTCTGACGATTTATTACTTGAGCTGTGACCATAAGTGTTCTTTGTGGGTGTGCTTCACTGTATCCAAACCTTTTTAACATTTTGTCGATATACTTTCCCAGCGTTAGATTCATGACATGATTTTCTCTGTCTCGATTTATCTCAATACCCAAGAATCTCTTAGGTTCTCCGAGATCAGACATTTCAAACTCCAGCTTAAACAGTTTCGACATTTCTTCCAGCTTACTTTTGTCATTACTGGCTATAAGTATGTCATCGACATAAACCAATAATATTAGTTGATTCTTTCCTTGTCGCCAAGTGAACAGACATGGCTCAGAATTATAGTCCTGTAGTCCCAGCTTGACTGCTGTTTCAGTGAATTTTTCATACCATTTCTTCGGACTGATTTTTAATCCATACAGAGCTCGTTGAATTTTGCAGACTTTCTTATTTCTGATTTCTGCTGAGCAGTCAACTCCCTCAGGAATTTCCATATAGACTTCACAATCTAGTTTTCCATTCAGAAAAGCAGTTTTAACATCCAGCTGTCGGACTTCAAAATCGAACTTGTTGACTAGAACTAACACTGATCTATGAGTGCCAGTCCAGAAACAGGGGCATATGTTTCAGCCAGGTTGTAGTTATTTCGATCTTTGAAACCTCTTATAACTAATCGAGCTTTGTATTTGGTTTCATTGTTTAATCCAACTTTTGTTTTTAGCACCCACCTTGAGTCAATGATGTTTGGTTTTTCTCCTCCTTTTATTAGAGGTTTATCAACAATTTCCAAAACTTCATTTTTCTTCATGGATTCCAACTCACTTTTTATGTCTTTTTGCCATTCGAACTTATTTTCAGAGCTCATAGCTTCTTTGTATGAAATTGGATCGCCTTGTCTTCTAGCGATTAGAACACTTACTTCATTATATTCCAGCTGTGTGAGTTCGGATTCGACCATGTTTGACTTTGGTGTAGGCTCGATTTCAATCTGTTTTCTCGGACGTCCTCGTTTCCGTTTCTCTCCCTCCGTTTCAGAGATCGGAACAGTTTTGTCTTCATCAAGCTTATTTATTCCTGTTTCATTGGTTACTACTTCCAGTGTGTTATTCCAGTCCTTGATACTGTTTTTGTTGTATTTGTCACCAAAGACAATTTTTTCATTAAATCGAGCATCTCTACTTTCGTAGTATTTGCCTTCTTCCGGCTTCAAAAACAAGTATCCAGTCGGTTTATATCGGATCAAAACTACTCTTTTTCCCAGCTGATCGAACTTAGGTCCTGTTTTTCTTTGTACCTTAATATATGCAATACTTCCAAAGCGTTTTAATTGATTTAAATTGAGTTTCAATTTAGATTCGAACTGTTGCAGAGAAGGTACCATATCATTCGAGCTGTGAGGTGTCCTATTATAGAAATACACGGCCGCATTCAGAGCTAAATCCCACATATTCTCAGGCAGTCGAGTATCGTATATAAGAGATCTCGTTTTCTTTTGGATAGTTCGGTTGAACCTTTCGGCAACACCGTTATGTTCTGGTGTATCAGGGCTGGCTAGTTGCAACTCAGCACCAAATTTATCCAAAACTTCCAGCGTATATTCACCTGTAAATTCTGTTCCTTGATCACATCTAAGGTAACAGAATTTGGAGTCTTTACCAAGTAAATTTCTCGAGCTTTTTATAAACAACTCCAAACAGTTTCCGGTTTCGGTCTTATGTTTCATGGGATATGCCATTGCCAAACGAGAATAATCATCTATAAATACAGATATAAATTTGTATTTGTTGGGATGCGACGTAGGACTAATAGGACCCATTGTATCTGCATGAACAATTTGGAGTGGTTTACTCGCTCTTTGTCTAGTCGAGCTAAAGGGTAATTTATTGAATTTTGAAACAATGCAGGCTTCACAATCCAGTACAGAGTTTTCGAATTTAATGTCTTGAATACCTTTAATATCAGGAAATTTTCTTTGAAATTCTTTTAAATATTTTAATGATGCATGTCCAAGTCTGACATGCCATAACATAGCTTTATTGGTATTCAATTCATTAACTCTACTACCCGCACCGAACTCGTAATTTACGTTTTCAATATCATCAGACTTATTTACATTACAAATTTTTCTATCTCTCAACGTGTTTTCAAAGTTAGAGTAACCAGAGCTCGGCTCATTATTGTCAAATTCTGTATCTGATGTATTGAAATCGGTCTGCACATGTTCATTAAATGTTTGATTAACGGATTGATCAGTATTATTATATTCCAGCTGAGAAGTTCCATCTTTGTCAACAATTTCTTTTTCAAGCTTAGACTGATCGTGATTTTCCGTATTATCAACATTCATTTTCTCCTCAAGCTTATTTTGTTTAGTATATGTAACCGCTTTGTACGGATATTCCTGACGCCTTGTTGAAATGTAGGCGATTACTTTACTTGTACGCGATTTTAAAGGAATTTCCGTTTCATTGATTTTATCCATTTCCAATTCTATCACCCAAAACGGTTTTTCATAAATTCCAGAAACAAAAACAGTGTTTGATTTTGGGTCAAAGATATCAATTCGCTTATTGTCAAGATAAATACTCAAGCCTTTATCAACAAATTTTCTTAGTGATAATAGATTTTCAGATAATGATTTTGCGTAAATTACATTATTCAAGCATAAAACATCATCACTACTCATGTGACCAGAAACACAACCAACTCCCTCCGATTTCATAATTACAGCATCACTGTCATTTGCGCATTTTATATCAAGCTGTTTTGAATTATCAAACGTTCTAAAAATCAATTTTGAGTTGGTCATGTGTTCTGTAGCACCAGAATCTGCAATCTGCCAAATCTGATCAATTGATTTTCGCTAGATTCTACAACGTCGCACATGTTCGCATAGAAAGCTTCACACTTACCAGAGTTTGCCTTATTCTTTTCATTAGGCTTGTTTTGACCTTTCGTTCCACGTGAATTTCCACGATTTGAGCCTTTATCGGACTTAAATTTCTTAGCATTGTTGCTTTTCGGTGCATCCGCATTACGTTTACCGCCACGACGATAAGTTCCACGTTTACCACCCCGGAAAGAAAATGAATTTTCATACCTTCTTTGATTCTCATTTTCTTGAAGAATCTTTTCCAGCTGTTCTCCCTTATAGGGGCAATCGACTCGAATATGTCCATCATATCGCTTACAATTGAAGCACATCTTTCCAGGCCTTTTGCAGTCCTCGCTTCTATGCCCTTTATTACCGCAGTTGAAGCAGTGTGGCTTTATATTTTGCGCGTGGTACGTTTTTATTCCAGCTGATTCGAACTTTTGGCCATGGTTTGTTCCTCCAGTTGATGTTTCTCGAGCTGTTTCCTGCTGTATAATATAGTCCTTTAATTGACTTACTGACAACAGTTTGCCTGTTGCATTTTTATTTAGAAACTCTGTTTCTCTGACTTGTGGCAGATTCGAAACGATAGCTTCAAAAAATGCATCACGAATTTCTACATCGGACAAAGGTGGAGTATCGGGCAATTTATTATATAATCGAACTATATTATCGAACTTATCCCAAAATGCGGAAGCCTTTTCTTTATTCGGTCTGTATTTAATGTTATGGAGCTGTTTTCTCAAACTTGCAGTAGATAAATTGATTTCATTTTCTTTAATTCTTTTACTTTCATTTAATAAATCCTTTGGCTCCTTTATATTAGAAACTTTATCATAATATGTCATATAAATACGATTGATAATGACATCTCTTACTCTGACTTTATCTTTTTCCAGCTTAGTTTCATCAAAATCGCGAGATGTTATATTTGAATCAACGACGTATAATAAGTCTGCAATAGTTAACTCAGAATTTAAAAAAATCTAGAAATGAATCTATATTTAAACTTTCAATGAGTTTATAATCTCTGCGAAAAGAGGGCTGAGAATTTATTAATTTTATTTTAATTTTATCTGTGGCACTTCCAGTGTTTCGAGATAATCCAGCTTTTTGTATTTCAGCTCTTATTAATTCGGACAAATGTTCGTTACGTACAGAATTTCCCGCATTTTGAGCTGGTAAATTGTTTTGTTGTCGAGCTGTTAAATCCATTTCAGATCGAGCTGATGGGTCATTTTGAGGTCGAGCTTGCAAATTCCTTTCTGATCGAGCTGATGCCACATTTTCAGTTTGAGCTGGTAATTCATTTACATTTCGAGCTAGTGCATCTCTTTCGGATTGAGGTTCGTCAAACTCCTCATCTTCGACCCATCGTTTGACGTGTCCATCAATCCATTCGATTTTATCAGTTACATATCGTCTGCAACTTGCAAGTTCGTCAAAAACTTCAAAATGCACTTAATTGCATTCTTCCTGAATTTTTGTTGTTGAACTTGCTTATAATAGCTTCTGCAACTTTTAGACGTTCCAGTATCTCTGGAAATTGATTTGTTTTATGAGAACTTATAATTCGTGATAAATCAAACTTTTTAGGATTCAAGTGACCCTTAATTCCAAAATAACTGGAATTTATAAAATCAAAATTTTTCACAGATTGTGAATCATTTAACTCTCCAGCATACAAATCAAGCTTTGGATCCACATCAAACTTAAAATTTTCCCCTCCTGACGGCTTTTATTCAGTCCCAAATCTAAATTTACCACTTTTTGTGATTTTATTATTGGAGTAGGTTTACCTTGTAAACGAGAATCGAACTTAGCCTCCAATAATGTAAGAGTCGATGCATCAAGCTTCATGCTTCCAGCTTCATCAAACTTATTCAACTCGAACTTATTGGCCACATCGTCGTCAGTAAACTCTTTGATTTCATCCAGCTTAAGGGGTTGAGTCGTTTCTTGCCGACTAGAAACTGACTCGGCCTCCAAGGCCTCTTGTTCGACTCGAATCTCTTCAGAACTCCAGCTTAGATGCCGATTAACTAGAGTCATTTATTTGACGAACAACAATCAAAATAAATTTCTCAAAGAATTTAAGGCAATTTTAATTAACCACACACTCAAGTGACGAACAACAATCAAAAGAGTATGGTTACTTACTTGACCTATGATTGGTCTGTAAGTTTTTCAGTACACGCAGTGTAGCAGCAACAACATACACAACACTACATATACCGGTCGACATTATAACTTAGGACTGAAAAGCATGCTATTCGAATTTCTTTTGAAATTCATTACGTACGTATTTAATTTTCATCCAGCTACTAACGTTAGCTATAACTCGACCCTATAACTCGAGATTTTACTTATTTCGTATTTATGACCACGTGACATCATAATACAGATACATCTAGCTTCATTGAATTCTGGGTAAATACATTCATCCGAAAGTTGATCGGAGATCCCCAATTCCTGATCTTGAAGCAGTAGAAAAGATCTATGTTCTTCTGATCTGTTTGAATTAATCGAACTAATTAGATATAATCAAACTTTATTCAAGCTTACAATTAATTCAAGCTTTAAAATTCAAATTAATTGAATTTCACCGGTTTGCAATTTTGTTTTAAATAAATATTTTCTGGACTCGAAGGATCCATTCGCGCCGAGATTTATTTTAAAACATACATATGTACTCCAGCATTTAATTTAATCGAGCAATTAATTTAATTTATGCTTTCAAACTTATTTCGCGTGTAATTGTGCTGAAAGTCAAGAAAAACCTTTCATCACTCTTACGAGTGTAGCACGCGCCGACAGTATATATTTCATACTGTATCGCACTCTCTCACAGAGATCCAGCATGGCGCACCGTCAGCCTGTACAAGCGGCAACGACTCGACGCTCTCGCTCTCCCGCGCTTCCGCGTAGAGCCGAGTTTACTCGCGACGACCTTAGCGCCAGCGCCAGCAATGCACTCGCGTTATCTCTCTCTCTCTTCAGAGATCCAATATGGCGCGACGTCAGCCTGTGCAGGCGACCACGACTCGCCGCTCTCGCTCTCTAACGCTTCCTCGTGGCGCCGAGTTTACTCGCACGCGCTCAGCGCCAGCGCCATCGGCAGCGGCAGCGCGATCGTCAGCGCCAGCGCAGACGGCAATACGCGCGGCATCGGCAGCGCTAGCGCAAACGGCAATACGCGCGCATCGGCAGCGCTAGCGCAAACGGCAGCTTTCAGCATAGCCTATACAGCAACAGCGGCAACGGCAGCGCGATCGTCAGCGCTAGCGGTCACTCGTTGGTTTTTCAAACGTCGGAAAGACTCGCGCGATTCCCAGAATCTCGAACAGCATCGCGTCGCTTTTCGGACTTTATTCTTGATCGAATTTTACACTCACCTCTCGTTTTGAGATCGTGCATGAAATTCATACTTTTCTTGTTGGCCATTTTCGAGCTGTCGGTGGCTATGAAAATCAGCAGATGAAGCCGAAAAATCGATGTAGTCGAGCAGATGTAGTCGAGCAGATGAGGAGGTGAATTCCGGGATCTCGAGCTGCGTCGCGTCGCGCTGCACACTTCCGCTACATGCTGAGCCGAGTCGAACTGAATATTTCACTTACTCAAGCTAAAAGAAAACAACACTAAAATCACAGTCACACACGAATTAGACCTTCCGCGTAAACACAAGGCAAGCTTCTTCCATGCGCAGTGGAAGCGTGCTGGGCCCATAACCTGTTGGGGTTTAGTCCTTGTGTGCCGCAGAAGTAAATAATCAAGACAAAGAATTTATTTACTTAATATACTTATTTATTACTGATAATTGAGCTATGTATTTGATATAATTTTTATGGCGCTTGTTCACTGGTCAAGGTCCGTTGAAAAACTGAACTGTTCTGGCGCTCTTCAACGCTCAGTCCTTGAAGAGTGGGGGGGGGGGGCTCTAAGAGCTTGCTTGGTGCAGGCTGAAGCTGCTCGCTTCTAGATCCTGACATCTATCGAAAATAATATTCAGTAATACAGAAAAAGAAGTATTAAAAAAACTATACTAGGTATTAGTAGTGATGGTAGTCCCGAACATTTGCAGAATGAAGAAATAAAAGTAATTGCAGAGAAGTTCAACGTTTCGTTAAATAATTTATCTGAGAACGGTCCGACTGCTCGTAAAAGAATTTATAGAAGCTGAAAGAACGGGTAATTTTCAGCAACATATCGAAGTGGTGCAGAAAATGTTTCCCCTTTTTCATGCTAGCGGACATTTTTTCTACGCAAAGTCAGCTTATATGTATGTTTAAGATATGCTGAAACTTAGAAGTACTATGCCTACTGTGGAGTACAATAAATTTGTCAATGATGGTTATTTTACAATAAGAAGATCTGATAAATTTCGTTGTGGAATATGGAGTGATATGACGATTGAACAGACTCTCATGAAAGCAATGCACAGTACCGGAGGTTTGACACGGGGAAGAGGTGTTACAGACTCAGTTTTAACAAAATGGATTATATGTATGCCAAATTTATTAGATGTTAATATAAACATGCTCGATTTCTGCAAATTAACATGAAACAGTATTATTGAGCAACATGTTGATGCGAGTGATGCGCGAAATGAAAGAGATAATGCCGATACACTCAAGTTTAACGATTGGTTAATTGCTCATGATCCTTTCGTGCAAAATACATTAATTGTTATCAAGCTTTCCAAGTAGGGTGTACATCTTTGAAAGCCATGATTGGAATGAACATGCAAAATGTTAAATTTGCACGCAAAAATCGGGTAAAAACTTTGCCTAATTCAAATGTACCAAAAAGATCGGAAAATGATGTTAAAATAGATTCTACAATTTTGTTTCAACGAATCTGTTTATTAAGTAAGACTGATACAGACTTACAGAATTGTTTTGATTGTGAATTAGCTCCATTTCCTGTCACTTTATTTAATGAAAATGGTATGAGGAAAACCACCAAATCTAAATTTTATGATTTATTTACTAGCTTAAACGAGATTCCGAAATTCAATAATGCAATGACTGTTATGGATGGTGGATTTCTTTTGCATAGAGTAGTGTGAGATACAAATACAACCTACAATAATATTTGTCAACAATATATCACATATATAAAAGATCGTACTATTAATAAAAACCGTCAATGTATCGTCGTTTTTGATGGTTACCCCGATAAGAACTATGCTAGCAGCACTAAAAATTCAGAACGATTACGGCGTTTACAAAAATGTAATGCACCAGAAATAAATTTAGAAGGAAATATGAAAGTCATACCGCAATCAAAGTTTTTATCAAATGAAAAAAATAAAAAAAGAATCATTGATTTACTATGTCAACATTTAAAGGAAACTGAAATTCTTTATAAACAAGCAGTTGAACATGCCGATGCCTTAATTATTCAGACTGCTATACATTATTCGTTTAATTATGAATCCGTTGTTATTATCGGAGAAGATATAGATTTATTAGTAATTTTATCCCAATTGGCAAGGGATAAAAAAAATATTTACTTTTTAAAACCTGGTATGGGAAAAACAATGACGAAAGTGTATACTAGTAATAGTTTTGACTATGCAGAATTAAAAGATTATGTTGCTTTTCTGCACGCGATTTCGGGTTGTGACACAACATCCGCTTTTTTTAATCAAGGAAAAACTAAATTTGTAAATACATTGCAACGCAATTTAAAATTATTAAATGAAATACGATATTTTAACGAGCAAAACGCTGATGCAACAGGTATTGTTAAAGCTGGTACTCAACTAGTTAAATTACTTTATGGGCAACCATATGAAGATATTGAAGAATCTTTAAACGTATGGAGATTTAAAATGTTTAAAAGGCTATCTATGCACAAAAAGTTTAATTTATCCGTGCTTCCTCCCACAAATGAAGCAACTGCTTTTCATTGTGTAAGAGTATACTATCAATTGCGAGAATGGGAAATGGATACATCAAAGAAGGCAGTAGATTGGGGCTGGAAAGAAACGAAAAATGGCTTACTTCCATAATAATAACTACGATTGCAGAAACGGTACCAGACAAGTACTTAAAAATGGTTTCTTACAGTTGTTTACAAGGATGCAATACTAATCAATGTGGTTGTAAAAAATTAAGAATTTTTTGTACAATTATGTGTAAAAATTGTGAAGGCAAGAATTGCGCTAATATAGCTGAACTAGATGTTAGTGATGAAGATTCTGAAGAAGAAGTCGATGACATATTAAAAACTCGACCAATAATAAATGAGGTTAAAAATAAGGAAAGCGAAGAATTGTCAGAGGACGATGACAATGAAGACGTTAATTTTGTTTGTATAGACAATGACGAAAGCTTAAGCCCTCCTCCAGCGAAAAAGCATAAATCAAATTAATATATCAATATTATTCAAAAAAATAAAATGTACCTGTAAGTTTTTTTTCAGAATTAATTAAAATATATAGTTATAAAACTTGCACGTGTTCAACTTTTTTTAAATTTCCCGCAAGTTATTCAATGCTATTACATACACATTTTTCGTGGATATTAATACACAATTAAGACTCACAAACAATTAAATTAATACGAATTATGTAAATAAAATGTTATATTCATAAAGTACATGTAAAAAAGTTAACTTACTATTATCTAAAGATACGATAAAAATCATTTTATTATTCATAGTACGTATGTATGCACGTATACACATGCAAACATGATTTTGTTAAAGCAAAACAACCTAAGCAGAAAATCTACACACACATATATACATATATACATACATACACATATATATACATATATCACTCACTCACACACATACACACACACACACATACACACAAATTATAAAACACGCGTATTGCATGTCCTTTATATATCTATATGGATACATACGCACACTGATGTGTATATACACATTTATATAATCATGAACATGTAGCACAGTACATACATATATATTCATAGTTGCGATCGCCTTTATACATATATAGATTAAATCATAAAACTCGAAGCGATAACTTCAAATTGAAAGAAATAGAGTTTATCGAGATTAATCACTGAATGTAGTGTAATACCGATATTACAAGGAAAAACTATCCTTGTACTGAGCCTTGCAATATTGTATAAATATGTACGTAATCATAAATATATTTAATAGCGTGATATATGTATATAAGGATAGCGCGTACAGCAAAAAAAAATTTTTTTGGGGAAAAAATCTAAATTTCAGGTGTTTGTATTGTACCTACGATAATTTCGTTTACATGACGTAATTGCTGAGAAAAAAACACGTAATTTAAAAAAGAAAGCATTTCCGTAGGACCTTTGGTTGCCGTAAAAATAAATTTGCATGTAAGCACCGAGCGGCGCTCCCCCCACCACCGCTCAACTCGGCCGAAGTAGCCGCGCGGCCGCGCGCGCTGAATTCGCATTTTTCGTCGGTCGTTTTAGACAAACTAAAGCATGTAGAGCTATCGGGTAAAATGTAATAATTTAGAGTATGATTTCAGCAAGCTCTGTGCCAAATTTCAACTAGAAATTTCAACTAGTAATCGTCGGTTGAAAAAATTTTTGTATCTCGGCTCCTATTGATCCGATCTTAACAAAATTTATATGAAAATTCATGGTTTTTTATGTACTTCAAGATGCATTTTTCCGCGATTCTCTCACTCCAAAATTGACCGATATAAAAAAAATTTTTTATTAGAAATGTTGCTAAATATTAATATTAAGAAAATTTATTTTTACCGTTTGTTTATTAAGTCGTAAGCTGTCGATTAAACATAGTTTGATTCAATTATCGTTCCTGGATCGAATTGGATATCAATTTGAGCTTTTCAGCTAAATAATTTTGCAACAAGACGCCATTTTAAGATATCGTGATTGGGCTTCAATTTTTACGTTGTCTGTACTAAAAGTCATCTTTGAGGGCTAATCCGATAAATAAAGATCATATTTTACAAAAACCATGGCAATGTGAAAATTGAAAAAAATTTTTTTTATTTAACAATTTAGCCGGGAAAAACATTAATTTTGCATTTCGGAATATATGTGTCTTATAGAAAATTCAATGTTGATCAACTTTTACCTCACCTGTTTTTGCGTAAATTGAGTAACAAAAAAGTTAATCAAGAAAAACTGAAAAAAAATGCATTTTGGTAACTTATTTTGCAAAAATAACAATGTTCCCGATCGTTCCGAAGTCGAGACTTTAGAACTATTTTCAGTAAGTGGCTACCAACATATTTCAGCGATAAAATAAACTCTTGCACGAACTTCCTGGTAATATGCTTTTGAACTCCCTGACTACTGGACTATTTCGGCCAAAATGTATTTATAAGTTCCTTTTCACATTAAAAGAACATAAAAAAAATTTCACCTCAATTTATATTGTCAAAAGTTATAAATAATTCCAATAATTATTGTATTTTTGGTGATACAAAATTAATACATGGAAATGATTTTTTATTTCCATATAAAAACTTTTTGAGCAAATTCAATTATGTAGCCTTTTTTAAGCACCATTTAGTATTCAAAATGATTCTTTTTTATTTATATATATGCCATATATCAATTTTTTATTAATGAATAGTAGTTGATAAATAATTCCATATATCTAAACTTCGGCGGAATCAAATTTTAATTTTGATTGCTAATTTTCTTCGTATCGACAACAGCTTCCACGACCAAAATCTGATAATGGGATGAGCTTTGCATCTATTTCTGCAGCAAGATATGTATTTTTAATTATTTATTTATTTTCTAATTCTTCTGGTATATACAATGTAATGGGGAATATATATGTAAACATAGCAGATTTTAAATCAAAAATATATATCCTGAACCAAAATATTGCCAGTAAGTGCATTACACTTACAAGAAGAAGCCAACTCTCCATTCTAAGGGTTTTAATGTTAGATATACTTGGGCAGTAGATATTTTCAGAATTTTTTTTAATAAATGAAAATCCTCTAACATTTTAATCTAATTTACTTAACCCTATACGCATAGTCTAATATTATGCATAATTATAATTGTTACAACGTCGCTCCTTGCGAGACTCCTAACAGGCGGTCCTTACGTCGGAGATTTTGGTGGCCTTGAAAAGGGTCGATTGATCGGGATTGCGGGAAGCCTACTGAGGCCATAGGAAGCGCGTGGGCTCGTGGTAGCGGAGCCACTGGCACGGTTGCTAAACGGCTTTGGCTCGGCTGGGGCTGCGACTCCGGGTCGCATCGGCGGGCTCGTAATATTGGACCATTAGGGCCGTAGAGCGCTGGATGGCTTCCCGCAGACAGCGGCATAACGCCGTGAGGACACGGGGATCCCATGGTGGTGATTCTGGCGATCTTCTTGGGGAACGCCGACGTACGGAACTCTCCGCGCGAGAAGGTCTCGGTGGGATGTGTAGTCGATAGCTTCGTCCTCAACCGCAGGGTGGAATTCGAGGAGCTCCACTGCGGGGGGTGCCTCTCGATCGGGCGTGGACGACCAGCAATAAAGGATGGGTGCCGGAGGAGCGTCTTCCAACACGGCCACTCGACGGGGAATCCAAAAGCTAAGGTCCATCTTGCCGATTGGAGTCACGGGCCACGGAAGTTGTGGATCAACGATTGCGGGGAAGTATTCGTGAAGGGAAGATCCCCTTCTTCTTCTTCTGCTTTCTCCATTGATTGCGTCGCTGCTTTTGGCTCTCGGAGCGCACATGATGAGCGTGGCTGCGTTCCGACGCACCTGTCGCGATGAACACACTCTACGGGGAAGGGGGAAGAGCCCCAGGCCCCTTAATCGGATATTCCATTGACAACGTCGACCGGATTATTTCGGGAATCCTGGAGAGTCGCAGCCCTCTCGTGAGAAAGCATGTCCCCGCGATCCGGGAGCTCGGACGGCGGTGGCACGTCCAGGGCATACGTAGCTCTTGAGCTATCGGAAGAGAGAATCGTCCGGGAGTGGTCACCAGTCGATTGCTCACTTCGACTGCCCCGAGCCAACTGTGCGGGACAAGTGTCAGGAGCCCGTTTAATCGCGGGGCACAGACCGCAGAGAGGGGCCATCGCCATTCGTCGCCTCAAGGATAGTCCGGGATATTTCCACCGGTCGCAGACCTCGGCGGCAAAATCCGCAGACGGAGACTTGCGGATGCAGGGATAGATAGATAGATAGATCATTCTTTATTTTGCAATACAGTAAAAAACAAAAATACATAAAAAAATAAACAATGAAAATTGAAAATAAAAATAAATTTAAAAATTTCTAAATAATAAAGCTATATAAATTTCGCTCATGTTAGATACGCTGTTACTGTGTATATCACAAAAATATAGAACATTATGATCAGTCAAAACATTAAAAAGAAAACCTACAAACTAAGACTAAAATTAGATTGACAACTTGAAACTATATGAATACATAAAAATATAAAATAAAAATAAAAAAACGAAAAAAGAAATCGAGGACTAAGGGTCTAAATCCTGCAAGTAGCGACGAATCCCGGTCTTGAAGGACGAGAGGGAAGGGAGATTGCGCAAAGTTGGAGGGAGCGCATTCCAAAAGCGAGTACCTTGGACTTGAAAAATTCTCGCCCCAGCCTCAGTGCTCACCCCAGGAACGTCCAACTAGGTGGAATATCTCTACTGGAGGGTCGTAGCTTATGCTCCTTAAACATAACAGCTAGGTATTCAGGTTCGCGCAACCTGGTGACCTTATACAACAAAATTGCCTCAAAATAGAGGCAACGCGAATCCGTGAGCAATCAGCCTAGACCACTTCGGTAGGGGGAGATATGGACATCCCTAGCTACCCCAAAAATGTATCTCACACATGAATTGCTGAGACGCTGCAGTCGTATGTGCTGTTCTTCTGTCGCGTCTAGGTACACCACAGTACAGTAATCCAGATGGGGTTGGATTAATGACTCGACTGGCCTTCTACGGAGTGTCTCGGTGGTACAGTCCCTGACAAACCGCAAGCTATACAGGTCTTTATTTACTTATAGCTTATTTTAGTTATAGCGTCAACTTGCGGCTTCCACGTAAATTTACAATCCAATGTAACGCCAAGACTCACAACAGTGTCTTCAAAAGGGACATTTACTCCACCCGGCAGCCTCACCCCAGGAAGATTCCAGGACTGAATGTCATTAACATTCTTTCGTGATCCGAAAAAGATGGCTTATGTCTTCCCGGAGTTGAGATGCAGCCCGGAGCTCCCCGCCCAATCAGAGACCAGTTGTGCCGCTTCTGCTATACGAGTCACACCCTCCCGAAATTTATCTTTGGTAGTGCGTAGATAGATCTGGAGGTGATCTGCATAAAAAGGATGTTTTATTAATCGTCCGTCGAATACGTTTTGTAGGTCATTTACGTACAAATTAAAAAGGAACCATTCGGAGGTCCCGCTACTTGTAGAGGCCACAACCTGGGTGCGACCGTGCAAATAAGATTTCAGCCACAGGAGAGCCGCCCTTGAGAAATGGTGTCAAACGCCTTGCTGAAATCAAATAACAGAAGAGTCTCACCTTCTTCTTGTCCATGGCAATGCGTACGTCGTGAGTCAATTTAATTAATGCAGTCTGCGTACTATGATGTTTCCTGAATCCAGTCTGGAAGGGGTCCATCAAACTATTTTTACTAAGATACTCCGTGATTTAGTCGTGAGCTATCTTTTTGAGGACCTTCGACAGGAAACAAAGTAGTGCTATAGGACGAAAATCCTTCACGTTAGATGGAGCACTGTTCTTTTTCAGAGCTATTGGTTGCGCCTGTTTCCAGATCCTCGGAAAGACACCACTAGCGAAGGAGCAGTTAAAACTTTTCCATAATGAAATCGCCATTCAGTGGGAGAGCTTTCACAATTATACTTTGAGGGATACCATCCAACCCCCCCCCCCCCCGCCCTTGCCAGCGAGAAAAAATGCGAGATGGCTAAAACAACATCTATAGGTTTGAAGGAGAACCTCTCATCACTCGCAGTCATAATACTATCTAAAACTTCGTCAAGATTTTGAAGAGGGGAGGCTGAAATCCCGGCAAAATGCCTGTTTAACTCTCCCGGCGTAAAACCGTCAAGCTCCTCCTCCTTACGCTTGGATAAGAGGCCAAGGTTGCGCATTTCCTTCCAAATATTCTTCTTTCCATCAAGAGCGTCAGAGAGATGTTCGGGAATAAAGGATTTACGATCTTGATCCATGCGCACGTCAACTTCTTTACTGAGGCGAAAAAACTCATAAAACAGTTCCGCCTGTCCAGTCCGCTTGTAGCGTCTGTGCATAGCATTACGTCGATCAATGAGCTGCCCAAACTCAGAACCAGCGCAAGTAACATACTTTTTAATAGGAGAAACTGTCCTTTGTGGAGCTAATTTATCTAAAACTACAAGTAAATTCTCATTAAGAGACTGCAAAGCTCCTTCCAAATTGGATTCAACGGAGTTCATGGCTGCCCAGTCGCAAGCCTCCAACAGGTCAATGAGAGAGGTGGGACAAATGTTCTTAAAGTCCCTGTACATAAACGAGTCTCTCGTTTGGCCCGGAGAATAGATGTTATGAATGACATTAATGACACAGTGCTTGCCAAAACTGGGTATCCTTTCATTTGCACAGTCCAGAATAACGTCATTCTCGTCCGTCAGTAATGAATCAATCCATGTCTGATAGTGTTGGCGTCATCAGAAGCAGACAGCAGGTCAGCATTCAGACCGCCATAATAATTTTTTGACTATAGTCACCACACAAATGACGCAATAGACTGAATAAATCAGAGTCTGTTTGCATGGGAATTTTTGGGGCTCTGTAAATGGCACCAATCAATACAGGGTGGGAGCTACCCATTTGTACATCACAAAACAAGTACTCAGGAATGCTTGGATTTCAGGACCCTGAGTTTACGAGAAAACTAGCTTACGTATTTTATACGTATTACGTACATAAATGGCCACCCCACCTCCATTAACTTGGACTTCTCAACTCTGTAATTCTGGAATAATCGTTAGTTTCTTAATATATTCTGAATCGCGAACTCCGAGTCCATACCCAAATATGCAAGCTAACTTGTTTAAACAGTGTTTTTTATTTTAGCTATTACAAAATTCAAGCATAAAAGTATTATGTTCTTATGAACAGAAAGTAGGATTTACATAATGACTTTATTAAATATTAATGTCGGATAATTAAAAATAGTCTAGCTTTGTTTATTATTTAATGTTACTTTCAATGCAATTATTATTCAATATTAAAAAAATGGTGATTGATCGAGAACTCCAGAGTATTTTGTTATTTGAAATATTCAATACCTTTATTCCGCATAAATTACTAAGACGGATATTATTACCATTATTGCAACCATTCCCAATTGTTTAGTACGCAGTAGAGGCGAAACTTCGCGGAGTATTTAGAATTATAGTTAAAGTGGAAAACAAATTTTGGTTATAGTAACTTTTCTTTTCTTAATTTTTAAATAATTATCGTATATTTACTTTTTATGTTTAAGCACATTTTTTCATCTGAAATTATATATTCAAACGTTCGTGCGGTTTTAGTCCAAGGGGAGTTCAATAGTGGGATATCGGCCACTTTCTTCTAAACTTAGTTTTGCTTTCGAACTATGTTGGTCGTAACCTACTAAAAGTAACCCTAAGTTCTCGACTTCGGACCTGATCGGGAAGATTGTTATTATTGCAAAATAAACTTCAAAAAAGCACTTTTTTCAGTTTTTCGCGAATAATTCTCTTGCCACTCATGTTATGCAAAAAAAAAGTTCTTCAGAATTGTATTTCCAATAAGAAACATATGTTCTCGAATGCGAAATTAACTTTTTTCATCGTTAAATTGGTAAACAAAACTTTTTTTTTCGATGTTTGATATTGTCACAGTTTTTCCAAAAAAGGATTATTGACGTCGGGTAAGCTCTCAAATATGACATTTAGTATGTATAACGTAATAATCGGTGTCCGATCTCGATATTTTAAAATGGCGTCTTTTATAAAAAAACCAATCGTGTTGAAATAAATAAATAAATCAGCGTTTAAATAAAAAAATAATATGTAGAATAAAAATTAATTCATATACTATACCGATAGCTTTTTGCAGGAAGAAGTTGTAAGGGTTTCCATGTGCAGTCTTTCAAATAAATTGATATTTTTATCCCTACAAGGCAATTATATTGAAGAATCAACATACAATAATACTAATGTACTTTATAATATTAAATACAGTCACCATCAAATAGACTTTTTTGTTAGGATTGCCGTCCACTTCAAATGACACCTCTGCTTAATCAAAGTAAGTAACCAATTTCTGAATTCAAATATAGAAAAATATATTATTGAAGTATATTGTTGAGTACAATGACAATGGTAAGCTTAATTTTTGAGAAATTAATGACGTTGAAAAATAGTCAGAGTTCACAGGTTTCGTTTTAGTTCTATACTTACTTAAAAAAATTCCTATTATCATTCGAGGCCACTATTCTCACAGTTTAACATGTATTTAAAGTTGTACATTTATACAGGAAAATAGAAAGATCAGTTGACTTATATTTTGCTATTTTATAGCATATTGTTGATTACAATGACGTTTAGTAATTTATCGATTATCTTTGACAGGACGGGACGGTAAGTTTTTCCATAAAAAATTTCAACACGGTCTCACTGCATCACGTTATTTAATCTTTTGCGATTTACTTATCCACGAAGTGGAAGGCAATCGTCACAGAAATGTCTATTTGATGGTGACTGCATTTAATAATATAAAGTACATTAGTATTATTGTATGTCCATTCTTCAATATAATCGCCTTGTAGGGATAAAAATAATAATTTATTTGAAAGACTGCACATCAAAGCCCTTACAACTTCTTCCTGCAAAAAGCTATCGGTATAGTATATGAATTAATTTTTATTCTACATATTATTTTCGTATTTCAACGCTGATTTATTTATTTGCTTCAACACAATTGGTTTTTTTATAAAAGAAACTTGCTGTTTGCGTACATACACATTTTATTGAAGAGAGTTTTAGATTTTCTAAGTTGATGAGTATAAGCATATAAAGTCTTGTCAAGGGATTAGAAAGGCTATGGAGAGTTTGAAAACCTTTAATTTGGATGATGGAATAAACACTTAGAATTTGGCTAAGGGTTCTGGAGAGTTTGAAAATTATTCTATAATTTAAATGAAGAAACAACCTTATACTTGCTTACCTTTTACCTTGCAAAGGTTTTTTCGTGGGAGGAGGGAGATTTCACTACTTTTTAAAGGAATGCAATACATTTAACAAATAAATTATAATAGTTAATATCTATTTATTTATGAACAGCAATATAAATGCAATAGCATGAACTAACCAGGCATGGTAAAAAATTCCATTCCTTTATGATCTGTTCCATGTATATAGATAATGCTCTCAACATTTTCAACAATAACCCTCTAACACGGAATGGTCAGGATCGGTGGTATGAGATATTCCAAGATAGCATAGAACGGAATGGAGTATGATTTATAGAATATTCTTTAATTTTAATTTACACCGTGCACTTCAAGTGAGTCACTTAGTCCGATTCTATCAGCTGCTTTTTACGTAAGGTCTGCTGAGTTTGTTTATTTTTCATATAAGACCATCCGATTAAATCGTTCGGTCTTTTAATTATGCTGCAAATAAGTATATCATTGGATTAATTTTTTTGAGTTATCGTTGCAGTTTGCCATTTTTAGTTCTACCTGTTCATCAACAGTGCCAATTGCATTGAGTCAGATAAGTTTTTTTATATTTATTTTATTACGTTTTGCTCTAAAAAAATAGGATACTTTGTGTAAGTTTTATTTTAACTTTTAAAATATGGTCAACAGCTCGGATTTGGATTTTGGAGATGACTGAATGATAATCCAATTCCAATTTGGACCCACTGAACTAATAAAACTATAATCATTATTATCTTATTAATTATACTATAAAGCTTTGATTAAGCGTACTCTGCAATTGTACTTTTGTCTTTATACTTTTTTTCTATAATTTTTCTATAATTTTTTCACTAAGCTTTTAATTTGAAGTAACATAATTATAATAATTATTAACTTACTATATGTACACAAATCTTTTATTAAGCGTATACTCCTATTTTGCTTTTATCTATGTATAAACTTGAAAGTTTTCATGGAGTCCCTGTGACTAATTTATTTAATGAAAAATTATTTCTTTTCAATTTCCATTCAGCTCAAAGTACAACCAATTTTCAGAATATAGATTAGAGTGCCTTTTTTTCAACGAAAGTATACCTTCTGCTCTCTAAAAGGTCATAAGTACATGTCAGGTGCCAATCCCATCAATTAAAATGATACCATGAGAAATTTTAAGTTGATACCATTGACCAATTTTGAAATATTAACATTTAAAAGTTTCAAAATTAGAATATTCAAAACTGGTCAATGATATCAACTTAAAATTTCTCATGGTATCCTTTTGACTATAATAGGCTTGACAACTCATGTGTTCTTTTTACCTTTTAGATAGCAAAAGATACACTTCGCATAAGACAAAGGCTCGCTCATCCATATTCTAGAAGCTGTACTAATTTTTCATTAAGTAATTTGGTCACAGAGATTCCATAACAAATTTCAGATTTATCGGTTGGACCAGCTTTGAGATTTGACATTTGGAAAGCTGGAATGTTTGCTTATTGCAAAAGTGGTACAACGAATAAACCTTAAAATTGTGATGGAATCCCTGTGATTAATGGAACCGATTATATGTTACCTTACTAATTAAGTATCACAATGGAAAATAAAACTAAATACTATTTAATTCCTAATTATATGTAAAGTTATAAAATAAGAGCAACTTAATGACTTAAATTTATATTATGCATAAACAAAAATATGCAAAGATATACGTATCCGTGTTTTGCATGTTATATTAATGATACTAATTATTATGATAAGAAATATACAAAATCAACATAAAAAACTTACGCTTGCTCTAATCCAATTGCTGGTTGAAACTTAATAGATATGCCAGCTATTTTCCTAGTTTGTTAATAAACACAAACAATGAGGCCGATAGAAAATGTTACATACACCCACAGGATCTTTTGTGTTTTCCAATATTCGCTCCAAGTGCATAACCTCCAATGAGAAATAATAACTTACAAAAATTTGGAAAAATAAAATAACATTTAAACAACGAATAAGTTTATAAAATTATATATATATATATATATATATATATATATATATATACTAGGGGGTACCCCCTGCTCGCTCCGCTCGCCAACCCCCATTGCTTCAGTTTTTAACTTTGTATTTGGTAATGTTCAGATATAATTTACAGCAACAATTTAAAGAATTGATTTTAAACTTTTATTTTCAAATCCCAATTTTTAAATTTATGCATATTTTATTGATTGTTGGAACAATAATAATTCTTAAATGTGTCTACTGCCGTAACATTCATGGTATATACATGATACTGAAATATGTTATTATAAATATAGCTCACCCATCAGCTCCACCCTCCGTCTGCTACCTCTACCTATCTTCTTCAGCTATCACTTATCGCCACAAATCATGAATGCCACCTTCACCAACTACCTTCAATCACAAATTTGACTATTCACCGCTCATCTACATCTATGACCTACATGCTTCACTTATGACTCCAATAATGAGCTCCATATTTCAGCTTCATGCCAGGCACAAACTTCATCTGCCAACATGACCTATGACACTAACCAACCACCTCTCCACGATGATCTCTAACCATGAAATCTACTAACTACCTACCATTTTCACCATTGAACTCTTATCTACCATCGATCATCTACACCCTTGACCCATCACCTAGATCCTTTACTTATGACTCCAATAATGAGCTCCACAATTCAACTTCACACCTGGTATAAACTTTACTTACCACCTTGACCTACTAAACAACCATCTGTCTACGATGATCTACCTAGCACCTACGACCGTTTACCTAGCACCTGAACCGCCAATCGCGACCTCCACACTCCATCTATCTCCTACATCATCCACTTATTGCTGCAGTCATGAGCAACACCCTTCACACATAATCTCAACCTATCACCTTTACCCTTGACTTTCCGCCTTTGCCTATCACCACTACCTAGGACCTTCTTATCAACCTGTTATCCTCCACCTTCACCCTCTACGTATCGCCTCAACTCATAAAATCTACTCTCTATCTATGACCTAAAATTCAACTAAAACTATTGTTCTCTACAAATGTTCTCAACCTATCATTACTACCCTCCATCTATCGTCTCCAATGAGGACGTCATTGTTCACACTTTCTGCCTACAACTATCAATTCCACACATGAATTCCACGTACCATCTAACATCTTGACTCGTAGCCTCAAACCACCACCTATAATTTTAACCCATGAAGCTTAACAACTGTTTAGCACCTCCACTGTCCATCTGTTACCTGCAATCAAGTTCTCCTACACCACCTGTTTCTTTCATCTACCACTTCTGACTTCAATCATGAATTCCACACTCCACCTATCCCTTACAACTCCCACTATCAGCGTCACACATGACTTCTGGCCTCTACCTATCATCTCCACCCGTGACTTCTGGTCTCCACCTATCATCTCCACCCATGGTTCTCCGCCTTCATCTATCACATCTAACCATGAACTTCCCATCAACCTATTATCCTACGCTTTTCATCTATACCAATAAAGTCTATCATTAGCACTTCCACCCTCCTCATGTCGCTTCTAATCGTCCACATATGACTTCTAACATTGATCAATCACGTTCATCAATCCATCTATTGCACTCAATCATGTCCTTTTTCTCCAACTATCCTTACAACGTCCACTTATGAATACAATCGTGATCTCTACCCTCCACACATAATCTCTACCTATCTCCTACACCTAGCATTTTCTGATTCAATTATAATCTACACATTCCACTTATGATACTAACCATAATGTTCACAATCCTCCTTTTTCCTACACCGTCCACTTATGCCTGCAATTATTTCCTCGTTCTTTCCCTATCATTTATACTTCTCACTTATGACTTCAATCGCGAGCTCAACACTTCGTCTATCTTTTACACCATCTACTTATTACTAAATTCATGACCACCACCCTTCACACATAATCTTGACCTGTCACTACTACCTACAACTTTCTGCCTACACTTATAGTCACCACTCATGACTTCCATGCACACGTAGCACCTTCACTCCTACCCTCTACCCACTACTTATCATCTCGATCCATGAAGCTCACGATCTACCTAGCACCTCCACCGCCCACCTATTGCCTGCAATCATGTCCTTCAGCTCCACCTCTCCCTTCACCTTCCACTAATGTCTCCAATCATGAACTCCAAACTTCACCTATCCCCTACACAATCTACTTATTACAATCATGAACTCCATCCGTCATACGTGAGCCTAAACTATCACCTCCACCTCTGATTTTTGGCCTGCTCCTAATACCTCTACATGATTTTCTGCCTTCACCTATCACCACTGTCCAGGACCTTTTCATCAACCTGTTACCCTCCACCTTTCTTCTATGTCCATGAAGTCCAGCGTTCACCGTCACCAGCACCTTCACTCTCAATGCATCGCCGTCAATCATAAAATCCACTTTCTAGCATCACCATCAACTAAGATTAGTATTCTCTACATATGTTCTCTACCATCCACTTATGAATACAATCGTGATCTCCACCGTTCACAAAATCTCTACCTATCTCCAACATCAATAATATTCTGATTCCGCCTGTCTTCTCCAATAATAATCTATACGTTCTAGTTCTTGTTATTGAGGGGGCGCTGAGGGGGGGCGAGGAGGGGGGGGGGTGAGGGGGGGCAAAACGCATAAAAATAACCAAACTTTTGAAACATTTCTTGGTTCTTTTGAGAGGGGGCTGAGGGGGAGCTGAGGGGGCTCGTGAGGGGGGGGCGAGGGGGGGGGCTAAATTCCAGCGCGGCTCAAAACAACTATATAATATAGTAAGATATATATATCTATGGTATATTTATATGCAATATAAAACAAAATACTTATCTGATTGTGTTCTCGTAATTCATTTTTTCCATAACCGTGTAAAGACAACAAGTACCGCGTCCCTTGATATTTGGCACAGCTGTTTTAAAATCTATATTTATGTTATTATTTAACACTATTTGGCAAAATATATATATACACACCCACAAAAACAGCAAAAGAAAATTCACGTTTAAAAAATAACATTGTGTATGAAAACATCGTCTGTCGTCTGCGGAAAAACAACGTATATTAAAGTGTATCTATATAGCCCAGAATAACGTAGATGCTACGTCACCGGATATCCGTCGAACAATTGTTCTCCCTGGTGAAGAATTGACGAGTCCAAATTTTCACTTTACAATATCTTTCGATAGAAGCAATTTCACAAAATATGACCCTGACGAGATTTTATTACTTTCGTTGCAAGCTTTCATTTAAGTGCTCATATGTAAGAAATGAAATTGTCAATACGAAGAAAACCGTACACTTATTTTCCAACAAAAATCTTTGTATCAGGGTTTATTAAATTTATCAATTATATTAATTGAATTTCGAAATAAATTGATTTAAATTTTTATTATATTTAACATTTAATTATTATTATTAATTTAAATTTAGAGATGAAATGTTTTACGAAATTTATTATATCTAATTATTTTATAAATAAATTAAATTTAGTTATGAATATTATAACATTTTATATTTTAAAAATTAATTATATTAATAACAAAATTATTAGGGATAAACTTAGTAATTGTTTTAATATAATAAATTAATTTAATTTTTATTATAAGAATAATAATTTTTAATAATAAATAATATTTAATCATTAAAATTTAAAAAATAAAATTTTTAATTTATTTAATTAATTATAAAATAAAAAATTTTAATTAAATTTATTTAGTTATAATGTGTGACGGGGATCCTGACGATGGCTGCTCGCCTGGACACCACCCAGTCAAGATACGAAAATCTTACACTCGGTGGTGTTTTCAGAGCAGCGAGAGAGCAGTCAGCTGTTAGAGCCAGCAGGACAGCGGGGCGCCGAGAGCAGCAGCACGAGGCGAGAGCGAGAGAGTGGGGGAATACAGCGCGTAGCAGCGCGCGGCAGCCAAGCAGCGAGAGCAAGAGAGAAGGACGAACAGCGCAGCTTTGAAGCAGCGAGAGCGAGAGAGACAAGAAGATTCGAGGCATGCGAGCCACGAGGCGTACGCGCACGAGCGACGGCCGCCATGTTGGCAAGAAACGGACTGTAGAATGAGAGCGAGAAGGATGGAAATAGCGAGCGAATGAATGCATTAGAGACAGACAAGAGAGAGAGAGTGGAGGCAACGCATATGCGCTGAATGATATTGAGAAAAGGTGGAGGGCTACGGCTCGATCCATAGCGTACGTGCGAGCGGCAAACACGAGTGTAAGCGGGCCGAAATACGAAACTGTGCGAAAATGCGTAAATACGATTAGTAGAGTCAGACAAGCGTGTAAACGCGGTTTTGAATGTCGCGCGCATTTTTGGAGTATTGTAAAAGAGGGCGTAAGCGTGCGAATGTGCTATATGGTGCGAAAGTGTGGAAATGTGTGATAGGCGCGGGAGAGCGATTTGACGGAAATGCGTGAGTGCGAGTGAGAGAGCGATAGACGCCGCGAACCGAAGTAGTTGCCGAGCGCGAATAGAGTCAGTATCCAGCGATTCGAGTATCGAAGCGTATCCAGCACGGTTAGGACCGAGACGTATCCAGCGAGATAGCGAATTTTTTTCCAAGGCGACTTCCAGTGACCAGGATTACCCCCCCCCCCCCCCGTGTGCATCTTCCGATCGAAGAATTAGTTTCTTTCGCGAGCGCTTCCACCGGGTACGAGGCAACGCCAGTACGCGAGGACGAGGAGCAAAAGGAGTAGAGACAGGTAGGAGTGTTCGAGAGATACCTCCTGGCCGCGAGTCCCTAACCTAGAGCCAGCCCGCGTAAAGACGGTGAGCTCGCCCGAGGACGAGCACACGTCCGCGACTCGACACTAAATTATTTAATTTTGATAATAAATCTCGAAGTGTTATTTTAAGTAAGTCACGTTTATTCATTTTGCGTACTTCTCTCCCTGGACCTCTCCCCCATGACCTAGAGAGTAAGGAGTTCTCAAGCAGGCAGCATAAGAGTACCAGATCGCGAGTTCGGGCGTCCAAATATTTAATAAAATACGAGCTCGCGGTAAACCTGAATAGGTGTCATCACGTGGTGCTGCGCCTCCCAAAGGACGGAAAAGCACAACGTCATAAATGATAAAATTAGTAAATATAAATTATAATAAATTTAGTAAATGAAAGATTAGTTTAAGGAATTAGGCAAAAATATTTATTCATCTGTTTATTAAAAACATAGTTTATTGAAATTAATATATAATAAAATCTGCTCAATGATTTAAAATTACATAGCTGCAGTATTTTAACTGTACAAAGGTAGCATAATTAATTGTCTTTTTATTAAAGTCTAGAATGAAAGATTAAATGAAATAAAAACTGTCTCTTACTAAATAAAAATTAAAATTAATTTTAAGTTAAAATTCTTAAATTTATTTAAAATACGAGAAGACCCTATAGAATTTTATTAATTATTTATTTAAATTATTTCATTAAATAATTTAAATAAATTAATGTTATGTGAATAAGTGTAATAGACTGTATTCAAATGGCTTTATCCCTCGGTGTTTTAGTAATTAGTTTTGTGAACTTTGTCGATCTCTCCGAGGTAAACTTTGTAGGAAAAAGGTGAAAAAAACTTACACCATTTTTTCCTTTTTCAACGTTTCGGTGAACATTGTCACCCTCTTCAGGAAACTATCAATTTTATTAATAAATAAGAATAAATTAATAAACACAAAATATAAATCAATAAGCAAATGGACAAATCATTCTTACATGTAAAAGACGCACAACAATGAGTCTATCGAATGTTCTCTTCCCCGGCCCGTCGTGGCGGGGGAAGGAGGAGCGGGAAGCGACAATACGATGTTTTGATTCCGGCTTCCTCACCTACTGTATCGATAATGAGAATACAATAGGATTAGCCGGCGCTTTTATATCGGCGAGGAGTCTCGCAAATTTTCGAGCAGTGTGTTTACAATGACGTCACACTTGTCGCTCTCTCGCATATGTATACATCGAACATCTATACTCTGTTTTTGCGGTTCCTTTTCAAACGGTATGTCAATTGTGTGTACACATTATTAAGTTTCTGTGTGTCTTCCATTTTATTAATGCCATTTTCCTGCATTTGTATGTGCAACATTTCAGAAACTAACTTTTTATATTGCATTCTTTGTCTTTAATATTTACTTTCTGAAAATTAAAATTATGTTTGAATTTATCAATGTGGTCATTAATAACATTACTTTTCGAGTTTTTATGTTCCTCAAAAATGCAACATTCTCTGAAACAAAATTACATTACAACTGTTCCGAAAATACACAACCGTATGTGTAGTATTATAATGAAAGGAAAAGATAAAAAAGAGAAACAGTTAGAAAAAAATGTTGTGTATAAATTGCATTGCAATGATTGTACGGCCACATATGTGGGACAAACTAAGAGGAGTGTGTGTACACGTATTGAGGAACATAAGAACTCGAAAAGTAATGTTATTAATGACCACATTGATAAATTCAAATATAATTTTAATTTTCAGAAAGTAAATATTAAAGACAAAGAATGCAATTTAAATAAAAGGTTAGTTTCTGAAATGTTGCACATACAAATGCAGGAAAATAGCATTAATAAAATGGAAGATACACAGAAACTTAATAACGTGTACACACAATTGAGATACCGTTTGAAAAGGAACCGCAAAAACAGAGTATAGATGTTCGATATATACATATGCGTGAGAGTGACAAGTGTGACGTCATTGTAAACACACTGTTCGAAAATTTGCGAGACTCCTCGCCGATATAAAAGCGCCGGCTAATCCTATTGTATTCTCATTATCGATACAGTAGGTGAGGAAGCCGGAATCAAAACATCGTATTGTCGCTTACCGCTCCTCCTTCCCCCGCCACGACGGGCCGGGGAAGAGAACATTCGATAGACTCATTGTTGTGCGTCTTTTACATGTAAGAATGATTTGTCCATTTGCTTATTGATTTATATTTGGTGTTTATTAATTTATTTTTATTTATTAATAAAATTGATAGTTTCCTGAAGAGGGTGACAATGTTCACCGAAACGTTGAAAAAGGAAAAAATGGTGTAACTTTTTTTCACCTTTTTCCTACAAAGTTTACCTCGGAGAGATCGACAAAGTTCACAAAACTAATATTTAAATAAATTAATTTATTAAATTGGGGAAATTATAAAATTTTATTCATTTTTATAACTTACTGATAATAATTTTTATTAATCTTAAATTATAATAAAATTAATTATATTAAATATAAAATAAATTACCTTAGGGATAACAGCGTTAAATTTTTAAAGAGTTCATATTGATAAAAATTTTTGCGACCTCGATGTTGAATTAAAATAAATTATTATTGAAGATAATAATATAATTTAGTCTGTTCGACTATTAAAATTTTACATGATTTGAGTTTAGATCGGTGTAAGCCAGATCGGATTCTATCTTTAAATAAATTAAATATTATTGTACGAAAGGACTTTATATTGATATTAAATATTATAATTAGAATTATATTATTGTTTTGACAGAAAAGTGTAATAAATTTAGAATTTAAAAATAAACTAAAAAATTTTTATTCTATTAATTTATTCTATTAATATATTATAAAATTTAATCAAATTAAATTAAAAATTTTATAATTTATTTTATTTTTAAAATTTAAATTTCATCAATTTAATTTAATAGAATATCTATTTATTATAATAATAGAAAATAATATTCGTAAATAAAAATATATACTAATTAAAGATCTAATAATTAATATATAAATATAAGTATAAGAATAATAATTAGTCAAAATGATTAAAGCAGAAAATTTTATTAAAAATCCATATATTGGTGGAATAGATGCTAAAGAAAAAATACATAAACATATTAAATAAAATCTTATTGATTTTTCTAATTTTATTATATTTAATGAATTTAAATAATTGAATTCAAAGTAATAAAGGATTATTCTAAGAGTTAATATAATAAATATATAGATTTTAAAATAAATTATTCATCTTATTTCTCTAATTATTATTTCTCTAATTTGTTAAATTTATACCTTTAATAGAACTATAATTTCTTATTATTAATAAAATTACTAGAATTAAAATTAGATTATTATTATTTATAAAAAATGAATTTATAATAAATAAAGGAATAAATTTTTGAACAGTTGATAAAATAAAAATATTTATTCAATTTAAATTATTTATTATTTTTAAGTATCACTGATGAAAAGGAGGTAATCCTAATTTTGTTATTATACTTAAAAAAATTAAATATAATAAATTATTAATATTTAAATAATTCATTAAAATTATAAAAAATAAAAATAAATAAGAATTAAAAGTTTGAATTAAAAAATAATTTATTAATCTTTCTTTTTTAATGTATTTATCAAAAATAATTAATCTAATAAATCTAATTATAGTAATTTCTATAATTATTCATATTGAAAATCATCGACAGATTAAGGCCAGTCTACAGAAAAGCCCTAAAGCACAAGAAGATTAAAACATTCCATGACGTAAAAAAGTACTGTAAAGAACTCGAAGACGAACTAAAACATGATGCCAGATATGCTCCACCACCACCTGCTGAAAAATCCAAGTTCCCAGCGGCAGCATGGTCGGCTACACCAAAACCAAAGGTAGCTGCGACACAAGAGATAGCAGAAACGAACGAAATTGCAACGAAAGCAAAGAAGAAGGAAAATAAAAAGAAAAAGGCTGAAACAACCGAGACGACTCCCGAGCAGAAAGAAACTACGACACAGGAAGCTTTGCGGCCGGCCAGCAAGTGCAAACCCCGCTACAACAACCGGCGCAAGTGCAGCAGAAGCCTCAGCAACCCTTTACACCAGCACTGAGCTAACAACTGAATCAAACGCAGCCACAAGTTCAATATTTCGGACCGTGCCACGTTTGCGAGACAGTGGGACATAGAGCAGCAAATTGTCCGAAAACGCAATGTTATAATTGCAGACAATTCGGTCATAGGAAGAACGCCTGCCCTTACCCAATAAAATTGTCCGGAAAATGCCAGTGGTGTGGTCAAATTGGAGCACAATTCAAGAATTGCAAAAATTGTGCTAAAGCAAGACTAAGCCAGAAACCTCATGTCAAGTATGCGGACAGAAAGGCGCGACGCTGCGAGACTGCACAAACTGTGTTCACGTCAGAAAGCTTCTGGGAAACGACTTGACGGAGGCCCCCAAGGGCCAGCCGACCTCCGTGTTCACGCCTTGGGCCCTCAACTAGCGAACAAAATTGACAAGCATACCTCCGCAGTTTGCAGGAGTATGTCAATTTTGGGAGGGGGAGGAAGTGGCAGCAAGCCACGAGAAACAGTGCGAAGTCAAGATATAGCGGTCAAAGCTGTAAGTAACAGCCAGACCAGCTATTTAAAGACAGGCGCACAACCAGAAGAGACAAAGGAGATAAACAGAAATTCGAAGCCTGAAAGAAACGCTGACGCAACCCGTGGGCAAACGCTGCAGGCCGAGAAGGAAGTAAACGCGAATGTGAAAAGAGGAGACGCCATTGCAACACAACGGCCAGACTCTGTCACAGAGATGAAGAAACAAGTGGTTAATTCAGGGGCAAACAGAGGAAATCACGTTAGAGCCAGTATCGCTAGAGACACGGAATCTAAGCCAGACGGGACGCCGGCTGCGCCAATGGAGAGTAGTGACGAGGATACGAGGTTAAACGAAGAAATCCAGCTGTGCAAAAAGCGAGGCTTTAGAGTAGAGAAAGACATGATCCAAGGTCGAGGACTAGAGAACATCGTGGAATTTTCGAAAAAGAGCCTGGCAAAGGTAAAAGAGTTAGCAGAATTCAGGAAAGCTGAAAAAATCATGAGAGCTGAAGCCAACTTAAACTTGGAGCCGAAATCCACTGTAGAGCCAGACAATAACAGCGAGCAGAGGAAGTCAGCTCAGAGGTTAGCACAGGCTTTAGATTTCGGAGAAACTCGAGTAACCGCCCTGGAGGGAGACAATAAGTGGGAAGAAATTGAGGAAATTGACAAAGAGGTGAAGAAGAAATGGTACTGATTGAGGCAAACGAATTGTTAGAGGAAGAATTAGAGGAAGACCAAAGAATAAGGACGAAAGTGAAAGATTTGCTCGATGAAGAGGCAGATTACATGAAGCTAAGACAAGTCGAGGCTGCTGTGGGCACTCTAATCAACGAAACGATGTCAGACCCTAGCACGCCGGCACAATTAGAGGAAGCCGGAGTCGACAGAGAATCTAAAGAAACGGAGGTGCACGCAGCCACGATCACGATAGACAATAGAGACTACATTAAAGTCAGTCTAGGCGGAAAGGAGTACAGAGCCTTGTTCGATCCCGAAGCCATGATAACCATCGTAGGCCCAGAGATCGCTAGGAGGTACAAGACTCGACTTAAAGCTAGTGAAGCTCTGATACGAACGGTGACAGGAGGAACGTCGCCCGTATTAGGATTTCTACCAATCCGAATAGACTTAGATGGAATAGACAAGACGATTATGGCAAGAGCAGTAGCAGAAGTAACACATGAACTGATTTTGGGCAAAGACTTTGGAACACTATTCAAAGTAGACACAAGTCACAAAGGCCTATGGCGAGCCAGTCTGGGAGAGTGGAGAGAATTCGACCGGCCAGAAGCTAAATTTCCGGCGATCATCGTAGCAGAGAGCGCAGAAATCTCTGAACTCAGCGATGAGGAGAGACGAAAAATTGAGGAACTGGTGGCCGAAATACCACAAAACAATCCCGGAAAGGAACTGGGGTTCACGGACTTAACTGAGCACCACATAGTAGTGACAGACCCCACCCCTATACGCTGTAAAGCCAGAAGACGTTCACCGAAGAAGATAGAAGAAATACTGAGAAGCAACCGCACTTTGAAAACGATGATTTCCGCATTCGCGAAAAATCACAGTGATTGGGATAAGCATTTACATGAGTTATGACATGCGATAAATACAGCTAAGCAAGCGACGCTAAGAACGTCACCAGCTTTCTTAAATTACGGCAGACACCCTACCCCGGTGAAAAGCTTACGTGTGGAATGGGAGGGGATGACGAAAAAGACTAAACTAGAGCCCGAAGTTTGGAAAGACAGACAGAAGAGACTAGACGCACTATGAGACTTGGTAGCGAAATATATAGACGACGAACGAACGAGACAAAGTAAGCGATACAATCAAGGCCGAAAGGTCGTAGAATTCCAAGTGGGGGACTTAGTGATGAGAAAATCTCACCCCTTGTCCAAAGGAACTGAGAAATTCTCAGCCAAGTTAGCCTCCAAGTATGATGGTCCGTTTAAAGTCACCGAGAAAAGATCGCCAGTCGTGTACATACTAGAGCCAGTCGAAGGGAAGAGTAGGAAAGTGGCTAAGGTCCACGTAAGCGACCTCAAGCGATACGTATCCCCTAGAAACAATCCTACTAACAAACCTTCTTCCCAACCTGTAGTAGTGTCCGACAGTGGTGCCTGTGGTTACATTGGGACGCTCGCAAAGTCTGCAGTAAGTAACCAGGTGGCGGGTGTACCCCGTCAATCCACCATAAAACATATTTCTAATTCATTGACAATTTCAGACATGAGTTCAAACGACAGTCAGAAGCTACAGCCAAATGAATTGGGCAGACGAGGAACCGGAGGTTGTCAACGACCTGGAAGAGCCCACTCCCTTCGAGTCGGAGCTTCAAGGCCCGTAAAGAGCAGGAAGCTCGAGCAGCAACACCCTGTCCTGAACAGGCCACCTCGCCCGGAATATCTCACCCGAAAATTTTTTTTTCTCTCTTTTATTTTCTCACTTTCCCGTACTTGTCCTTTTCTGTACTGCAGGGTGTGTCCATGCGAGCACTTTTCGCCTTCTAAAACCTCTTCATAGTGTTATGAAAGGTTTGGGAGGGGGAATGTGACGGTGATCCCGTCGATGGCTGCCCGCCTGGACACCACCCAGTCAAGATACGAAAATCTTACACTGGGTGGTGTTTTCAGAGCAGCGAGAGAGCGGTCAGCTGTTAGAGCCAGCAGGACGGCGCGGCGCCGAGAGCAGCTTGCCGCCGAGCTGCAGCAGCACGAGGCGAGAGCGAGAGAGTGGGGGAACACAGCGCGTAGCAGCGTGCGGCAGCCAAGGCGAGAGCAAGAGAGAAGGACGAACGGCACAGCGCTGAAGCAGCGAGAGCGAGAGAGACAAGCTACGAGGCATGCGAGCCACGAGGCGTACGCGCGCGAGCGACGGCCGCCATGTTGGCGAGAAACGGACTGTAGCATGAGTGCGAGAAGGATGAAATATCGAGCGAATGAATGCGTTATAGACAGACAAGAGAGAGTGGAGGCAACGCGTATGCGCTGTATGATATTGGGAAAAGGTGGAGGGCTACGGCTCGATCCACAGCGCGCGTGCGAGCGGCAAACAAGAATGTAAGCGTGCCGAAATGCGGAAAATGCGTAAATACGATTAGTAGAGCCAGACATGCGTGTAAACGCATTTCGAATGTCGCGCGCATTTTAGAGTATTGTAAAAGAGGGCGTAAGCGTGCGAATGTGATATATGGTGCGAAAGCGTGGAAATGTGTGATAGGCGCGAGAGAGCGATCTAATGGAAATGCGTGAGTGCGAGTGAGAGAGCGATAGACGCCGCGAACCGGCGTAGTTGCCGAGCGCGGAATAGTCAGTATCGTGGAGTATCCAGCGAACGAAGTATCGAAAAGTATCGAGTACGTCTAGGACCGAGAGACATCGAGTGAGCAAGCGAGACCAAGCAATCTTTTCCAAGGCGACTTCCTCCGTGTGCATCTTCCGATCGGACAATTAGTTTCTTTCGCGAGCGCTTCCACCAGGTACGAGGCAACGCCAGTACGCGAGGACGAGGAGCAAAAGGAGTAGAGACAGGTAGGAGTGTTCGAGAGATACCTTCCCGCCGCGAGTCTCTAACCTAGAGCCAGCCCGCGTAGAGACGGTGAGCTCGCCCGAGGACGAGCACACGCCCGCGAGTCAATACATAATTGTTTAATCTAGATAATAAATTTCGAAGTGTTATTTTAAGCAAGTCGCGTGTATTCATTTTTGCGTATTTCCCCCCCGTGACCTAGAGTATAAGGAGTTCTCGAGCTGGTAGCATAAGAGTACCAGATCGCGAGTTCGGGCGTCCAAATACTTAATAAAATACGAGCTCGCGGTAAACCTGAACAGGTGTTATTACGTGGTGCTAGGCCTCCCCAAAGACGGAAAAAGCACAACGTTACAACAGTTATAACAAAAAAAAATTATTGTAAATGCATGAGTAGTAACAATAGAATCAAAAATTTGATCACTTCCAATTCAAGATCCAGGTCTTCTTAATTCTAAACGAATAATTATTCTTATTGACAAACCTATAATTCCAGCTCATATTCCAAAAATAAAATATAAAATTCCAATATATTTATGATTAGTAGATATAAATCATATTTTCATATTTATATAGTTGAATATAAAACATTATATTTTCAATATAATAATATATAATCAATTTAAAAATTTATTAATTATCTTAATATCTTCAATATTATATTTTATATTTTTAAACTATTTAAATTTAAATAATTAAAATAATTAATAATCAAATTATTCTAAATATTAAAAATATTAAATTATTATTATTACTTAAATTATTAAATATATCTCTTTTTTTAAATATATAAATTAAATTTTTTATAAATATTTCTCTTCATGCTTTATCATAAATCTTGCAATTTTTACTAAAATTTATAAAAATAATAATAAATATTGGAGTAAAATTATATAAAAATCATATTTTTCCTAAAAAATATTTAAATAAATATATAAATTTATATTTTGTTATTATATAATTTAATTTTCCTAAAAAAATAAAGATTAAACAAATAAACAAAATTATAATTTTTTCAATATTTATTAAAAAAAAATTTCAATATTATTAAATAAAATTAAATTTATTATTCTTCCAAAAATAATTGATAAAATTGTTAAAATAATTATTGGATAATTTATAAATTTAAAATCTTTAATATTACAATAACATAAAAATTTATTATAATTATTCATTAAATAAAATAAAATTCGAATTGAATAAGAAACTGTTAATCCTGTTCTTAAAAGTAATAATAAATAAATTAAATTATGACTTATATTTACAAATATAAATTCTAAAATTTTATCTTTAGAATAAAATCCAGATATAAATGGTATCCCACATAATGATAGATTTCCAATAATAAATATTCTAAACGTTATTGGTATTAATAGTTTTATTTTATTTATATAACGAATATCTTGATAATTTTGTATACTACGAATTACAATTCCAGATCTTATAAATATTATTGATTTAAATATAGCATAAATAATTAAATAAAAATAAGATAATTCCCAATTTTTTATTCCATAATTTATTATTATGAATCCTAGTTGTGATAATGTTGAATATGCAATAATTTTTTTTATATCATATTCAAAATTTGCTGATATTCCAGCAAATATTATAGTTAACAAACCAGTTAATACAATATAAAATAATAAATTAGTATTTTTAGAAATTAAATAATGAAATCGAATTATTAAATATACTCCTGCTGTAACAAAAGTAGAAGAATGAACTAATGAAGAAATTGGTGTTGGAGCTGCTATAGCAGCCGGTAATCATGAAGAAAGAGGAATTTGAGCTCTTTTAGTAAAAGAAGCAATAATAATTATAAAAATACATAAACTATTTAATCTATTTAAATTAATAAAATTTCAAGAACCTATTAATAATATTATTCTAATTGATAATAAAATTATTACATCACCAATACGATTTATTAAAACTGTTAATATTCCTGAATTAAATCTAGAATAATTTTGATAATAAATAATTAAACAATAAGAGATTAATCCTAATCCATCTCATCCAATTATTAATCTAATCAAATTAGGTCTAATAATTATAAAAATTATAGAAATAATGAATAATAATACTCAATAATAAAATCGAATATTAAATAAATCATGATTTATATATTCTCTACAATACATTATAATTATTGATGAAATTAATATAACAACTCTAATAAATAAAATTGAAATTCAATCTCTATATGTATATATTTATATATATAAGAATATTTAATGAATTTAAAATAAAAGTATTTCATTCTATAAATAATCTACTTTTATTATATAAAATAAATAAACTAATAGTTATAAAAAAAAATCTAAAAATTGATATAAATATTCTTCTTAAATAATATAATAAAATAATTTAAAGA
Source organism: Philotrypesis tridentata (assembly GCA_018906965.1). NCBI lineage: Eukaryota > Metazoa > Arthropoda > Insecta > Hymenoptera > Pteromalidae > Philotrypesis > Philotrypesis tridentata. The sequence goes on from JACCIB010000620.1 coordinate 63,680, forward strand.
TATAAATACATCATATATGACACCACAAATCAAAATTTTAAAAATTAAATTATTTAAATTTTAATTGAATAATTCTATTTTTAATACTAAAAAATTTAAGGGAATTCAATGTAATAATAAATTTAAAAATTCATAAATACTAATATTATTATTAATCTTTAATTTATTAATAAAATTTCCATGTCAAATAAAAGAAAATAAAAATAAAGAATATATAGCTCTTAAATATATTCCTATAATTAAAATTATAATAATATTAATAGATCAATTTAATACAATATTAATAATTATAATTTCTCTTAATAAATTTAAAGAAATAGGAGATGATATATTACATGCACAAAATATAAATCATCATATTACTAAAGAAGGAAAAATTCTAATTATTCCTTTATTTAAAAATATATTACGTCTTCTAGATCGATAATAAAATATATTAACTAATATAAATAAAGCAGAAAAACATAATCCATGAGCTAATATTGTTAATAACCCCCCATAAAATCCTCAATATCTTAAACTTAAAATTCCTAATAATATCATTCCCATATGAACAACTGATGAATATGCTACTAAAATTTTTAAATCATACTGTCGTAAACATATTAATCTTAAATTTATTATTCCAATTAGAGAAATAATTATTAGTTTATAATTATATTGAATACTATAATTAATTATTATTATTATCCTTCGTATAATACCATAACCACCTAACTTTAATATAATAGCTGCTAAAATTATTGAACCAGTAACTGGTGCTTCAACATGTGCTTTAGGTAATCATATATGAAACATAAAAATTGGTAATTTAACTAAAAATGCAAATAACATAAATCAAAAAAATAAAAATTGATGAAATTTAATATTAATTATTATATTTAATAAAATTATATAATTTCATCTATTAAAATAATTTAATAATCAAAAAATAATAAACATTAAAGGTAAAAAATCAAATAATGTATATATAAATATAAGTAAAGAAGCATTTAACCGTTCTGGTTGATATAAATAAAATATGAAATAATTTATAGGTATAAAACTTAAACATAATCTTAATAATAATAATAATAAAATAAAAGAATAAAAATTTTTATTCTTAAATTTTAAACTAATTAAAAATATTAATGAAATAATTCAAATTGATAAAATTATTAATCTTACTCTAATAAAATCTCCTCCTATTCATCTATAAATTAATATTCAATTTATAGAATACCTAATCTTTAATAATATTAAAAATATTAAAATTATTAAACTTAATCTTATAATTCTTATTAATATTAATTTATTTAAAATGAATCTATTCAATATTAATAAAATAATAAAAATTAAACTTATTATCATATTAAATTTAATTAATTTATAGAATCATTACCATAAGTACGAACTAAAATGATTAAAATAGTTAATCCTAAAACTCTTTCACATACTACAAAAACTATAAAATATAAAATTAAAATTTTTCTATTATTTAATAATAACATATTATTTAATAATATTAAATTTCTTAATATAATAAATTCTAATCTAATTAATGTTATTAATAATTGTGAATAATAAAATACAAATATAAATATAGAAAAGATAAATATTATTAAAAAATAATAAATATTTATATTAATATAGTTATTAATTTTAAAAAAATATTAATTTTGTAAATTAAATTTATATATATATAACTAATCAAAAAAATAAATAATCTTTATTTCTATAATTCCCAATATCATAATTTTAATTAAACTATTTTTTGTAATGATAAAATCTTGAATTTTAATCTACATTTATTATATTAATATTATATTATTGATTAATTTAATTATTAACTTTATTCCTTATCAATTTAATAAAATTCATCCATTAATTATAATATTAATTTTATTTATATTAATATTAATATCTTCAATTTATTTAAGAACTTATTCAAATAATAATTGATTTTCTTATATTATATTTTTAATAATAATTGGTGGAATAATCATTATTTTTTTATATTTTACTAGATTCATTAGTAATATAAAAACATCAATTAATTGATTTTATTTAATTAAATTACCAATTAAATTTTCTTTAATTTTAATTTTTATATTAATTATAATTAAATTTTATTATATTTTTTTAAATTGAAATAATAATTATAATGAAATTGAACCTTTAATAGTTATAAATTTTATAGAAAAAATTAATAAAATTATATATATATTGTGACGGTCAGCCGTCAGGCCCAGCTCGCCTGGACACCACCGGAGCCGTGCTAATGAAAAAGCATACGCTAAGACCCGGTGGTGTTTACAGGAAAGCAGGGCAGAGATGAGAGCAAGACAGAGAGAGAAGACACGGCCGGAGCAGCAGAGCAGAGCAGCGCGACGAACAGCTGAGCAGAAGCCACGCTCAGCGCGAAGCATGCGCGGCGCCGCACGAGACAGAGAGAGAGAGAAGCACCACGCGCGCCACAGCGAGAGAGCGGCAGAGAGAGGGAAGCCGCGCGAGAGCGAGAGAGAGAGAAGATAGCGGCGAAGGCTGAGAGCGCAGCACGGCGAGCGAAGCCACGAGGCGAACGCGCGCGAGCGACCGCCGCCATGTTGGCGAGCACGGTAGAGAGAATGAGAGCGAGTGAGAGCGAGATAGACAGAGACGGAGAATGTTCAATGTGAGCAGAGAGAGTGGAGGCACACGACGAGCCTCGAACGTTATTGGCGACGGGTGGAGGGCTGCGGCTCGATCCACAGCGGTACGCGAGCGAAATATTATAGAGAAAAATTGTAAGAGGAAATTCAGGCGGAAAATGGATGATTGAATGCGACGACAGCCAGACAGAGCGAACTAACGAATTCGAATTTCGCGCGCGAGGATATTTATTAGTAAGAGGGCGCTAGGTCAGAAATGTGCTATATCAGGCTATCACGTGATATCGCGTGAGTAAGAAAGGACAGCCAGTAAATACATGCGCGAGAAAGAGACAGAGAGAGACGCCGCGGTCGCAACGGCCGCGCAACAGGTAGAACGAGCAGTATCCAGTGAGCAGCAGGCAAATTCGGACGCACTCCAGGACAACACAATTTCCCTCCGCATTCTCCTCGACATAACCTCCAGCATTTTCTGTACTGTCGAGGTTCGCTCCGCGAAGTTTTCTGCGCCGCGCGATTTCTAGAGAACGAGACATCACCAGGACGAGAGGACGAGCAGCCATAGCAGTTTACAGCCAGGTAGACACTTATCATTTCAAAGTGCGCGTTCCCCGCGTCGGCCGGACTTACCGCCAGAGCGTGCCTCCGCACGCGAGCCCTTTTACATTTCTCTTATTTATTCAATAAATGCCAGGCCGTCCATTTTAATACTGTGCGTGTTTTTATTTGACGAGCCCCCGCCTATCCTTCTTCCTAAGAATTCGCGGCCGCGAGATTAAGTCTGTGCACCGCTGAGCAGCCGGCAAAGCGGTTGGTGAACCGGGCGTCCAACAAATTAATTAAATACGGTTCATCCAGCAGCCCGATAAAAGGGCGCGATCACGTTGTGGAGCTCTCGACGACCTCCCCGAGAGAGAAATAAAAACCACAACGTCACAATATGTATATATATATATATATATTGTGACGAGTATCGTCACGCCGCATGCTAATTTATGGAATAATATGTTTTATTTTATATACATTTGCATGTAAGCCTTTTCAGATGTTCCCGCGCACCAGAGCTGTACGAGAGTTGATGTATTGTTGAACGCGTCGCCTGGTGAGAGAGCGCGCGTGAGAGAGAAGCTTCTAGCGTCACGTCAGGTTAGGCGTGAGATTCGATTCGAGCATCGAGCGCGCATGTTGTGTATGAGGAGAGTGTTTGTCTCTGCGATATAATCGTTTTGTATTATTTATTGTACAATAATTGCGACTACGCGTGTAAGTGGAGTGGTACTCTACATCATTGCGAGAGGATATTGATTACCAGGCAGCTGGACCGAAGCGAGACTGCAGTTTTAGGTTGATTACCGTGATAGCGTACTTCGCATTCTTGTAAGTATCAGCTTCTCTCTCTTACTCTCACCAGCGCGTTTATCATCATTAGCTCTTTCCCGACTGGGATTCTGTGTGCTAAGTAAACACCTTTGTACATCTTTTCTGTCATGATTCTCTGATTTGATTGACATAATATATGCAAGAGCCTTTTACCGAACGTTACGTGTGTTTCATTTGATAGTTTTCTGTATTTGCCCTGTTCTCCTTTTTCTAAAACCCACGGAGAATTAAAGTAGAAGACACTACATCTAACGCGGACAATCCCCGTTACAATATATATATATATATATATATATATATATATATATGGGTGGTTCTCTGACAAATCGAGCGGTCGATTTTTTGACCCTATCGAAAAAAATTTTTAAAATGTTCCTCAGAGACACATGAGTATCCCTGAATTTCTTCAGATTTTTTACATCAAGTATCTTCGAGTTACAGAGGGTCAAAGTTGATGAAATCACGTTTTTTTGCTTTTTCTGGCTACTTTCATTAATTTGTAGATCCTCAGGGAAGCATTTTTCACTATAGAGATATATAACATTTTTTTCTGCAAATTTTCTAAACTATTCAAAAAAAATATTTTTGATGTCGTATATATATGTTTTAAGAAAGTTATAAGTCATTTAAGTCTTAAAATCAAGTTTTAGGAAAGTTCGATCATCCGGATCATAACCAAAAAATTCATGAAGATACCTTATTTCAATTCAAAAAAGTCTGCGAAAGACCCAGAATGTCAGAGGCCTTGGTTTCTCTGTAAAAAATCATTATATCCGTTCATATATGAAAAAAATTTAGTTTTATTGCTATATAGAAGAATTTAACCAATTTTATCAATTACGTAAATTTTTTTATAATAATTTCAGTCATTAAAAAAATGATAAGGTTAGTGAAATGCTTCAATATAGCAATAAAACTAAATTTTTTTCATATATGAACGGATATAATGATTTTTTACAGAGAAACCAAGGCCTCTGACATTCTGGGTCTTTCGCAGACTTTTTTGAATTGAAATAAGGTATCTTCATGAATTTTTTGGTTATGATCCGGATGATCGAACTTTCCTAAAACTTGATTTTAAGACTTAAATGACTTATAACTTTCTTAAAACATATATATACGACATCAAAAATATTTTTTTTGAATAGTTTAGAAAATTTGCAGAAAAAAATGTTATATATCTCTATAGTGAAAAATGCTTCCCTGAGGATCTACAAATTAATGAAAGTAGCCAGAAAAAGCAAAAAAACGTGATTTCATCAACTTTGACCCTCTGTAACTCGAAGATACTTGATGTAAAAAATCTTAAAAAATTCAGGGATACTCATGTGTCTCTTAGGAACATTTTAAAAATTTTTTTCGATAGGGTCAAAACATCGACCGCTCGATTTGTCAGAGAACCACCCATATATATATATATATATATATATATATATATGATAAAAATTTTTCTACATTAATTGCAATTTTCTATTTATTAATTGGATTGACAATAATTCTAAAAATTATATTAGTTAAAACTTTTACTTTGCATAAAATTAATTAATGAAAAAATCTATTTTTAAAAAATTTATATTATTAAATATTATTTATAATTCATTAATTAATTTACCTACTCCTCTAAATATTTCAATTTGATGAAATTTTGGATCATTATTAGGATTATGTTTAATTATTCAAATTATTACAGGATTATTTTTATCTATAGATTATACAGCTAATATTAATTTAGCATTTAATAGAGTAATACATATTATTCAAGACGTAAATTATGAGTGATTATTACGATTAATTCATATAAATGGAGCATCAATATTTTTCATTTGTATATTCATTCATGTAGGTCGTGGATTGTATTATAATTCATTTATTTTAAAATCTACATGATTAATTGGAGTAATTATTATATTAGTTACGATAGGAACAGCCTTTATAGGTTATGTTTTACCTTGAGGACAAATATCATTTTGAGGAGCTACAGTTATTACTAATTTAGTATCAGCTATCCCTTATATTGGAGAATATATTGTATATTGATTATGAGGAGGATTTTCAGTAGATAATGCTACATTAAATCGATTCTATTCGTTTCATTTTATTTTACCATTTATTATTTTATTTTTAGTAATTATTCACTTAACTTTTCTTCATGAAACTGGATCAATTAATCCAATCGGATTAAATAGAAATATATTTAAAATTCCTTTTAATCCATATTATTCAATTAAAGATTCATTAGGATTTATTATTTTAATAATAATTTTAATTAATATTTATTTAATTAATCCTTATATATTAACTGATCCTGAAAATTTTACTCAAGCTAATTCTATAGTTACTCCTGTTCATATTCAACCAGAATGATATTTTTTATTTGCTTGTGCTATTCTTCGATCTATTCCTAATAAATTAGGAGGAGTAATTGCTTTATTATTATCAATTTTAATTTTAATAATTTTACCTGTTAATATAACTTACAATATAAAAGGATTAAAATTTAATTGAATTAATAAACATTTATTTTGATTATTTTTTAATTTATTTATTATTCTAACATGAATTGGAGCCTGTCCAGTTGAAGCGCCTTATATTATTTTTGGACAAATTTCGTTATTAATTTATTTTATTTATTTTATTTATAGTCCTATAATTAATAATGTATATGATAATAATTTACTTCATACTTTATATGATAATAATTTAATTAAATATTTATTAAATTTTTTAAAATAATTCTCCTCAATAATTAATTCAAGCATACCTAAAATATCACTTAATTTCATAATTTAAGCAGTAGATTACATTTCAACAATATTAATATTTTAATATTTTCTATTCTTTAACTAAATCACTCTCCCTCAATAATTTATTCAAGCATACCTAAAAATATCACTTAATTTCATAATTTAAACAGTAAATTACATTTCAACAATATTAATGTTCTAATATTTTCTATTCTTTAAATAAATCACTCTCCTTCAATAATTTATTCAAGCATACCTAAAAACATCACTTAATTTCATAATTTAAACAGTAGATTACATTTCAACAATATTAATATTCTAATATTTTTTATTCTTTAAATAAATCACTCTTCCTCAATAATTTATTCAAGCATACCTAAAAATATCACTTAATTTCATAATTTAAACAGTAAATTACATTTCAACAATATTAATGTTCTAATATTTTCTATTCTTTAAATAAATCACTCTCCCTTAATAATTTATTCAAGCATACCTAAAAATATCACTTAATTTCATAATTTAAACAGTAAATTACATTTCAACAATATTAATGTTCTAATATTTTCTATTCTTTAAATAAATCACTCTCCCTCAATAATTTATTCAAGCATACCTAAAAATATCACTTAATTTCATAATTTAAACAGTAGATTACATTTCAACAATATTAATATTCTAATATTTTTTATTCTTTAAATAAATCACTCTTCCTCAATAATTTATTCAAGCATACCTAAAAATATCACTTAATTTCATAATTTAAACAGTAAATTACATTTCAACAATATTAATGTTCTAATATTTTCTATTCTTTAAATAAATCACTCTCCCTCAATAATTTATTCAAGCATACCTAAAAATATCACTTAATTTCATAATTTAAACAGTAGATTACATTTCAACAATATTAATATTCTAATATTTTTTATTCTTTAAATAAATCACTCTTCCTCAATAATTTATTCAAGCATACCTAAAAATATCACTTAATTTCATAATTTAAACAGTAAATTACATTTCAACAATATTAATGTTCTAATATTTTCTATTCTTTAAATAAATCACTCTTCCTCAATAATTTATTCAAGCATACCTAAAAATATCACTTAATTTCATAATTTAAACAGTAAATTACATTTCAACAATATTAATGTTCTAATATTTTCTATTCTTTAAATAAATCACTCTCCCTCAATAATTTATTCAAGCATACCTAAAAATATCACTTAATTTCATAATTTAAACAGTAGATTACATTTCAACAATATTAATATTCTAATATTTTTTATTCTTTAAATAAATCACTCTTCCTCAATAATTTATTCAAGCATACCTAAAAATATCACTTAATTTCATAATTTAAACAGTAAATTACATTTCAACAATATTAATGTTCTAATATTTTCTATTCTTTAAATAAATCACTCGTCCTCAATAATTTATTCAAGCATACCTAAAAATATCACTTAATTTCATAATTTAAACAGTAAATTACATTTCAACAATATTAATGTTCTAATATTTTCTATTCTTTAAATAAATCACTCTCCCTCAATAATTTATTCAAGCATACCTAAAAATATCATTAATATAAATAAAATTTTTTTATCTCGGCTCCTATTGATCCGATTTTTACAAAATTTATATGAAAATTCATGGTTTTTTACTTACTTTAAGATGCAATCGATTCTCTAATTCAAAAATTATCCGAAATAAAAAAAAATTTTAGGAAAAATGTTGTTAAATATTAATATTAAAAAAATTTCTTTCTAGCGGTTGTTAAGTACGGCATGAGCTGTCGATTAAACGCAGTTTGATTCAATTATGGTTCCTAAATCGAATTGGACATCAATTTGAACTTTCCGGGTAAACAATTTTGCAACAAGATGCCATTTTGAGATATCAAGATCGGGCTTCAATTTTTACGTTGTCTGTACTGTCATCTTTAAGGACTACTCCGATAAATAAATATCATTTTTTGTAAAAACCATTGTAATATGAAAATTGAAAAAATAATTTTTTTTATTTACCACTTTAGAAACTGCAATTTTGTAACTTATTTTGCAATAATAACAATTTTCCCGATCGAGTCCGAAGTTGAGACTTTAGGGCTATTTTCAGCAAGTGGCTACCAACATTTTTCAACAATAAAATAAACTCTTGCGCAAACTTTTTGATATGATGCTTTTGAACTCCCTGACTTCCGGACTATTTGTCCTGCTCATTGAAGAATATCATCATCTTTTCCAACATCATCGAAATAGGTTGTTTCAGAATCAACAACTGTTATCAACCACAATCTAATTCATGTCGATTTTCTCACATTTGATAAATTGTTCTCTCGTAAGATTAACCTCTAATTTCTACATTTCTTCTGGATACCGCGATATCGCTCGGTTTAATCGTGATGACAAAATCATGCTCAGTGTAATCACCGCCCAAACGCCTAATTAACCTACCAATGTTACTATACCCACTCATGTCCGGTACCAGTTCAAATCTTTGCAACAAATCATTCAATCTATCCTCTGACAATGACAATGCCCAGTCTTCAATATCTTGATCTACTTCTTCAAAAATGATTACACGCATCGCCATTTTAAATTATTATTCCGATCCCGCTAATTCAAACGAATTTTTTCCACAGAAATCAACAAACAATTGAATAGATCAAATTGCGAAAAAACTAGAAACGTCACAAAACTTCAATAATTGAAAATAAAACAAAACTTTACTCCGCATGTCCCGAAAATGCTACTAAGCTGTGCTCTAATTAAGAGTTTCTTTTTCAAAATTTAAACTGAAAAAAATTTTGCTTAGATCATATGACGAAAACAGAATCAAATAGAATATTTCGTCACTAATTTTCAATTCAAATTAAATAATTCTACACCGGAAAAATAACATTCAATTTGAAAATCAAAATTACAAATGGTAGACTATAGGGTCAGTAAATTCACGCGTCAGCGTTGCGAATATCACTATGTATAATATACCTGTACCTAACCCTACCTCGGTGATACATTGATATACTCACACATACAATCAGCTGCACGCGTATGCTGTACCAATTAGCAACGCTAACACACTATAAGAAAATTCAACGGTCAATTTGACTACAATTATCTAACACATCAAGAGCGACGATGACTCAATCGGTAGAGTATCAGGCTAGAAATCCAGAGGTCCTGGGTTCAAGCCTGACTCTTGACGATTTTGGGGACACCTCTTTGTTTACGTAAGTGTCTATACATCTGAGCTCCAGTGGTTCAGATTACATTGTGTACAACGTGTATATTTCAATGTACATAAAACTGTAGGTCCCCGTTTCCTTGCGGATTTGCAAGTTTCTCAATCGTGGACTTAATGCACTAATTGAGGATTCGCAAAAACGCAGGGAATGAGAGTCGCTAATACCGACAGGAGATGCGACTTAAAACACGCAAACAAAATAAAACAAACATCAAATAAATGACATAAATAAAAAAATATTCAATGTCAATAGGAAAAATAAATTATGCATTCCAAACTGTATAACTATAAAAAGTTTAATTTTCCTACTATAATTATAGCCTGAGATTCTGCCCGCTATTTCAATACAAATCAATCGATCATTGTCCTCCGCCGGTGTCGCACTACCATCTGGCGACACCGGCACTGTTTATTGTTGATCGGTTCTGGCAAAAAACTGATTTTTCTGCTTTCCGGCTGTTTGTAATGTATAAATTTAATTGACGTTTTTTTAAGCCCTGATGAGGAGCTCTAGTTAGCTCGAAACGTTGGCTAAAAATAAATACGTTTGCTCGAAGGGATGCATAATTTTTATCCTTACACAAATCAATCATCTTTTCACACATCTTCGCTCCATACGAAGAGTAGTGTAGTGCAAAACCCTTACGAAGACCCGTTCACTTCAAATTAGCAGCGAAAACAGTGCATATCATATTTTTTCAGCCAAGAATAATTTATTTCATAATTCCTAGCGAAAAAGTATGCAGTTCAAATGTTACAGCGAAGAGTAGTGCAGTTTAATCGACCCTTTTTTTCTATCCCATTTTTGCAGCGAAGACTAGTGCAGTTCATAATTTTACAGCGAAGACTAGTGCAGTTCGTAATTTGCAGCGAAGAGTAGTTCAGTTCAGCGAAGAGTAATTTAGTTTTAAAATAAAAAAACACGATAAAACGTGTACCCCCGTCAATTCGTTAACCGATGGCCAATGTTTAATAATATATTTCATACTGAAATTTGGCATTTTCTTTAATTTTTTGCTTGGAAAAGAAGTAAAATTATGAAAAACGTGAAGAATACTTTTATTCTTAGAATTTTTTTTCAATTTAACTGTATTTTTTTCGAAGCTATATAAGCTATTTTTAATAAATTCAATAACATAATTGAGATTAGAAAAAGATCATGTACGATTTCGGCAGCAGCATAAATACTTTTGCAGTGAAAAAATTTATCTTCCTAATTTCTTTGGTTACCGCACTCAGTTGTCGAATTTACTATTAAAATTCTCCATTTTCGTCGATTTTTGGCTTGAAAACGAAGCGAAATTGGGAAAAATCTCAAGAATACTGTTGGTCTTAGATTTTTGCTACTATTTAAATATATTTTTTTTGAGATAGAAAATCTAATTTTTTGGTTTTGACAAGTGATATTTTGATTTTTAACTCATCAAAATAGCTCAAGCCCATTCTGGGAGTTTCACAGACACTTTTGTACTTTTGCTTCTATTAAGGCATAAATGAAGATGGAGTTGTCATCCCCAAATATTGTCAATTCCTGTTTTAATTTAAAAAATCTTTAAAAGTTATGCGCTTCAAGTCCTGGTCCTAAAGAAGAAAATTTACTACGAACAAAAAGCAGCGCAGTCCACTGATTAAAAAAAGAATTTCGATGCGGACAGTTTGGCCAAAGAAATGAGCGAGTACGTATGCAGAGAACCGAAGAAAGCTTTAACGCTATGCATGTTTACTATAACACAATACTTTCACATTACATTCAGAATTCATCTGTCACTTCGAGCCAAAGAAATTAAAATTACAAAGGTTGAATTTACTGATTTCTAAAAAAACTTAATATTAGTGCGTTTCGCCCCAGACTACTCGTTGGGCTCATCAGTAAGATGACGAGTAGTCTTATCTCAAACGCAACATGATATACCAGAATGGGTGTTACTTATGGAAAAAAGTTGGAAATTAAGCTGATGGGACACAAAAATTGTAATCCGTCCAGCGGCACAAAAAGGAACATTATGAAAAAGACTCTAAATATATTTATATCCACAAGTATCTATACAGAGTAAGGAAATGGGTTACCCATTATCATACTTACTCCCGACACTGACTTGGAGGAAAAAAATTATAAAAGGACTTTTAGTGACATAAGTCTGTTTAACAATACTTTCATACTTCAATTTTGTAATAACTAATATAAAAAACATTGCTTAAATAAGTTAGCTTGCATATTTGGGGACAGACTCGGAGTTAGCGACTTAGAATATTAAAAAACTGATGATTCTTAAGCGTTAAAAGGGCGATTCGAGCACAGGAAGTGCCGCTTTGGAGACCACGGTGCGTCACCCGCACACATGCGGGTACTTATATATATATATTGTAACGGGGATTATTCACTCGTTAAATGTAGATATCTCTACTTGAATTCTCCGTGGGTTTTAAATAAAGGAGAACGGGGAAAATAGGCGAACGCTAAATAAATACACTCGTTATGTCTAGAAAAAGGCTATTGCATCTATTCAAGTGAATTAATAAAAACTTATTACAAGCAAATGTACAGATGTGCTCTTCTGGCACGTAATACGAATACAAATTCCACCTCAGCCCAAAACAACTATATAATATAGTTATACACTTTCTAATATATTTTACACTTTCTGGTGGATTTATATATATATATATATGGGTGGTTCTCTGACAAATCGAGCGGTCGATTTTTTGACCCTATCGAAAAAAATTTTTAAAATGTTCCTAAGAGACACATGAGTATCCCTGAATTTTTTCAGATTTTTTGCATCAAGTATCTTCGAGTTACAGAGGGTCAAAGTTGATGAAATCACGTTTTTTTGCTTTTTCTGGCTACTTCCATTAATTTGTAGATCCTCAGGGAAGCATTTTTCACTATATATAACATTTTTTTCTGCAAATTTTCTAAACTATTCAAAAAAAATATTTTTGATGTCGTATATATATGTTTTAAGAAAGTTATAAGTCATTTAAGTCTTAAAATCAAGTTTTAGGAAAGTTCGATCATCCGGATCATAATCAAAAAATTCATGAAGATACCTTATTTCAATTCAAAAAAGTCTGCGAAAGACCCAGAATGCCAGAGGCCTTGGTTTCTCTGTAAAAAATCATTATATCCATTCATATATGACAAAAATTTAGTTTTATTGCTATATCGAAGCATTTCACTAACCTTATCATTTTTTTAATGACTGAAATCATTATAAAAAAATTTACGTAATTGATAAAATTGGTTAAATTCTTCTATATAGCAATAAAACTAAATTTTTTTCATATATGAACGGATATAATGATTTTTTACAGAGAAACCAAGGCCTCTGACATTCTGGGTCTTTCGCAGACTTTTTTGAATTGAAATAAGGTATCTTCATGAATTTTTTGGTTATGATCCGGATGATTGAACTTTCCTAAAATTTGATTTTAAGACTTAAATGACTTATAACTTTCTTAAAACATATATATATAACATCAAAAATATTTTTTTTTGAATAGTTTAGAAAATTTGCAGAAAAAAATGTTATATATCTCTATAGTGAAAAATGCTTCCCTGAGGATCTACAAATTAATGAAAGTAGCCAGAAAAAGCAAAAAAACGTGATTTCATCAACTTTGACCCTCTGTAACTCGAAGATACTTGATGCAAAAAATCTGAAAAAATTCAGGGATACTCATGTGTCTCTTAGGAACATTTTAAAAATTTTTTTCGATAGGGTCAAAAAATCGACCGCTCGATTTGTCAGAGAACCACCCATATATATATATATATATACACACACATATGGAAATCCACCAGAAAGTGTAAAACAAGTTGGTCCTAAAGTTGCACTTTTTTATTTTTAAGGGCATACTTATCTGACCATGCTAGTATTGTTTGGTAGCTCATTTCAAACAATAAACCGATGTGTGCTTAGTCAAAACCCTATGCCAACAAAAGAGCTACATGCGAAAAACCGAAAAAAATGACCGTGATTTTTGCTCTAAAAATTAAAAAACGCGCATTATTTATTACAGTATTATCATTTTTAGGATTTTTTCCTTATACCCGCACTTAAAGTACACTAAAAGACCTTTAATTTCCATATTTACTTGTCTGGATCGGATGCACTGATCAAAGGATACGCATATTTAAAGACAACGAATTCTGTTTCGGGTGCTTACGAAAATAGCCAATTTTACGCTTTTTTCTTTAAATTCTTTTAACTTTTGATCCAGGCATTCGTTTTCAACGGTCAATAGCTTGAATTAAAGCTCTTTTCTTTTACTTTTCAACCAATAAGTCTAAATTAAAATTTTTTCAAGACGTGAGCTATATATATGCTTCTCAAATAGATCTATTTTTAAAAGCATATATATATATATATAGCACACTATTGTTATGTAAGGGAATTGCGGCTTGGAGTAAGTAGGTAAGTTATCCGTAAGCTGTGTTTATTGCTCAAGAGGAGAGCTCTGCTCTGCCTCGCGGTCGCCGGTGTTGTGCCTGCGAAGCCTCCGATGCGACAAGTCGGAGGCTGCAGTCTCCAGCACAAAGTGCAAGCTTGCTTCTTCTTTTTTGCTTTTTGTGTGTATGTGTGTGTATGTATGTCTGTAAGTCCCTAATTAGCAGCCACTGCTGCTTTACAAGTGGTAGAACAGAGCTGATAAACTTATATATAATTAACAATTAGATGTTCCATTTTGATAAAATATAAGGTGTACAATTAGTTTTTGTTTCTTACAATCTAACTTTTTTCCTTATTACTATTATTATTACACGCACCGTGTATATTGTGCAAAAACACTATCATTGTATTTCATTATTCTATTTGTTATTATATTTCTTATTCAATTTTATGTTTAATATAGAAAGTAGAACTAAGAAAAAGCCTTATTACTAAATAGTCGCGTACAAAATTACAAATTGGTTCTTAAATCTAGGTGTGTCCTTCTGATTGGACATGCAGCTTGGATTTTTCTTTTTTTTATTATATTTTACGTCAGCTTCGGTCCCTGCGTTATTCGCCGCGATTATAACTTCGCTGCGACGTGCAGCTAATCGCTTCCGTGAGCGCGTCTAGGCATTATCGCCCTTTGTTTTTCTAAACGCATCCGGTGGCTATGCTCGATCGTACTTCGCCGATCGCATTCCGGAGTGTGATTAACTTCTTTCCTCTCGCGCAGCTCATTAGTGCGCTTGCAGCTGTCCTTCGAGCAACATCTCTCCGCGAGCTTTTTTGCTTTTTTTTTATTTTCTTCCGCGATTTGGCGTGTACCCTGTTCGCGTGTGTGTGAGTGATTTCGTGCATTAACCTACTGCACTACTATTATGGCCGACGCACAACCATCAAGCTCCGGCGCTTAGCCACGGCACCGAAGAGGGTGAAGGAAGACGGCCGCGCTGGCAATGCAGGACGGAGCCGTCCTGCTAGCACCGCTGGGAGCCAGTGTGGAAGACCCTATCCCGGGGTCTCTCTCCTACGGCCACGGTTATGCGTGCGTCACCAACCCGACCCCCAGTTACGAGCTACGCGGGTGCGTGGGCCAGGAGGTCCTGATTTGCCGACGCTGTGTAACGGTGACTACTTTAATTATTTAACGGTGATTATGCGGTTCGCACGCTTATAGCAGCCGGTATGCCTAGAGGGAAAGAAACACACTGCGCGCGGCTGTTGCTATGTGACCAGGGGTTGTCTATCGCAAGCCACGCATGATAGTGCACACTTTAGTCCAGTCGAATTAACTTTCTGCATGGATGTTGAAGCTAAACACGCGGAAAAAATTGGATTCGGTTCAAAATAGGCTCAATAATAAGTACTGTTAATGCGCCAGTCCAGAAAGTTGTGCTTCCAAAGTTATTAACAAAAAAGTGCAAAAAATGCCGAAAAATTCGGATTTTCTTTCAAATTTTGCTTATAATCTCAAAAACTAACAGTTTTACGCAAAAATATTACTGAAATAAACTTGTTCGCTATGAAATTTGCTGCGAAGTAGAAGAAGTCCGATAACGATAATTGCAAAATTGCACTAATAATAGGCGAAGAAGTAAAAAATACAAAAAAATAAGCGCGTTTTTTCAATCAATAAATTACTGCGTTCAACATCATTCAATCATAATCATAATTTATAAAATGCAAGTTTACTTCATCATTAATATGTATACTTAATCCGAATCCGGTAAGTTAAATACTTTTCGCAAAATTAAAAAGTTCATTTAAAATATCCCTTTTTTTGCACGTCTCTACAAAAAAGTCCCTATACAGAAATTTAAAAAAAAATTTGGATGCATTGTGGCAAGCTTCAACAATAATGTACAGCATGAATTTTTCAAAAATATTTATTTATAAAGCAACAGAAGCACTTTTTTTTAATTGTTAACTAAGCCTCTCACGCCTCGAAAAATAAACTTATCGAAAATTTATAAATAGATATAGAAAGGTATTGAAAATTCATATCGTTTAAGCCCAAATTTGATGCGATATCTTTTATAGAACCCGAGAAAAAAGGCTTTAAAGTCTGCAGTCCATAGCGACAGTTATTTTATAGATATCGCCATTTTTCTTGCACCAATGGCGAATGTAGAACTATGCAGTTATTAAGATCTACAAGGTCATTACCGAAAAACGTAATTTTAACATAAAAACGGCAGTTTTAGTTTATAAAAAGTTTGCGTGCAACAAGCGAGAAGGCAAGCGAGGCAGCGGGCCGCGCCGCCGCCGACGTCGGACGCCGTGGTGGGGATACAAATTTTCGAGTAGAGAAATTCGACCGAAGGACTTCAAATTGCGGTGGCATGAAAATTTTAAGATACCTCGGCTTCTATTATATTTAAAATAATCATTTTTTTTTATTTCATGTGCCGAAACGGAAAAAACATAATGGCGGGATCGGTTTTTTCGTACGACATTTAGAATCGTGGTTTTTTCAACCTTTTGTTTTGGAAAGAAAAAACATATATATGGCGAGCTAAACTTTCTTCATTGCTTAATGCGAGTTGTAATATGTTTAATTATTGAGGTATATGATGAAATTCGAACTTTTCATTCACTTTTTGGCCCCGAAAAATTGCAAAAAAAAACTCGGGCTACATCGACCGGATAAGGTTTTTTCTTTTCTATAGTTTTTTCTCTTCTATATTTGGTGACACTGTTTTTTTGGCTTACTTAAATTATAGTAAAAGAGCTGTTCTTTGAACCCAAATTGGTTTAGATCGGATGCACTAAATAAAAGTCACGTACTTTTTAAATAAACGAACTTTGCTTCAGACTCCCTTGAGGCTGTTACACTTCTGCAATTCTCGATTTTGCATTTTTTTTCTTTGAGTACTCGTAACTTTAATTCAGTGACTCGATTTTGACGTTTAATAGCTCAAATTGAAGCTCTTTTCTTTTAATATTCTGACAATGAGTTTAAATTCAATTTTTTCAAATAGTTAGCTATTTATATGCTTCTCATGTAGATTATTGTTTGAAAGCAAATATATAGCTTACAATATTAAAATATAAAATTTAGGCTGATGGACAACAAAGTAAAAGTAAAGAGCTTTAATTTGAGCTATTAAACATTGAAATCGAGTCACTGAATCAAAAGTTACGAAGATTCAAACAAAAAAAATGTAAAATTAAGAATTTTCGTAACAACCTAAAGGGAGTCTGAAGCAAAATTCGTTTATTTGAAAAGTACGTGACATTTGATTAGTGCATCCGATCTATACCGATTTGGCTCAAAGAACAGCTCTTTTACTATAATTTAAGCAAGCCAAAAAAACAGTGTCACCAAATATAGAAGAGAAAAAACTATAGAAGAGAAAAAACCTTATCCGGTCGATGTAGCCCGAGATTTTGTTTGCAATTTTTCGGGGCCAAAAAGTGAATGAAAAGTTCGAATTTCATCATATACCTCAATAATTAAAAATATTACAACTCGCATTAAGCAATGAAGAAAGTTTAGCTCGCCATATATATGTTTTTTCTTTCCAAAACAAAAATTTGAAGAAACCACGATTCTAAATGTCGTACGAAAAAACCGATCCCGCCATTACGTTTTTTTCGTTTCGGCACATGAAATAAAAAAAATGATTATTTTAAGTATAATAGAAGCCGACATATCTTAAAATTTTCACGCTACCGCAATTTGAAGTCCTTCGGTCGAATTTTTCTACTCGAAAATTTGTATCCCCACCACGGCGTCCGACGGCAGCGGCGGCGCGACCCGCTGCCTCGCTTGCCTTCTCGCTTGGTGCGCGCAAACTTTTTATAAACTAAAACTGCCGTTTTTAATTTCTGTATAGGAACTTTTTTGTAGAACCGTGCAAAAAAAGGGATATTTTAAATGAACTTTTTAATTTTGCGAAAAGTATTTAACTTACCGGATTCGGATTAAGCATATATATTAATGATGAGGTAAACTTGCATTTTATAAATTATGACTATGATTGAATGATGTTGAATGCAGTAATTTATTGATTGAAAAAACGCGCTTATTTTTTTTGTGTTTTTTACTTCCTCGCCTATTATTAGTGCAATTTTGCAATTATCGTTATCGGACTTCTTCTACTTTGCAGCAAATTTCATAACAAACAAGTTTATTTCAGTGATATTTTTGCGTAAAACTGTTAGTTTTTGATATTATAAGCAAAATTTGAAAGAAAATCCGAATTTTTCGGCATTTTTTGCACTTTTTTGTTAATAACTTTTGAAGCACAACTTTCTGAACTGGCGCATGAACAGTGCTTATTATTGAGCCTATTTTGAACCAAATCCAATTTTTTCCGCGTTGTTAGCATCAACATCCAAAATACAGCCATATACCCGGTAATCCGACTGGACTACTTCGTCTTCGCGCGCTTGATGTATTTGGCATACGCGATTCCGCGTGTAATTTTTTTATTCTCTCTTGAAATGTGTAAAATTTTCAACTTTTTAGTGAAAAAAGGTCAAAGAAAAAAGAATATGTTTGCAAAGCTGCCTCTGATAATAATTGCTTTATATTACCTATATCATTCAAGTAATTGATTAAATTTATTAATCACATACGGTGAACCAAAAGATAAGCTTTATGCAATATCAAGAATATTAGACAAGTATTGGAACGAACTGCTTTGCGATAATTTTACATTCAAGAAGCTCCAAAGTTATTTTTAGTCTTCGTGTTTGCTTCGATTGAGGGACGAAAATTTCACGCTTGATTTTCTAACGCCAGATTTTCGCGATAACGCGCGTGTGGTTTTTTTAACGTGCGCGTCTGCTTGTGAATTTTTGAATTTTCGTGTTGGCATTTTTCGGAACATTCTTCGAATTCTTGCGCGCGTTCATTTTCCTGATTCGTGTAATTTTTCGGGGGAATTTTCGTACGATTTTCGCGTCTGCACGTGCGAGCCATTTTGAGATTTTCATGCCAGCGCGCGTGCGATTTTAGATTAATTTTCGGTGTTTCTGTCGATTTTCCGTAAATTAATAAAATCATTTTTCGCCGATATATATGCGCACTTCTTTAAAAAAATTAAGAGCTCATGTATAAAAAAATTTCGAAGAGAAAAAAAAATTTCGCACTTGCACATGGGCAATTCCGGAGGGAAAAAAATTTTGTGCGCGTATATATGCGAAATTCCGGCATAAATTTTGAAAATTCTTACGATGCCGTATATGGGCAATTCCGGAGGGAAGAAATTTTGTGCGCGTATATATGCGCAATTCTGGAATAAATTTTGAAAATTCTCGCGATGCCGTATATGATCAATTCCGGAGGGAAGAAATTTTTTTGTGCTCGTATTTTTAGCACTTAAGCGATGACACTTTCCCCTCTCTTTTTTCTTTGGCTTCCGCCTTGATTCTTGACGTCCGTAACATTAATAAAGACGAACAATTTCAGTCCTTCAAGATGGTGTATCATTTCGTTCTTCCCGATCGACAGCCGCTGTGGGGAAACGTTAAGACCAGCGAGCGACACTACTTCATGCCACCGGGTAATAATTATAGACTTGGTGTAAGTCCCTGGTTTTTTTCGCCCGCTCTTGACCCGACTCTGCGCTCGCCTAACCGCATTTTCATTTTCCAGCTGGGGACCCGCTGTGTCGACGCCTCGAGCCTGCCCCGCATGGGCGCGCCCCCGACCGTCCATTACATGGAATTGCCAGTAGGGGAGCTCCGTTTGGTGCATGAAATCGAGTGCCCCGGTGGGGAGGTGAGTTCACGCCGCTTGCGATTGATTTACCCTTCCCCGCGCCTATTCGGTCGTAACGCGTTTTTTGTTTTTATTGTAGCTAGTCAACACCGTGGTGTCGAGGACTGGCTCCACGGGCTCCCTCATTCCGAAACACCGGCTGGCCATGACCGATAATGACGGGCAGCCCATTGTCCGTCATTTGGATCTCACCGGCGGCGGGGACGGCGCAGTGTCGCCACTGCAGCGACCCTTTCATTTTTCTGTCCTTTTTTTTAATAAACTACCCCTACAGCGCGCCTGAGGGCAAAAAAAATAAGACGAATGTGTGTTTGATTTGCTATTCTTTTTGATCATGAGCGCGAGATGTATACGCCGCCCCCTCTCCTCGAGTGCCGAATCCTAATAGATTGCTGTTAGCTCCTCTTTGTATATTTTGAGGAAGCCAATTTGACTAAGCGGAGAGAGAAAAACCCGCAAAAACGAATAGTCTCTGTCTTACTTTCGCGTAGCCTCTTGCGCTTATTATTCCAGTTGCAGCCACGGTGCTGTACTGTGTTACTCTAGGCCTAATTCATAATTTCCTACCTCTACTGGTTTTATGCCTTAGCATAATTTGCTGCTATTATTTTATACCTTACATTAATATTATTATGTGGATCTATCTGTATATATGTATCGGCTGACCGGACTAACTTAAAACTAACCGTTCCCTATATTTTCAAGGATGCTCTTTCGAATGGTGGTGGTTATAAGTCAAAAAAAAATTTCTAACCTCTGAAAAATTAAAATTAAAAAAAAACGTGGTTTTTCGAATTATTTTTTTTTGTAACTGATTTTTTGCAGCCTATACATTTTTTATCGGTCTAAAACCGGTAGAACTGGCGTCCACGATAACTGAACTAAAAGTTAAGATGAAAATATTTATTTAAATAATTTCTTAATAATAAAAAAGAACTAGAGTTTAACAAAATTTTTCCTTTAAAACTATAGACTTTAAATGTAAATTTATTACAACAAAAATGTCTTAGAATTAGTCACGGAACACTCAAATTTTTTCAAAACTTTTTTCAGTTTTTTTGAAATTTCAATTTTTTAAATTTTTTAAAAATCAAAATTTTTATCGAAATGTTTTAAAAAAATTTAAGAGTATTCTCTGGCCGATTCCAAGACATTTTTGATCTTATAAGTTTTTTTCTAAAGCTTATGTTTTCTGAGAAAAAAAATCATCAAGTTTAAAAAAAGTTTAAAAAGTTTTTTTGTTTCGGCCGCCATTTTGCTTGGATAAGAAATTATTTAAATAAATATTTTCATCTTAACTTTTAGTTCAGATATCGTGGACGCTAGTTATACCGGTTTTAGACCTCTAAAAAAGTGTATAGGCTGCAAAAAATCAGTTACAAAAAAAATAATTCGGAAAACAACGCTTTTTTTTAATTTTGATTTTTCAGAGGTTAGAAATTTTTTTTTGGACTTATAACCACCACCATTCGAAAGAGCACCCATGAAAATATAGGGAATGATTAGTTTTAAGTTATTTGTGTTAGAATTCATTGCGACGTATCAATTGGAACTTAAACTTAAAAATTCCGTCTCGTGGACGTTAACGGGTTAAAGAAAATCGGTAAATTGCATCTTATTGCGCCAGTCGTGAGCTTTTCAAAACGCTGTTTAAAATTAAAATCGGACCACAATTGTCACAATCGGAGCGTGTCAAAGTTAGGTCATCCAAATTTTCAGATCTTAATAATACGAAAAATAATTGCTTCACAATGTTCATTTTTTTTCGTATAAAGTACCTGCGTATACGTTCTTATTCCCGAAATTTCAAGTCTTTAGCTCAAAAATGGCTGAGAAACAATTTTTAGAAAAAGACCTATTTTAACCCTTTCTTTCTAACTATCTCAGCTTCTATTGATCGTACCAAGCTTTTGAATAGAGCATTTTCTTTGTAATTTTATACTGCATAAGTTTCCTCCTTGTTATTTTATAACAAATGCACGGCGCAAAACTAATTTGAGCATGATATGTTTAATTAAAGTATACAACATTTATAACCGAATGGCATTGGTCCCTACCTATACGTTTTACTTTGAAGGAAAAAATCTCTATTGATTGGCCGAGATGAGCACGAAGTCTCGGTACAAGTTACAAATTACTGGATCATTTGTATTAGGACCGTCTTATTCTCCCTTACGCTAAAAGTTCCACATACTTATAATGAAAATGGCAAAAAAGGCCAAGAAAATATTCTTCCCCTTCTTGTGAGTTTGACAGAAGGCCCTGATAGGTGCATAATTTGGCAGAAGGCCCTGTTAGGTTCAAGACACTTGAAGATGAAGTTAAGGGGTTATGCCTGGGTTAAACCTGTAAAAAAGACATTAATAAGTAATAGGCTGATAAAAATTATTTATTCATAGTATAAAAAATATCTTTCTTCTTCTTAAAATGTAGGTATTAAACAAATTTTTAACTATTTTAAAAAAATGATGTATCTATACTTACATTGTAAACAATTACATGTATGAATCACTAATTTTCAGCACTGTTTTTCCTTTGCCGTAGGATATCTCAGCATCCAGATGATGAATTGACACCAGACAGGATGGAAGATCTTCTGAATATATTTCTTCACTGCTGGAGCGGAAGACTTTTCTACAAAATATAAATTTTCAATATTTAGTAACTCATAAGATGATTATATTAGTAATTATAGTGAATATTACATATATTTACATACGTAACATTGACTTTTACCTTGTATTAGTCAATTCTGCTCCGCTCAAGCAGTGAAGAGATGTATTCACAAGATTTTCCATCCTGTCTGATGTCAATTCATCATGTGGATGCTGAGATATCCTGCGGCAAAGGACCTAAAATCATAAAAATGGCAAAACTGAGAAAAATGCATTTAAAGTTTATCGAGACACTTATGTATATTTTACTGGTAGTACTTACATGAACTACTTGGCATATTTTTCTTATATGATGGCATAAGATACCTATATATTACCTGTACATGTAGATATACCAGTATCGAAAGCTGAAATGTACGTTTCATTGTAATGATTGAAATGTAAGTTTTTAATACACATTCACAGTCAGCATATTTTAGATGAATAAATTTTGGCATTGCTTAACCATTACTTTATAGGATTAATAGCAATTACAGTAGACTTTGAGACCATCTAACACGCAGGCATATTCTCGTGCACATGAGATTTATAGCCCATATACCTGAAATAATGAATACACTCACAAAGAACAGATTCTTCACAAATAATATGTTGACTTATCTAAATAACTTATCTAAAGTTGAACACTAGTGACATTCAGAAGATATAACAGCAGCACAACATCCAGCTTGCACTAAACTACTAACAGTAGACGAAACAGCTGATGTCTGAATGCAAACTCGACTAGGTCGGTAAAACAATGATTTCCTTTTCCATATGCTGTAAGGTGCCATGTTTTTAAGCGGTAATTTAATTTTGCACGTATGTTTTTTACCCCTTTATAAGTTTGATTAAAATTTACAAGACTAACTTTAAATTCTAAATTTATTTTATTTTGAACATTCAAAATAAAAAAGTCTACGATTTCGTAAAAGTTAGCTATTACAGTACGTAATGATTTAGTAAATAATTTGTGCTTTTTTTCAAATAAAATTGCATATTCAAAAGGAATTTGTGAATACATTGAATGTTACGTTTTCTATAAAAACGCAATTTTTTGAATAATCTAAAGCGCTATAAGACAAAATTGAATAATACGCAATTTTGAAAAATTGTATTTTTTTAGGAATTTGGCCTATAACTTGGTAACGGAATTCTTTCGGTCAAAAAAGACTGAGGCAGCTCATTCTAGAGTAAATTTGCCTTAAAAAAACAAATAAAAAAATTTGATTTTTTTAAATTTTAACTTAGGCATAACCCCTTAAGGAAGGTGACAACTTCGGTGTCAGCAGATGATTTGGATTTCACGGAATCGGTACGCGTTTTTCAGGTCATTGAGTAATTCTACGAATCTATACTTCGGGTTTTCCCGTGACATAAATAATGTGCATAAATTTAAGTTTGGAGGGAACTGAGGGCGTGGTTGGAGACAACTAGGATGGGAATGTTTGAAGCATAATTTGAGATGCGCTAAGGTTTATTGGGATCCTAATGTGTTCTTGTCGAGACATATTTCACTGGTTCGCGTTGGAACACTTATAGTTCTCTATTCATTAATAAAAAAGTATTTTGACATTAATTTTTAAATTTTTCGATAATTAGACATTAATTTTGTAATTTTCACTTATACCTGAAATAATCTCTGCAAGTTGGGAGTTCAAAAAGATCATTATCTTTTTCATCTCGTTGAAATACAATGATATCACCATCCATTAACTCTTCTAGTACTTTTTCTAAAGGTTCAGCGAGAGTTTCAATTTTTTCTACCATGTTTGGCTTTATTTCTTCGTATAAAATTAAATTAGTGCTTTCGGAATAGCCAGCTCGTTCGTTTAATATTGGAATAAGTTCCTCTGAAAATCGAACAATATATAATTAAATAAAAATATTAAAAAATTTAAATATATGTACAAGAAGAAATTGAATTTCTAATTACAATGACCTCCCAATAGCATTACTGATCAGGATGATCTCCCACATGTATTACTGAAAGGTCAACGCTCTTAATCGTACCTGCACTAGTACAGGATAGATAGTAATGTACATTGCAAGATACTATATAATAATTATGAACGCGAAATTGATGGGTTGGCAAAATCTAACAAAATTATGCAATCAGCAAATCCTGTTATATTAATATCTTATATCGACGGCTCAGATTAAAAGGCTGCTTATTCAGAGTCCGGCTGGAGAAGCTGCTTATTCAGAGTCCGTTTTAAGAAGCTGCTAATTCAAAAATCGGCTTTACTCCGGAAATAAGCAGTGTAAAAAATTGGAATAAATTCGGAAAAATAGGCAAACATTCAGAAATATCGTAATAAATTCGGAAATTTGAAAAATTCGTAAAAATCAGGTAAAAATCGGGGGGGAAATTAGGGGGTAATAATCGGAAAAAATCCGTAAAAATCAGAAATAATAGGTGAGGGGACATTTGAGAAAAGAATGAAAAATAATCGATACAATCCGGAAACATTTGAAAAATCGAGAACATTTTTGTAATAATTATAATAAGAATTTTATATTAGGAATATTAATAATTATATAATTCTTTTGTTGATATTATCGATCTCTCCGAGGCAATGGTTTAGAAAGGGTTTAAAAAATTAAAACTCCTTTCTTTTAAGGAACGACGTTTCGGCGATCATTGTCGCCCTCATCAGGAAACTGTCAAAAAATGTTTTATTACAATAAACATACAGACTTTAAAATGAACAGAGTATTACATAGAAAAGGCGATATTTTTGAAACTTACATATTGGAGCACATTTGATTTGTGTACATCTCGATAATCCTTTTCCCCGGCCAGTTAACAGCGGGGGAAGAGAGAGACCGAGTGACACAGCTATTATTTATACCGCTTTGTCAGCTACTGTCTCGGAAGTGAGGAAGCAGCCGGCAATCGTCGCTTATATAGTGCGAAAAGTCTTTCGCGCGGTTTGTTTACATATGACGTCATGCATCACCTCATCCTTTCGATGTATACAAATTTGATTTTAAATCTTAAGCTGGTATATTAAATGTGTGTACACGTTATTGAGTTTCTGGGTATCCTCTTTCTTATTGATACCATTATCTTGCAAATGTATATGCATCATTTCCGAGATCAATCTTTTATTTAAATTGTTTTCTTTGTCTTTTATTTTAAGTCCTTCAAAATTAAAAGTATGATTGTACTTTTTACTAAGCTCGGAAATGACACTGTCCTTAGATTTTCTATATTCTTCAATACGTGTACACACATTTCTTTTTGTTTGGCCCACATATGTAGCCGTGCAATCGTTACATCCAAGTTTATAAACAACATTTTTCTCTAGGTGTTTCTCTTTTTTTATCCTTTCCTTTCACAATAATATTGCACATATTACTGTGTATTTTTGGAATGGTCGTAATGTTGTTTTTCTTAAATGAACGTCGCACCCGCTCATAGAAACCATCGATGTACGGTATGCTAATGTGATTGTTATATGTATTGTTTTTCGCACATTGCTCTGGTTTTTTAATTATTCTTGTTGAATATTGTATAAATATTATACTCTTTGCTTGTTGTTCTATGAATTAATACTGGTCGCGCCATCTCTTGTATATATATGATTTTGTACATCGAGACAAGCGCGACTCCGAAAACGCGAATACGCGAGTATGTAAACACACATATATAGATACAGACTATAGAGAAGAGCGCTCGCATATACTGTACTCGCGCTCATTCTCTCTCTCGCTTGTAAGTCTTGGAAGGAGACAGTCGTGTCCGACGACACATCACACATTGTAATAAAGTTACTTATTATTAAAAACAACCTCACTAATTTTCCACCACTCCAACATGGTAGCAGAGCGTGGTTGGAAATTTTTTATGCCGTACTGTGACTTTTTTTTAAAAAAAGTGCAGTAAGACATATTAAAATGTGCTAGTGAGGTGTGAGAGCCACGTGGAAAATACAAAAGTGTTCCAGTGAAAAATAATTGAACTAAGAAGAGTTCAAAAAGAAATATAAGTGAAAATAACAAATAAAAGTAGTCTAGAAGAGACTGATAAAAACATTTTTGTGAAAAATTGAAGAAAAAAGTGTGATGCGAAGAGATTACGGTCGGCACACATAAAACGTGTTTAAGTGACGTGATAGAGCACATGGAAAATTTTATGAATTTGCACAAATAATTAATGATCGAAGAAAATAAGGAAACACTAAGTGAAAAAATTAGAAAAACAATTTTGAGAAAAGTTATAAAAATAACCAAAGAAGTTTGTGTTTTGAGAAACGAAATTTACACAAAAATAAGTGAATACGAAATGGCTCAAGCAAAAGTTGAAGATATAATTATACCAATTTTTGACGGTATAAATTATACCAGTTGGAAAACAAGATTAATGATCTTGCTTGAATATAAAGAATGTCAAGAGCAAATAAAAAGAGAAAGAATTGCCTCAGACACAGAAGCTGATTGGAAGAAAAAAGATCTCAAAGCACGTGCAATTATAACAAGTGCTATCTCAGATAAGCAGCTTGAATATGTAAGTGAATGCATAACAGCGTGTGAGATGATAGAAAGGTTTGACAAAATGTATATAACACAGTCAACAGCCTTACAAATGTTGCGAAGAAATAAAATAGAAGAAATCAAACTTAAAAGTTATAGAGAAATCGAAGAATTTTTCGTAGACTTCGAAAAAGCCGTAAATGATTTTAAAAGTGCTGGCGGTAAGATAACAGAAGCAGAAAAGATAAACTATTTACTTCGAGCACTACCATCAACTTACAGTTATATTGGTGATTTTCTTGATGTGATACCCAAAGAACAACATACGGTCGATTATGTTAAATCGAAAATAAAAGAAAAAAATTTACATAACATAGACAATAACAAAAGTGATAGCAAAAGCAATGTAAGCACTTTCAACACGAAAATAAAGGGAAATTGCTATAATTGCGGAAAATATGGCAACGCGCAAAAAGACTGTTGGACTGGACAACAGCAAAGTCAAAGCAGCAGCACTCAACCAAGTCGAAATCAGCGAGGAAGAGGTAGTCACAGAGGCAGCAACAGAGGCTTCAGAGGCAGAGGTCGAGGCAGAGGACAACATTCATCGCACAGCACGAAAGAGCAACACGAAGATTACGCGAGCGAGTCATGGTCAACGCAAGTATATACACCAGAGACAAATAAGGTAAATTTAGAAAGTGATTGTAACGGTAGCGAAAATCGAAAGAAAATCTTTTGGTTATTAGAAAGCGATGATAATTATTTTTAAAATTCTGTTATTTTGAAAAAACCGATAGATGTCAAATTACCTGACGGTAAAACGCTCAAAGCTACAAAAGTAGGAAATATACAAATTTATTTTGAAAATTATTATAGTAAAAAATATGTAAATCTAAACAATGTTTATTTTGCAAAAGACATAAAGCAGAACATATTAAGTTTTTCAAAAATAACTGCAAGTAATACGATAGTAGCTATAAATGATAGCGCGAAAATTTATAACAATAATAGAGAATTAATTGTAGTTGCAAATAAAGTAAATAATTTATATTATATAAAAGGTTTTCTAGTGAATGAACAGAAAGAAAAATGTATAAAAGCAGTAAAAATAACCGCGAAAGAAAAATGGCACAGAGCATTAGGTCATGTTAATTTTCAATACTTAAATAAATTAGTTAAAGAAAAATTAGTTGAGGGATTGCCAGATAAAATTGAAAACACTGATATGAAATGTGCAAATTGCATTCAAAGTAAAATGGCAAATGTACCATTTCAAAATAATCGAACAAAAACTTCTGAAATTTTAGAATTAATTCATACTGATTTCAATGGACCGCATCAAACGACTGGTTATGGTGGAGAAAAATATTTCTTAACTTTTGTCGATGATTACAGTAAATGCACGCGAATATTTTGTATTAAACATAAGTCTGAAACTGCAAGTTGTTTTATAGAATTTTAAATTTAGTTGAAAATAAGTTTAACAAAAGGGTTAAGAAAATACAGTGGGATAATGGCAAAGAATATTTGAATAAGGAGATTTACAATTTTATTAAGTATAAGGGAATAGAATTATTACCATGTCCACCGTACACGCATGAATTGAATGGTGTAGCGGAAAGATACAATAGATCAGCAATGGACATAGGCAGATGCTTACAAAGAGAAGCAAATATAAATAGGCTATATTGGCCTGAAATTATTAAAACGGTAGCTTACTTGAAAAACCGCACTATAGCAAATACTGTAGAAAATAAAACTCCTTACGAAATATTCTTTGGCACAAAGCCAAACGTGAATCATTTGAAAATTTATGGTAGTAAAGTTTTTGTCCGAATCCCAGAGGTCAAAAGACAAAGTAAATGGGATGACAAGGCAACAGTAGGAATATTAGTAGGTTATAAAGAAAACTGTTACAGAGTTTTAGTAAATAACAAAGTTATTAACACGAGACATGTACAGATTGTCGAAGAAGACACAAAAATAATTTGTCTTAACGAATCAGATGAAAAGCATGAAAGTTGTGAATCGGAAAATTCTGTAAGCGATTCAGAAGAATATGATAGTGTTGTCAGCAACACAAACAAAAATTTATTTATCCCTACTTCTTCTCTCGAGAAAAGTAGAGATAATTTAATTACAGAAATCAATGAAAATGATATAAATAGTGAAAATGAAAACGAAATTAATTTGAAAGAACCGAGAAAGTCAAAAAGAAAGAAAAGTCCTGTAAATAGATACGGTGATCCTATAGCGCATTTTATTTATATTAATAACATCGATGCAAATGTACCTCATAAATTCGAGGAGGCGATAAATTCGAGCGAATCAAAACAGTGGAAAATTGCAATGAATTCAGAAATCGAAAGTTTAAAGAAAAATAAAACTTGGAAATTAGTAGAGAAGCCATTAAACAAAAAAATCATTGATGTCAAATGGGTATTTAGACGAAAAAACGATAATACCTATAAAGCCAGATTGGTAGTTCGCGGCTTTCAACAACGAGAACATATAGAAAACGTTTACTCACCCGTAGGAAAAGTGCAAACACTTAAAATATTATTATCATATTGTTGTAAAAATGATTTGTTTATTGATCAAATGGATGTAGAAACAGCTTTTCTGAACGGTGAAGTAATATCAGAGGTTTATGTAAATCAACCAGAAGGCTATGAAGTAGGAAATAACAAAGTCTGTAAATTGCAAAAAGCATTATATGGTTTACGAGAAAGCCCAGGAGCTTGGTATAATTGTTTTCATAAGTACATGGAAAAATTAAATTTCGTGAGAAGCAAACATTATTATTGTTTATATGTAAATGATGCAAGCAGAGATTCAATATATATACTAGTTTTCGTAGATGATTTATTAATCTGTTGTAAAAATGGAAATAAAATAAATGAAATAAAATCAAAATTAATGGAAAATTTTGAAATGAAAGACTTAGGAAAAGTCAACCAATACATAGGAATAAACATTAATTATAATAAGAATGAAGGCAAAATGACACTAAGCCAAACAAACTACATTGAATCTTTAGCTGCAAAGTATAATCTAGAAAATGCAAAATCGTATAACACTCCTATGGAGACGAGTCTAAAATTAGAAAAAGCAACTGAACAAAATGAGTCAATAAAGTATAGAAACTTAATAGGAGAATTACTTTATATAAGTACTGGTACGAGACCAGATATCTCATATAGTGTAAACTACCTGAGTAGATTCCAAAGTTGTTATAATGAAACTCATTTCCAATATGCTATGAGAGTATTAAAATATCTAGTGAATACCAAAGATCTAAAATTAACGTATTTTAATAATTTAAAATGTGATACACTAGATTGCATGGTACACTCATATTTTGCCGGAGACAATATAGATAGAAAATCCACAACTGGATATATTATAAGATATTATGGAAATCTGATTTATTGTAAAACAAATAAACAAAAAAATGTAACGAAATGTTCAACCTTTGCAGAATATACGGCTATGTCAGATGCAGTAACCGAAGTAATATTTGTAAGAAATCTGCTAAGTGAAATGTTTAAAGAAAAATTGAATGAAAGAATAAACATATACGAAGACAAGTCAGGTGCAATAGCGATTGCAAAGTTTGGAAATTATACAAAAAATTCAAAGCACATCGAAGTACAATATTACTACATTAATGAATATTATGAAAATGGAATAATCGATATTATAAAAATAAATTCAGAGTTAAATCTAGCTGATATATTAACAAAAAGTTTGAATAGAGAAAAGTTCACAAAACACAGAAAAGCATTAAATATACTTGAAAATTGCAAAAGCGACAAGACTGAATGTAAAAGCAAAGAATATAAATTTAAGGAGGCGTGTTGAATATTGTATAAATATTATACTCTTTGCTTGTTGTTCTATGAATTAATACTGGTCGCGCCATCTCTTGTATATATATGATTTTGTACATCGAGACAAGCACGACTCCGAAAACGCGAATACGCGAGTATGTAAACACACATATATAGTGCAAGGGTGCAGTCATACGTGGCTCCCCACCAAACTCTACAATCTCAAGGAATGCCCTCTCTACCGGTCGACGCAAGGAGATCAGCGCCCGCCAATCAATTACTCTCCGCAGCATGGGGGACGAATCCTCTTTCTCTCGCGCGCCTAGTGGGGAGAATGTAGATGTTCGCGTTCGGGAGTTTTCATATCGGTGTGATCTGGGCGCGGCTCGCCCCCACTGATTTTTCTTTTCGACCGACGCGAATTTTACATACTATGTTCCGAATTTCGGTTTACGCGTCGATAATCCCTCTCTGTAGATCGGCGCGCGATTTTCATTGATACTATTAATTTTCGTTACTGAGTCGTCTCGGGAGGGAATCGAGCCGCCGCCGCATTTTTCAGTATAAGAAGGGCTCCCGGAGCCCTGTAAAATCACTTCTCTTCTCTCACCTCTCAAGGTAACACTCCTTTGAAAAGAAGTCATTCCTTCCCTTTAGTATAGTTGACGACTACCGAATAGTAGTGTACAACTGGGGAGATTTCCTCCCATCCTTTTTGTTTTAATCCAATGCAGAGTGGCACCAACACAGGACGCACTCAGTGAACATATAGTTCACGTTGCATCAATTCCCTCCTATTTTCCAAAGGCAGACAGGCAAACATCTGATTGATGTTCCGCTGTCTATGCGTTTTACGTGCCTTACTCCCCGCATATAGGATCATAGATCCATAACCCGTGACGCGTAATCGTATCGCTTGCACGCTTCAATTATTTTAAAGGACTACCGCGGGAGTCAGGGATACCAGTCTCCGGATAGACTCTTTATTTTTACATTCAACAGTTTTCCGTACACAATCGAGATAGCATAACAAAACCTTGTAAATGTTTGAACTATTATTGTACATTTAAACAATTGAATTTTGAATAAATAACCAAACATTGACAGTATTACAAGTGTGTTCAGTTTGAATTAGCGATCAATCCCAAAGAGTACCTTGAGTCCTGCTATTATTTCACATAAGCTTTACAGCACCGGGTTAACTGGCTCTGGCATTTTACTTGCTTGGCTTATATGCACGACTGCTTTGATTAAATAAATGGCTTACTACTGCATGATAGTTAGCATTTCTATACTTGCATGCTTCATTTCTTAATTTAAAATCTATTATATTATACCGCCATCCAGCCCCGCAACGGCATCACAGTCAACGCGTCAATCAGCTGGTCAGCAGTCCAACGTCATCGCAGCAGTTGAGCGCCACCGCCATTCCCCCCAGGCTGAGAACCCTTACAATAGATACACACTATAGAAAAGAGCGCTCGCATATACTGTACTCGCGCTCATTCTCTCTCTCGCTTGTAAGTCTGGGAAGGAGACAGTCGTGTCCGACGACACATCACACATTGTAATAAAGTTACTTATTATTAAAAACAACCTCACTAATTTTCCACCACTCCAACAATTCTGATTGCAGATAATCGTTTTTTGACGTATTTTTCAACGAAAACAGAGGGGTAATCATTATCGAATAATAGACATTTTACAATATCAATGTTTTTCTGATGAAAACATTTATCCGATAACTTCACCGCCCTGTCAACTAGATTATACACCATGGCAATTTTTTGACTTATCTGGTGTTGCGAATTAAAGTGCAAAAATCTGCCAGAGAAGGTTGGTTTCGTGTACCAATCAGTTTTTATTTTATGTGTTTCATTAATCAATAATACGTCCAAAAAACTTATGGATTTATTCACTTCCATTTCATGTGTAAATTGGAGTCTGCTATTATACGAATTAAATATTTTTAACGTTTCATCTACTTTTCCTTTCGGAATACAAGTAATGATATCGTCGACGTAACGGAAAAAGAACACAGGTTGATAAGTTAATTTTGAAATGCACTCCGTTTCGAGATCATCCATAACAATGTCAGCGAATAATCCCGAAATCGGGGAGCGCATAGGTGTACCAAAAAGTTGTTTATAAAATTTACCATTGAATTGGAAGTATGTATTATCCATAAGTAGACTATAAGCATCTAAAATATCGTCAAGTGGAATTTCAAACTTTCTCGCGATTTGTATGTATCTTTTTTCAATACTCTGCATGACTAGTGTTTTATCAATATTTGTATATAACGATTTTACATCTAAGCTGACAATACAGTGGTCATTCGGAATGTTTACATTTTTAATTTTATCTATAAAATCGTAACTATTTTTTATGTATGAACGAGGTTTTTTAATACTACTTTGTAAGATTTTAAATAAATATTTTGATAAAAAATATGTAGGTGAGCCTATTGTTGAAATTATAGGTCTTAGAGGGTGGTCTTTCTTGTGAATTTTTGGTAAACCGTACGCTTTTGGTAGACATGTATCAGTTTGTGTGAAAAACTGTTTTTTATATTTTTTACCAAAAAAACCATTTTCATTCCACATATTTGTTAGCTTCTTTAAATTCGATTGCAAAATATTGATAAAACACTAGTCATGCAGAGTATTGAAAAAAGATACATACAAATAGCGAGAAAGTTTGAAATTCCACTTGACGATATTTTAGATGCTTGTAGTCTACTTATGGATAATACATACTTCCAATTCAATGGTAAATTTTATAAACAACTTTTTGGTACACCTATGGGCTCCCCGATTTCGGGATTATTCGCTGACATTGTTATGGATGATCTCGAAACGGAGTGCATTTCAAAATTAACTTATAAACCTGTGTTCTTTTTCCGTTACGTCGACGATATCATTACTTGTATTCCGAAAAGAAAAGTAGATGAAACGTTAAAAATATTTAATTCGTATAATAGCAGACTCCAATTTACACATGAAATGGAAGTGAATAAATCCATAAGTTTTTTGGACGTATTATTGATTAATGAAACACATAAAATAAAAACTGATTGGTACACGAAACCAACCTTCTCTGGCAGATTTTTGCACTTTAATTCGCAACACCAGATAAGTCAAAAAATTGCCATGGTGTATAATCTAGTTGACAGGGCGGTGAAGTTATCGGATAAATGTTTTCATCAGAAAAACATTGATATTGTAAAATGTCTATTATTCGATAATGATTACCCCTCTGTTTTCGTTGAAAAATACGTCAAAAAACGATTATCTGCAATCAGAATAATTAAAAAACCAGAGCAATGTGCGAAAAACAATACATATAACAATCACATTAGCATACCGTACATCGATGGTTTCTATGAGCGGGTGTGACATTCATTTAAGAAAAACAACATTACGACCATTCCAAAAATACACAGTAATATGTGCAATATTATTGTGAAAATGTTGTTTATAAACTTGGATGTAACGATTGCACGGCTACATATGTGGGCCAAACAAAAAGAAATGTGTGTACACGTATTGAAGAACATAGAAAATCTAAGGACAGGGTCATTTCCGAGCATAGTAAAAAGTACAATCATACTTTTAATTTTGAAGGATTTAAAATAAAAGACAAAGAAAACAATTTAAATAAAAGATTGATCTCGGAAATGATGCATATACATTTGCAAGATAATGGTATCAATAAGAAAGAGGATACCCAGAAACTCAATAACGTGTACACTAGGGTGACACAAAATGTACGTCCGTGCCGAATCCCATGAGCCATAAGTTTAACCGATAGTCCAGAAGCCGACGAGGCCGACCGAGTTTTTATTTTTTCGATTGAACCATTTTTCGAGTTGCCACATTCATTTTAAAGTTTACTAAATTTCTGTGACCTAGTGTAGCAAAGAGACTGAAAAAATTAATGAGGAGATAAACAGAACAATACACAGTATTAGTACGTTTTATGATAGGGTCTGAGGGTCTCTCTACCTCCGACATCTGGCTCGACCGAAGGTTCGCATTTTCCTTCGGAGACACCCCCCCCCCCTTTGCTACAACTTTCTCTCTTCCTTTTTCATCCAAAGAAAATTCCTTCTTCTTGTAAACACTCGTGCTCAGTGGAGCCCAACTAGCGGAACCAAAACTCTCCCCCTTCCTCTGTTTCGTTTCTCTCTTACCGAGAGGGCTCAGTTGAGCACCCGTAATGCGCAGAGACGAAATTTAGGCTTCTTGCGCACTGCTCTCTGGGCCTGAGTAGTGGGAGTCTCTCTCTGGGCCTATGAGTAGTGAGAGTCTCTCTCTCTCTCTCCCTCTCTCTCTCTCTCTTTCTCTCTATAACGCACACACGCACTCTCTCTCTCTCTCTCTCTCTCGCACCCAAAATTTGTGCATTAACTGTATTATAATTGCATATGATTAATATTTGGGTATTCAGATGAGTCATGCCTTTAGTTATTATTAAC
Organism: Philotrypesis tridentata; assembly: GCA_018906965.1. Lineage (NCBI taxonomy): Eukaryota > Metazoa > Arthropoda > Insecta > Hymenoptera > Pteromalidae > Philotrypesis > Philotrypesis tridentata. The sequence goes on from JACCIB010000620.1 coordinate 99,308, forward strand.
AATAAATAAAAACAATATGGATTTAGGAGGAAATTATTACAGCGTTGAAGGTACTCCAAAGTGAACTTAAATTTATAATTTGACCATACAGCAAATAAGCGAAGATATATTTTCGGCACACGTAAACGAAGGAGATTATCCCATAGATTTAAGTGATTGATTTATACGGTCTTCGAGATGGTCTTACAATTTCTCCTGATTTGTATACAGCAAATTCGCGCTTGCTATTCTGTATTCTAAATTCTCTCTCTTTCTATCTCTTTCACTCTCCGTCCCTCTGTCTTTATTTCTGCGTTTAATCTTTCTGCAGCATCAGCGTGCACGCATTTTCGGAGCATAAGTAAACGGCAGAGGTAAGACCATATACAACGAATTTGGGCGTTATTCTATATACTTCGGGATACTCTCACTCCCTCGCTCTCAAATCTTCCTCTCCGTCTACGATTGTTCTATAGCAGAAGCGCGCATGTCATTTTCGACACAGGTAAACAGCGGAGCTAAGATGACCAGGGCATAGACTGAAATGTCATTTTACTTTCGACAGTGAAGCAGTGCATTTCGCAGATCTAAAGTGTCAGACTCGTAGAATAACTAGTGAGAAGTTTCCTTAAATAAGGCATTAAAAATGCCTGATTCAAGAAGCAAAACTGAAATCAAATTGATTGGGCATATACAAGAACATCTTAGAGGTTCGAAACTGCCATCGATTCGTGAAGTTTACCAGTGTTTTTTTTATCAATTAAGAATCCACAGGGTAAGCCAACGAAAGGCTGCAACTGCGACCATCAGCAAAGTGGCTATTTTTTGGCAAAGTGCGGGCATTCCAATACAAAAAAAATGCCACTGTATTAAAAAATTGGAAGATCTGTACGCAAGATACAGAACAGTGACGAAAGCTCTTGATCGAGGGAATACAGCGCAATCTGTTATTCAAATAAACTTTGCGTGCGATTTGGACAAATTGTTTGACATCGCACATAAAAGTAACTGTGAGAGTTTAAATGATCCTGAGGCTATGGCTTTTTTAAACGACCAAAGGAATAACAGAGCTGGAAATCTGAAAGCCACGATAGATACCGCTTCATTAGACGACTCTCAAGAAGAAGAATGTAAGTACTTAAGTAACATTTACAATATATTTTTGCACGCAAATGTACTGCTTCAAATGTTAGCGTGCTGCAGCACAAAAGTATGAGTCGTTTTCGAAATATACTATCGGCGCGCACAATATTCTGCAGCGCTTAAGTATGGTATGAAACGTGCACTCTTTCAGCTCTTGTTTTAGCGAGAGAGCGATAACTATTGCAAAATTCTGTGTATGTATGAGACTTTGAATACTAGTTAAAATAGTTTAGCAGTTTGGATTTCAGAAAAGTGTTTATTTTAGCGAAATATAGAGCACAAGAGTATGCGTCGTTTTCAAAATATACTCGGCGCGCGCAACGTTCTGCAGCACTTAAGTATGGTCTGAAACGTGCACTCTTTTAGCTCTTGTTTTAGCGAGAGAGCGATAAATATTGCAAAATTCTGTGTATGTATGAGACTTTGAATACTAGTTAAAATAGCTTAGCAGTTTGGATTTCAGAAAAGTGTTTATTTTAGCGAAATATAGAGCACAAGAGTATGCGTCGTTTTCAAAATATACTCGGCGCGCGCAACGTTCTGCAGCGCTTAAGTATGGTCTGAAACGTGCACTCTTTTAGCTCTTGTTTTAGCGAGAGAGCGATAAATATTGCAAAATTCTGTGTATATATGAGACTTTGAATACTAGTTAAAACAGTTACGCGTATATTTTGTAAACGACGTATACTCTTGTGCTCTATATTTCGCTAAAATAAACACTTTTCTGAAATCCAAACTGCTAAACTATTTTAACTAGTATTCAAAGTCTCATACATACACTGTGTATGTATCAAAGTCTCATACATACACTGTGTATGTATGAGACTTTGAATACTAGTTAAAATAGTTTAGCAGTTTGGATTTCAGAAAAGTGTTTATTTTAGCGAAATATAGAGCACAAGAGTATACGTCGTTTACAAAATATACGCGTAACTGTTTTAACTAGTATTCAAAGTCTCATATATACACAGAATTTTGCAATATTTATCGCTCTCTCGCTAAAACAAGAGCTAAAAGAGTGCACGTTTCAGACCATACTTAAGCGCTGCAGAACGTTGCGCGCGCCGAGTATATTTTGAAAACGACGCATACTCTTGTGCTCTATATTTCGCTAAAATAAACACTTTTCTGAAATCCAAACTGCTAAGCTATTTTAACTAGTATTCAAAGTCTCATACATACACAGAATTTTGCAATATTTATCGCTCTCTCGCTAAAACAAGAGCTAAAAGAGTGCACGTTTCAGACCATACTTAAGTGCTGCAGAACGTTGCGCGCGCCGAGTATATTTTGAAAACGACGCATACTCTTGTGCTCTATATTTCGCTAAAATAAACACTTTTCTGAAATCCAAACTGCTAAACTATTTTAACTAGTATTCAAAGTCTCATACATACACAGAATTTTGCAATAGTTATCGCTCTCTCGCTAAAACAAGAGCTGAAAGAGTGCACGTTTCATACCATACTTAAGCGCTGCAGAATATTGTGCGCGCCGATAGTATATTTCGAAAACGACTCATACTTTTGTGCTGCAGCACGCTAACATTTGAAGCAGTACATTTGCGTGCAAAAATATATTGTAAATGTTACTTAAGTACTTACATTCTTCTTCTTGAGAGTCGTCTAATGAAGCGGTATCTATCGTGGCTTTCAGATTTCCAGCTCTGTTATTCCTTTGGTCGTTTAAAAAAGCCATAGCCTCAGGATCATTTAAACTCTCACAGTTACTTTTATGTGCGATGTCAAACAATTTGTCCAAATCGCACGCAAAGTTTATTTGAATAACAGATTGCGCTGTATTCCCTCGATCAAGAGCTTTCGTCACTGTTCTGTATCTTGCGTACAGATCTTCCAATTTTTTAATACAGTGGCATTTTTTTTGTATTGGAATGCCCGCACTTTGCCAAAAAATAGCCACTTTGCTGCTTAAGTATGGTCTGAAACGTGCACTCTTTTAGCTCTTGTTTTAGCGAGAGAGCGATAAATATTGCAAAATTCTGTGTATGTATGAGACTTTGAATACTAGTTAAAATAGTTTAGCAGTTTGGATTTCAGAAAAGTGTTTATTTTAGCGAAATATAGAGCACAAGAGTATGCGTCGTTTACAAAATATACGCGTAACTGTTTTAACTAGTATTCAAAGTCTCATATATACACAGAATTTTGCAATATTTATCGCTCTCTCGCTAAAACAAGAGCTAAAAGAGTGCACGTTTTAGACCATACTGAAGTGCTGCAGAACGTTGCGCGCGCCGAGTATATTTCCAAAACGACGCATACTCTTGTGCTTATTATTTCGCTGAAATAAAATCATTTCTAAAATGTAAACTGCTAAACTGCCTTATTAATATTCGACGTCTTATATATACACAGAATTTTACTATACCTATTACTCTTTTGCTAAAACAAGATCTACATGAGTACACAGTTCAGACTATTCTTAAGAGTAGTCGCAAAATGTAATTTTCAACATTTATAATAATTTATTGTGCTAATTTATTTCAGCTACTGATGTTTTGAATGACCAGTCCGAAATGCAGTCAGATTCTTATAATAATTTAATGGATTTTATGCTGCCTGGGGAAGACTTGGAAAGTTTAAATGCGGTTTTTGAAGAAGATGAAGATGAAGATGACAGCGACTTCATCGTTCAAGAGCCCTCTTCGGCAGTTAAAAAGAGGAAAATTCTCACCACCGATTTAGTAGCTGTCCTTGATCGTTCTAAAACAAGTGATCGAGACGCAGCTCGTATTTTAGCATGTTTTGCGCAAAGTTGGGATATTGATATCGACGACATCCACCTAAGCAGGGAATCCATTCGTCGTTCGCGTATTCACCACAGGAGCATATTAGCTGAAAATATCAAAGACCATTTTGCAGAAACTCATCCATCACGGCTATTTGTGCACTGGGATGGAAAGCAGTTCCAAAATCCAGATGACAAATATGCCAAAATTGAAAGACTTCCCGTTTCGGTTAGTAGTTGCGATACTACACAGCTGCTCGGAATCCCGAAAATTCCACGTGGAACTGGCGAGGAACAAGCAAAAGCTGTAATCGCATTACTAAAAGAATGGGAAGTTGCTGATGACATTTGCGGAATGGTTTTTGATACCACAGCGTCGAATACTGGAGCAACGAATGGAGCATGTACCCTGATTGAAAAGGAATTAGAGCGTAATCTGCTGCACTTCGCATGCCGACATCATGTTTATGAGATCATACTTCGAGCGGCATTCGAAGAGATATTAGGCGGAACATCGGGCCCAAATGTTCAAATTTTCAAACGGTTTCAGGAGCATTGGAAAGAAATCGATAAGGAGAATTTTATGCCAGGCATTGAAGATGAAACTATTTTTCAGCATGTCCAACATAGCATTGAAAACATTCTTGCCCATACGAAGCAACATTTACAGGTAATACATGGCTTTCTGTATAAAATTTATTTTACCAGCCAATTTTAAACTGTGGCTTATAACATTTTCTTTTAAATTTTTTTTTAGAGTTCATTCATTCGAGATGACTATCGGGAGTTTCTAGAATTGATAAGAATATTCCTAGGAGGAGAAATAGTTGGCGGAATTAAATTTAAGGCGCTTGGTCCAATTCATCATGCTAGATGGATGGCCAAAGCCATCTATTCCCTAAAAATATTCTTGTTTCGAAATGAATTCAAGTTAACTGTGCACGAGACAAAAGGCCTTAGGGACATATGCCTTTTTATAATATTAGCTTATTATAAACCTTGGTTTTGTTCAAGTATCCCGCAAATAGCGCCGTCAATAGATTTAGAATTCTTGAAAAATGCATCAAATTTTAAATTAATTAACCAAAATATTTCACAGGCAGTTTTAAATAAAATGAAAGAACATTTATGGTATCTGGGTGAGGAATTAATAGCATTAGCACTTTTCGATGAGTCATTATCGAAAGAAAGCAAGTTGTTAATTTGCAATGCAATTAATTCAGACATCCAAGGTACTATTAAATGTTCGAAAAAAGCGAAATTAAATTCATTAGATTCATTGCACGATCTTTCCCTAGAGAATTTTGCCAATAGCGGTACTTTAAATTTTTTTTATAAATTAAAATTAAACCCAGATTTTTTAAAAACTGATCCAGAATTGTGGGAAAAAAGGAAAGATTATATTGAAGCGAAGCAAGTTGTTCATGCTTTGAAAGTTGTGAATGATCAGGCCGAAAGAGGTGTGCAACTTGCTTCGCAATATAACAATATATTAAGCAAAAATGAGAATACGAGACAAAATATTATGCAAATTGTGCAAAAACATCGCGAAAATTTTAAAGATTGTAACAAGAGTACATTGAAAAAAGCAATAGGACATTTTATTTATTCAACTGATTCAATTTAAACTTAGTTTATTAGCTAAAAATCTTTCAAAATTCTTTCATTTTTTAATCAAGATTCTTGGATCAATTTTTTAAAAAATAATTTATGTTTATTTTAATCTGTGGAATATTTTGTGTTAATATAATTAGTATAAAACAATGTTACCTTTATTTTTTATAGTATGTAATATAACACTTGATTTTTATTTATAACGTATACTGTACAAATATCAATTGTAAAAAATAGACTATAAGAAGTAGTAAAAAATCATTATTTTTAATTAATATTAAATTTAAATAATTTTGTATTTTTAAATTTAAATATTTAAATTTAAATATTTAAATTCAAACATTCTCATTAAAATGAACTATTTTTGAATAATCGCTATTTTTTATAATTAAATTATACTGTAAAAAAGTCAAGAAGTGCGAGAGAGAGAGAGAAAGAGAGAGAGACTCCCACTACACATAGGCCTAGAGAGCGTACGCAAGAGAGAAAGAGAGAGAGAGAGAGAGGGAGGAGACTCCCACTATACTCATAGGCCCAGAGGCCGTGCGCAAGAGAGAGAGAGAGAGAGAGAGAGAGAGAGAGAGAGAGGAGAGAGACTCCCACTACTCAGTACTCATAGGCCCAGAGAGCATGCGCAAGAAGCCTAAATTCGTCTCTGTGCATTTCGGATGCTCAACTTAGCCCTCTCGGTAAGAGAGAAACTAAGCAGAGGAAGAGGGAGAGTTTTTACGCCGCTAGTTGGCTTCCACTGAGCGAGAGAACCAGCATTTGGACTGCGAGTATACCTATACCTATACGTGTATCCCAGGTAAAACTGCCGATGCTGGAAGTATGGGTAGAAAAAATTTATGGGGGTGAAGGGTCCGCTCGGTGGTTGAGCATGTACAAGCCGTATGTTTCATAAAAAAAAACGCTTCATTCAAATAATTTTAAATTTGTAAAATAAATATTTCATGAATAGATATTTAATTCTACAGAAAAGGCTGATTTCAACAGAATTTGAATGGCAAAAATCGAATAGTAACTTCTGTGACACGGCGGGGCTGGTGGCTGTGGCGGGCGATACGAAGAGGAGAGAGGCACGTCGGTGCGTCTCCCGGGGAGTGTTTCGCGCTCGCGCTGGGGCCTTCCCCTCCGCGGTCCTGAGTCGAGCTACAGGTCGCGTCTATTATTTTTCCGGGTGTGCGGGCGCCTTGACGCGACACTAATGGCTCACTCACAAGTTCGGGCCTCGGCTGAGACTCCTTATCTCGCGGGTCGCTTGAGCCGATATTTTTTTGGTATATAAACTTAAACACTTAGAATTATAAATGAATTTCCTTTATTACTTTCACTACACTGACAGTAGACTTCCTCGCGTACGGCCGTTGTCTCGTACTCTGTGGATCGACGACGCGAATACAAGCGAGACGCGGTTGTGCGCGGGTGAATAAGGCTGCTGGGTGAGAACTCTCGGAAACTCTTAAAACTCTGGAAAAACTCTATGGATTGCTCGTAGCTGTGCTCTAGTTCACTGCGTACGTGCGACTGACTCTCGGCTCGCGGCTCACTCTCCTGCTATCACACACACACGTACATCGGCTCTGGTGATCACGTGACTTGCCGCGGTAATTACGGTTTACATTTTCTCTTTCGCTCTGCCCGCTTACCTGCACTCTTTATCCTTCACATTGTCACTCTACATGATTTCTCGGGCAACGACCCCTTATTATTTATTGTTATTTTCATTTATTTTATTATTATTTAATTTGGTTCAACGCGTACGACATTCATGATTTCATTCTTCGGCGTCATTCTCTCTCTCGGCTCTGGCGTAATTATTCTCGCGTACGCGCATTTCTGTCGGTGTGGAGAAGCCCGTTGCCTCCACTCCGACCGCCAATATCGGCCTCGCATACGTCTGTGGGGCTCGGTAGCCTCCACTCTCTAGCGCTGTGTTTTACCCGCATCGTGCGGTCTCTCTCGCACCCATACGTTCTTCAGCACGCGCCGTGCTGCGCGCGCTCACACACACACATACGCGGCTCAGCCGCTCGTCGCGCCGCTCGCTGTAGCGCCATGCGCTGGCTATGTCCGCCGTTGCCTCGTGCTCCTCGGCGGTGTCATGGCGGCGGCTGCGGCCCAGCGGTGCGCCTGCTGGCTCTGCGCGCCGCGCGCGGCCGCGTGTAGTAGTCAGCGGCGCTCCCACTCCTCGCGCGCTCTCTCGCTGCTCGACGGCCGAGACGTCACGGCGGCGACTCGGCTGGCTGCTACTCTCGTGCGCTCTCCCTCTCTCTCTCTCTCTCCCACGGCGCGGCTCAGTGCCGGCGCCTGGCTACGGCTCAGCTGTATTCTCCTGTAAGCACCCGTTGCCATTAGAGTATATTCTTCTGCTCGGTTTCGGGTGCCTGCAGGAGAGTCACCCAGCTTTTCAACGACGGATTCTCCGTCGCATTCCCCCTTCCAAACCTTCAATGCCCTGCATTGTTAGGTTTTCCAGACTAGGGGTGCTGAGCGCTCTCCCGCAGAGACCCTCCCCGACTGTGAGTTAGTGGTTAGTAACTGTTCTCTCCCCTGTGTTGGGCCTCTGCTACCTTCGGGTATTGCTGAAACGAATAAACTACCTCGGTGTTCCTTACTTCCGCTTTGAAGTCGTTCCCCTTCGCTCGGCGAGTCTCTCTTACTCGGTTTCTCCGGGTTATGTTGAGCAGAATAGATATGGGTAAAACGGAACAAAGACGCTTACCTTTACTTCTCTCCGCTCTCTCGTGGGCTCCCCGGGGTAAAAATCCTCTCGAGGATAGCCTCCCGCAGGTGCTGGGGCAGATCCTCCACCCTCTCCAGGATCCTGAGGACTTCGGAGGGCGCCATCCGGGCGCTAGGCTCGCCGATGGTCCCAGGGCCGGTCGACGGGGTGGTGGTGCGAGGCCTCGGGATGGGCTGTGGCTCGGTGGGGAGGGGCACGACGGCGCGGGGCCGGGGCACTGGCCGTGTCTCTGGTGGGCTCGGGCGCCTCTTTTTGGCCTGGGGCGGGTCCGCTGTGCTGGCCGGGGGTGATGGCGTGGTGGTTGGAGCGGTAGAGGGTCCGGCGATGGCGGCGTCGGTGGTCGGGGCGCCAAAAGCCCGTTGCCGGCTCTCCTCCAGCTCCTCTCCCAACCCTGCGGCCATCTCGCGGTAGCGGTCGGCGCAGCGAGGGCAGCCGTCCACCTCTACCCCGTTCCTGCCGCAATTGTGGCAGTAGGTCCGGACTCTGGGCCGGGGACAGTCCAAATGTCCGTGACCGCGCTGCCAACAATTGAAGCAGGTATACGGGGGAGGGTCAAGGGCGGGATTGTGCGGCAGCGCCCTCAGCCCGTCGAACCTCAGGCCCGTCACTTTGACGTGGCTCCTCCTGCCTCGCTTCCTCTCTCGGCGCGGTTGTGGTTGCCCCTCCGGGGGTGTTGCAGCTGTACTGGGCGTCGGTGGCGGTGAGGTGGAGGCTGCGGGTGCGTCGGGTGTCACCGGCGGACGCGCGGGGGCAGGGAGTGGCTCGCTCCGGATTGGGGGGCCTGGTGGCGTGATCTCACGCGGGCGGCGGGGCTCCTCAACGGCCGGGAAATAATCCCCGGCCGTCCACTGCACCGGACCTCGTCCCCTGCGCCTCCTGGAGCGGGCTCTCCTCTCCGGCTCGTGTGGTGGCGGGGGAAGGCGCTCGGCCGGCCGGTAGGTGGTGACCGTGAGGGTGCCGTCCTCCATGTCCCAGTCCTCCTGCCCCTGTCCGCCCTCAAACACCTGTACTGACGCGTAAGGGCACCTGTACTGGGGCTCCAGGTCCTCCTCGCGGAACGGCACGTCTATAATCCGCGGCTCGTCCAACCGCCCGTACGGTTGGGGCCGCACCTCCCCTTCTCCTTCTACACCGGAGCTGCGCTCTACGGCTGGCGAACTCGTCTCCCTCGTTACGCCGGAGCTGAGCTCCACGGCCGGCAAACTTACCTCTTTCGTTACGCCGGAGTCGCGCTCTACGGCCGGCTGGTGGCGCTGCGCCTTCGCTCCTTCCCTTCGGGCGTCGCCCTCGCGCTGGATCTCGGTCCAGTTCCATCTGGGCCTGGGTGCCCGCGGGAACTCCTCCCGAGTATCCTCGCCGTGACGCGCGCCCAGCCGTGCCCACACCGAGCCGGCTCGTTGGAGACTATCCCCCGTACCGGGAATAGGCTCTCCGGCCGTGCAGGGGGGAGTCTCCGGTGCCAGTCCCGGTGTAGAGGGGGCGGCGTTGGCGATGCGCGGAGGGATGTTGACAGCGCGGGGGCCCCGTCGCGGCTCCTTGGGCCTTGCTCCCTCTAAGGTATAATCCCTAGTGGGTGGTATCGGCTCGAGGGTCGTCGTCGAGGCGGCGGATTCCTCCGACTCCCGCAGGAGGTCGGCCTCCTCCTCCAGGGAGACGCAACACTGCAGGTCTCCCTCCGGGTCGTCCGGTCCCACAAGGGCTGCCTCATCGTCTGAGGCGTCCTGCCCTAGGGGTGCGGGACGGGTGGCCGGCACTTCTTCACTCTCCATGGCCTCGGCGGTCCCCTGGAGTGGCTCCCTTTCGCGGGCAGCTCGGCGAGCAGTCGTCTGTCGGAGGAGCTCCTCCCTCAGACGCTGCTCTTCCTCCATTCCTCCGTCGCAGGCGGCACTACGGGGGTTGTAGTCACTCATCCTATAATCAATCTTATTTTATTACGGGTTCGCGGATATTCTCAGGACAACACAGTTTTCCATCACCTTGTTACTTACATGCGTTACTTCACATAAACATCTGGCACTCACGGCACCTGCTAGTACTACTTTTTGGATACATCACGGGGGTTCGGGTTAGGAACAGGGAGGTGGCCAGGACGCGGTGGGATGTACTTCCGTAAATCACTAACATGGACCTTGGCTATCTTCCGCCCCTTTCCGCCCTCCGTTTCCAGTTCATATACAAGGGGTGATATCTTCTTTATTATTTTAAAGGGGCCCTCGTATTTCGGCGCGAGCTTAGCTGCGAAGTGCGCTGCTGCATTCGATAGCGGATGCGCTTTCCGTAATATCAGGTCTCCCTCTGAAAACTCTGCAAACTTACGCCCCTTGTTATACGCTCGGCTCTGTCTTTCCCTTTCCCTATCGATAAACTTGGCTACGAGTTCGCGCAGGGCATCTAACTTCTTCATCCTTTCCGACCATTCTTCTGGCTTTCCTACATCCACACTTGGGCTACCCTCCATCTCCTTTTTCCGTCGTAAGCTCCCTACCGGGGTGGGATGGCGACCGAAATTAAGGAAGGCCGGTGAAGTTCTAAGCGTGGCCTGGTTTGCTGTGTTGATCGCGTGTCTCAGCTCATGTAACCGCTTGTCCCAGTCCTGGTGACTCTCTACGTACATCGCGATCATGGTTTTTAGGGTTCTATTAATTCTCTCCACCGAGTTGGCTTGGGCGTGATACGGGGAGGTCGTGATATGCACGACCCCGTATTCGGCTAAGGCGGGGGTGAGGGTTTTGTTAACAAATTCCGTCCCATTATCGGTCAAGAGGTATTCGGGAGTTTCCCATCGGAAGAGAATCAGTTCTTCGAATGCTTGTAATACAGCTTTTCCATCTGCCTTTTTTAGTGGCTTGACCTCGATCCACCGCGAGAAGAGATCTTCGAAGACTAGCAGATATTTGTTTTGGCTTTTACTCCTGGGAAACTCCATCATGTCGGCTGCTACCACTGTCCAGGGCTCTTCAACTATCCTTCTCCCCATTAATCCCTGGGGCCACTGTTGGCTAACTTTATACTGCTGATACGAGAGACAGGAGTTTACGTATCGGTATGCGTCCCTATACATGCCTGGCCAGAAATATTCTCGGGCTAGGCGGTCGTACGTTTTGTCGATCCCCATGTGCCCAGAGTTTGCGGCGTCATGGGCAGTCGAAAGTACGCTCTCCTTCTCCTCCTCGGGGACTACAAGCTTCCACCCATCTTCCCCTCGCGTGACAGGCTCTATTATCGGATCTATTTTATACCGGTAAAGTCTTCCGTCGATCACCCGCCACTCTGGGAACCTTTTGGGATTTTCTAGGACATCAGCTCTACGGCGGAGATACCAACTGTCAACTGTCTCTCCCAGGGCGGCTACCTCGGCTTCAAACATACGCGATAGGGCATCGGGTACTTGGTGTTCTTTCCCCGGGCGGTGTTCAATCGCGAAGTCCCACTGCTGTATCTCCGCAACCCATCGGGCTAACCTCCCTGTCGGCTCTTTTAAATTTCTGAGCCACTTGAGCGCGCTGTGGTCGGTAATTACCGTAAAGTGATATCCCTCGACGTACGGTCTCAGTTTCTTAATGGCCCAGATCAACCCTAGGCATTCTCGCTCGGTGGTAGTGTAATTTCGCTCTGCCTTGGTCAACATTCGACTCACAAACACTATTGGGTGTTCTCCATCGTCAAATTCTTGAGTGAGAACGGCCCCAACCGCGATGTTGCTCGCATCGCACTGTATGCAGAAAGGCTTCGTGAAATCCGGTCTCGCTAATACCGGGGCTGAGGCTAAGGCATTTTTGATACTTTGGAAGGCCTCCTGCTGATCCTCTTCCCATGACCATGTTCGACTTTTATGGAGTAACGCTGTGAGAGGCGCTTTTAAGTCGGATGCGTCTTTCACAAACTTGTCGTACCATCCAAATAGGCCCAACAATCGGCGGACTTGTGTAGGTGTTTTAGGCACAGGGTACTGCAATATCGGTGCTATTTTCTCGGGGTCAGGGCGTAGCCCTTCTTTGTCGAGGATGTACCCCAGGTACTTAATTTCTCCTACACAGAAGTTGCACTTTTTCGGATTGATCGTCAAACCTGCGTCTACCAGTACTTTCAACACGTGTTTAGTCCAATGTTTATGTTCTTCGACGGACTCTGTGGCTATGACGACATCGTTGAGATACCCAAACACAAATGGGGCTACGGCAGGGCCAAATAGGGCGTCCATGAGACGCTGCAGCGTTGCGGGGGCGTTGCAAAGGCCGAACGCCATTCTGGTGAATTGGAACAACCCCATGCCTGGCACGGCGAAGGCGGTGTACTTCTTGCTATTCTCCTCCATTTTCACTTGAAAATACGCCTGCCGAAGATCTATTTTGCTGAGGTATTGGGCGTTTCGCAACCGATCGAGGATCATCGTCATAGGTGGCAGCGGATAACTGTCCTTCTTGGTCACGGCGTTGATTGCGATGTAATTAACGCAAAATCTTTCCGTACCATCTGGCTTCGGCACGAGTACAGGCAGACTGCAAAAGTCACTGGCGGAGTTTTCGATGACGCCTAGTTTCCAAAGTTCCTCTACGGCCGCTTGTATAGCAGCTAGCTTCTTCGGGGACTTCCTTATCCACTTTTGACGGATCGGCGTTTCATCCGTGAGTTGGATGTGGTGCTCGGTCTTTGTGGTGAAGCCTAAGACGTCCGGAGAATACTCTGGTAGTATTTCCTTCACGATTTTGTCTATCTCGTGTCGATCTTCTACTTCTAACTCTAATATGCCTGCGCACTCAGCGTAGATTGCAGCTACTGGCTGGTCGCTTCGCCGGTCAAACTCCCTCCACGGCCCTGAATTGGCTCTCCACCAGCCTCTATGGTCTGTGTCTATTCTAAACGTGTCGCTGAAGTCTTTCCCCAACAGTATTGGGTGTTGGACTTCCTGTACGGCTCTGGCTGATATGGTACTGGGGATTCCTTCTAGGTCGAATCGGATATCCAAATATCCCAAGATTGGTGTTCGGGCTCCCGTGACGTCTGGATGTGGGCTGTTGCATTGCGAAGCCGACTAGCGAGACGCTGAGCTATCTCTGGTCCTACCAATGATACAACTGCTCCCGGGTCGAAGAGCGCCCTGTATTGCTCTCCTGCGAGGATAACTCGTAAGTAATTCCGATTATCAACGGTGATTCCCGCAATTTCTCCGTCATCCTCCTTTCATAGAGCTAGGCACGTCGACAAGGGTGGTGTCGTCCTTCGGCTCGGGGTTATTGGTACTCAGTAAGTTTAGCGCTCTCTCTATTGTTTCCAGTTGCTCATACTCTTTTTCTTCCTCCGTATCGCTACTATCTTCTTCTAGCCACGTCGCAGCCTCGATATTTCGATCTCGTCCATGTCGAATCGTCGTTGAAATTGTCCAACACGGATACTCTCTTCGGCTGCTCTTGTATCTCTCCATCTTTTCCATGGCGTTCTTTCGGGTTTCCCCTGAATCCATCGCCCAAGTCAGGCGATCTGTGGCTGCCTTTACGGGTGTTTCTTCCCCTTTGTGCGACGTGGCTCGGCTCAGGCTCGCGGGTGGTGCACACAAGTATCTCTGATTCAACTCTAAGTTTTTCTCCTCAACTCTTTTTCTCCATGCGTCCAGGTTGAGTTTTGCAAACTCCTCCGCACTCAAGTTTTTTGATTTCTCGGGTTTTCTCTCTGGCTCGGATTTCTCGGATTTCTCAGATTTTCTCGTTGACTTAGATTTCTCGGATTTCTCAGATATTTTCTCTAACTCGGATTTCTCAAATTTCTCAGATTTTCTCTCTAACTCGG
>JACCIB010000621.1:0-113303 GCA_018906965.1 Philotrypesis tridentata
CCCTCATCTGTTCGATGTACATAAACAGAATATATGTATTCACATTTAACTTTTCAGCTGGTAAATCAAGTGTGTGTATACATTATTTAGTTTTTGGGTATCCTCCTTTTTATTTATACCGTTTTTCTGTAAATGTATGTACATCATTTCCGAGATCAATCTTTTATTTAGATTACTCTCCCTGTCTTTAATACGGTAATCTTCGAAATTGAAAACATGGTTGTACTTTTCTTTATGCTCGGAAATGACATTGTCTTTGGATTTCCTATGCTCCTCCACACGTGTACATACATTTCTTTTTGTTTGGCCGACGTATGTGGCAGTGCAGTCATTACATTTAAGTTCGTAAACAACATTATTTTCCAAGTGCTTTTCTTTTTTATCTTTACCCTTTACAATAATATTGCACATCTGACTATGTATCTTCGGAATAGTTATGTTGTTACGTCTCAAAGAATGCTGCACACGCTCATAGAAACCGCCGATGTATGGTATGCCAACGCAATTACGATATGCATTATCCCTTGACCGTTGTTGTGGTTGTCTCGTTGTTTTGACTTGCGACAGTCGTATTTTGACATATTTATTAATGAACTCAACAGGGTAATCATTTTCGAGCAGCAAATTCTTAACAATATTAATCTTTTTCTGATGAAAACATCTACTTGATAACCTTACTGCTCGATCAATTAAATTGTACACCATGGCAATTTTTTGGTTAATCGGATGTTGAGATTTAAAATGCAAAAATCTGCCAGAGAAAGTTGGTTTTGTGTACCAATCAGTTTTTATATTACCTGCTTTATTCACCAATAAAACATCTAAAAAGCTTATGGATTTGTTTACTTCCATTTCATGTGTAAATTGGAGTCTATTGTTATATGAATTGAATACTCTTAATGTTTCATTTATTTTTGTTCTTGGAATACAAGTGATAATATCATCGACATATCGGAAAAAGAACGCTGGTTTATACGTTAATTTCGAAATACATTCCGTTTCGAGATCATCCATGACAATGTCAGCGAACAGTCCCGAAATCGGAGAACCCTTAGGTGTGCCAAAAAGTTGTTTGTAAAATTTACCATTAAACTGGAAGTACGTATTCTCCATAAGCAGATCGCAAGCATGCAAAATTTCATCAAGTGGAATTTCCAACTTCCTCGCTATTTGTGCATATCGTCTTTCAATGCTTTGCATGACTAGTGCCTTGTCGATGTTTGTATACAATGACTTTACATCTAAGCTGACAATACAGTGGTCATTCGGAATATTTATATTTCTTATTTTTTCTATGAATTCGTAGCTATTTTTTATGTACGAGTTCGGCTTATCTATGCTATTTTTTAAAACCTTGAATAAATATTTTGATAAAAAATATGTTGGTGAACCTATTGCTGAAATTATAGGTCTTAGAGGATGGTCTCTCTTGTGGATTTTTGGTAACCCATATGCTTTCGGTAAGCAGGTATCAGTTTGTGTGAAAAACTGTTTTTTATATTTTTTACCAAAATATTCATTCTCATTCCAGATATTTGTTAATTTTTTTTTTAATATTCGACTGTAGTTTTGATAATGGATTTTTCTTAATGATAGTATATGTGTTATTGTCAGTAGTAATCTAAATAAAAGATTGATCTCGGAAATGATGTACATACATTTACAGAAAAACGGTATAAATAAAAAGGAGGATACCCAAAAACTAAATAATGTATACACACACTTGATTTACCAGCTGAAAAGTTAAATGTGAATACATATATTCTGTTTATGTACATCGAACAGATGAGGTGATGTGTGACGTCACTTGTAAACAAAACCGCGCTAAAGATCAGGAATCGCGCGCATTATATATAAGCGACGGCTGTTGGCTACTTCCTCACTTCTGAGAAATTAGCCGACAGAGCAATACAAATAATAACTGTGTCGCTCGGCGTCTCTCGTCCCCCGCTATTAAATAGCCGGGGGAAAAACATCATTGAGATGTACAAAAATCACGACAGCTCCGATATGTAAGTTCTCTAAAAATATTGTTTTTTAAAAAATTGTTCTGTAACTTTATATTTATATTTACAATAAAAACTTTCGACAGTGTCCTGATGAGGGCGACAATGTTCGCCGATACGTTGACCATATAAGAAAAGGGCCTTTTTATTCTAACCCTTTTCTACACGATTGCCTCGGAGAGATCGATAAAGCCAACAAGCACATTAAACAACTACCGAGGGATAAAGTCATATTTAGATTGTGTGACATACACATCTAAGAATACATTAATTCATCTTGCTATTTAATTTACGAATTTTTCTATCATTCTCACAATGTATATTATTACTTTCTAATGTTTCCATAAATTTTAAATAGTTAATAGTGAAATCTCGATTATTCAATTCATCATTATGTTCATATTTTTCTAGACATTTATTTATATTTTTAATGAAGGTTTCAATATTGATTTTAGAATTATTTAAAAATTCAATCAATTTACGTCTATTCCATTCACAATTTTGATCCAGAAAATCTTGTTGTTCACTATCTATTTGCTCTATACTGCTACTTTCTAGAACATTATCCTCCAACAACGTATTTTCTTCAATATTATTATGAATTTTACTTACCGTATGTAGAACTTTCTTTAAATCTTGCTGTAAAGACATCTTCCCTTTATTTACTATATTACCCTTAATAACATGTGTATCATCCCTTAAATCAACAATTATAGGTGCACTTATATTAAATGTATTATTACATTCTATAGTATTATTGACAGTTTGAACTTTATCATTTAAAGAAAATTCTAAATTCATATTTTCTACTTTTTCATAAAAAATTGGTACTAAATTCTGAATCCCTATATTTTCCTTTAAATCTAGAACATTAATATTATTTCCATACTTATGTATAGCTGATTTCAATGGAATTTTCTTTCCATTTATTTCTAAGTAACCCTTATCTAATCTTAGCTTTTGCTCTAATAGTGCTTTTATACCCAAAATACCATCATAAGGAATTGAAAAACTATCTGGGGCTACATGAAAATCAAAATCTGTATCATTTATGAATAATTTAACAGAACCTAACGTTCTAATGGAATTTTCCGTAATTTCAGAAATCAGAATTCTGTTACTAGTATTAATTACATCAGCAATTAATTTATCTTTCTTTATAATATTTAATTGAGCTCCACTATCTACTAATAGTTTATATGTAGTGTTCGAAAATTCATCCGTAATTTCAATATATTGCAAAAGATTTTCTAGCTTTAATTCATAGGTTTCAAATAACAAATCTATTATATCATTATTATATTGACATGCGTTATTACTCATACTGTTAAATTTATCATTTTCATTACTCTCAATTTGTAATGGAAACGCTTTACTATGATCCCTTCCTACGCGTTCCTTCCAGGAAGAGAACTGAAGTTTCCCTGATTCTTTCTAAAACAATTATTTAGAGTATGACCAATACCCTTACAACCCGAACAAAATTGTTTATGCTGATTTTCTAATCTTTTTACTTCATCGCAATTACTAGCTTTATGACCTATTTTGTCACAAAATCCGCACTTTTCTCGCGAGGCTTTTAAAGCTGATAATTTCCTACATTCATCAATTGAATGTCCTACCAAATCACAATATTCACAAACTTTCCTTACTCCTCCTTTATTATAACTACTTTGATTTTGCTGTCTGAATCGATTACCGTAATATCTTTGTTGCTGTTGATTACCATTGCAATTACCATTATTATAATTATTTCTATTATTGGCGTAATTATTTCTAAAACTATTTCTATTAACTTGTTGAGTACTTTGCGCTGCCTTAAATTTTTCACAGTCTTTTACTTCATGCCCTAATCCTTCACATAATTGACATTTCTACTGCTGCTTAGCTTTATAATCCTGAACAAGAATTTTAATCTTTTCACAATCACTACTATCGTGATCCATAGTTTCGCAAATGGTACAAAATCGAAATTTATTTTCACCTAAAGTACAGAATTTTGTAATATGTCCTCTTTTATTACATCTCGTACAGTATACTTCAGGACAATTTTGCATAGTATGATCAAAGCTATCACAAAAACTACATTTTCTCGAATTTTGAATAGAAGAATTGACACATTTATTAGGATTATGTCCTGGTTCTTTACATTTTGAACATAATATATACTCTAAAATATATGTACATTGCGAAGCTTCATGTCCCATTTCTTGACAATATTGACAGTGAAAATTTTGTTTTCTATTCAATTTACATGAGCTTATTGAATGACCAGATTTACTGCAAAATTACAAATCAATTTAATTTTATCTTTGACTGCATTACAATTATTTGATACATGGTCATCTTCTTTGCAATATACACATCCTGCATTTTTGCAAAATAGTGCTTCATGATCACGATCTTTACATATTTGACAAAACATTACTTTATTAAATTGCTCAACTTTTTCACCATAAAAATTATTAATCAAACTCTCACTAAAACCCTTTCGTCTTTCTAATTCTTTTTCAATTTTAAGTGCAGCTTGTGACATTTCAGGAAATGTGTTTTCATTTCCCAATTCATATTTAATTTCAGATTTTAACCCTTTTTTATAGCTACTTGCTACTTTACTATCTAATTGCACTGCAAAACTCCTTTCCTCAGCTTCCGAAGGACCCTCCAATTTTTTTAGTTCCTTGATTTTTAAAACTAATTGTTTAACTCTATTATTTTAAGACAATACGGACTCATTATTCCCTCGAAAAATTTTTACGACTTTTGCATATAATTCATGAATATCTTCCAAAATAGGATACAATACTCGTATTGCATCTATTAACTCTGCAATTGAATTCAAATTATTGTTTCTCAATGCTCTTCCTACTTCACCTTTTAATCTAAATTTTAGCAAACTCGTTACAATTTTTTCATCAATATCATCAATTAAATTTTTCACGTTTTTCAAAATATCTATGTAGTCTGTAGGTGACATATTTTTTCCATCAAAATCCGGTACATAATTAGCAATCTTTTCTAAACTCAATTTTATCGGCTTTCGATTTGACTGATCACCAGAGTGGCCAGCACCATTTGGAGCCATGTTCACAGAATTTTCACTAGAGCAATTTATTTCTACTTGAACAACCTTACTAGTATCCTGAAACTCACTAACTTCAGAAATGTTCTCCTGTTCTATATTATTTAAATTAATTAAATCAGTATTGGATTTTTCAAACTGTTGTTCTATAACAAATCTATTATCGAATGTATCAGAAATTTCTGTATTATTTTGAACTTCTATTGTTGTAATATCTTTCACTATTGTATTTAAAAATTTATCAAATTCTAAATTTTCTGTCTTTTCAAAATTTTCTTGTTGTTTACTACTTATATTATCAATATTCTTAAAAAATGTATTACTCAATGAATTATAGCCCTGATCAAATGTAGGTAAAATATCTTTTGACGTGCCTGATATTAAACTTTGTTCAGCTTGAAAACCTTCAATATCTGAAAACCTATTACTACTTTCTATTTGAAATGTTTCATTTAAAACACTATTTGTCGCATCGAAAAAATTTTCTGAAATAGCTTTATTCGATTTTGGAGTTGAATTTTGTTTTCCCTTAACTATGGGACTTAAAATTTTCCTTATAGCACCAGCATTAGAATTGATTTGATCTGATGCGTCTTTATTTATTTCAGCACTTGATGTTTTTACCGGCGATCTCTGTAATTTACTACTTCTTTTAAACGGATCTATTTTTAAAGATGTTTCAAGAAATTTTTCAAATGATGGGTGCTTTTGAATTTGTTGCCGAGTTAATTTTCTAAATGGCAAAGAATCCTCAACGGTTTTATTATCCTTATCACTCATTTGATTTTTTAATAATCATAGTTTCCTATTTGCATAAAATATACTACTCTGCGTTATAAATTTGTGTCCACGCTACCAATATTTACGTTTCAAAATTGTGTCCACACTAGCTATGTCCGCATTTAAAAATTTATGTCCGCTTTATTGTAATGTGTCCGCGCTAATACGTACACTATTGGGCGGCTTCTGTCCCGCGCGAGTTATGATATTTTTTTTTTTTTATTTTGCGTTATAACTCCGAAATAACGAGTGTGAGCGTGTCGTCACTCATGAGCGGGATTGCCACTCGGATTCCCTATTACCCGCTCATAAAGGGTGATGGGCCCTATTTTTGCGGGTTCAGCCCTCTTCCACGGCCGAGACTTTGGGGTCGCATATTTGTCCGCACTGTGATAACTTGTCCGCGCTATAGAGATGTGTCCGTACTAAAAGAAATGTGTCCGCGATATGGAGATGTGTCCGCGATTTTGATGTCCCGCCTTACAAAAATGTGTCCGCGATTCCGATGTCCCGCCTGACAAAAATGTGTCCGCACTATAAAAATGTGTCCGCGCTATAGAGATGTGTCCGCGATTTTGATTGTGTCCGCGCTACAAAAATGTGTCCGCGATATAAAAATGTGTCCGCGATTCTGATTGTGTCCGCGCTACAAAAATGTGTCCGCAATTTTGATTGTGTCCGCGCTACAGAAATGTGTAGTCTACCGGGGCACTCAACTCGCGAGCGCGCGACCCACTTTTCGCGTTTTGCAACTTTGCAAAGTTTTACCACCAATGGACTTACAAACTGCTCAAATTAAACCGTCGTATGTGCATTCACTACACGTATTGAATTATTTGTCTTGATCTTTACTCAATTTATTCAATAATATCGCTTTTTCCGCAAAATGTAACAAATTATCAAATTTAATTCCTAGTTCTAACTGAAACTCTGATTTTTCGGTTTGCTCAGATTCTACTTTATTTTCTTCAACTTTTGGTGTTTGGAAAAATAAATCTATTTTACTATTTATTTCCGCTAGTTTTTCTATTAACTGCTTCTTATTGTTTAATAAATTTTGCAAAAATAATTTTTTTCCACTTCTCTTCTTTTTAATCACTTTACTTTTACAATTTACAAAACTCATTTGATTAATTGGGACAAAATTGGAAAAGTGACCGCTACTAAGCAGATCAAGGATTGGCCGCTACTTAGCAGACCAAAGGATAAAGAAAACTGCACTCAATTAATCAAATGGTTATCTATTTATCTTAATTATTTCAACTTTACTATTATTTCAATATATGCTCTATTATTTTTGCAAATGCTTTTAATTAAATCAATTACTTGTTCGATTCGTATCGGAACCAATTGTTACGTCCCACCTACACTCTCACCTCATAGGTAGGACATGTAGTTGAGAGCATGCAGGATTTTATTTAGATTATTTATGAGCGCGTATATAATTGTTACTAGTGGCTGAATTTAGACTCGTTACCCACTCCGATATGTACTTTTAATGTATTTATTTGACTTACCTTTTTCTGCTTTACTTGTCTTGTTTTACTGCTTCTGCTATCCTCGTCTTTTTCTCTCTGCGTTTGTTCGTCTTATTTGGATAATAGGTGATAGGTTGTTGAAACGATGCACTCACAGTTTTCTTTTCGAGTATGATTGAAAATATATTTGCTTCTTAAATTCACAATTGAGTACTTGGAAGTACAATAAAAATCTCCGCAATTGAAGAACCGCGAGGTACGGAGTTCGGACTTAAACACGAGACTAATTAAAATGAGGCCAATTCGACTCTTTTAAAGCCCGAATACGTTGACCAACTCCTAATGTGTAACGCTTAATAATCATTTTTAACGTATAACGATTGTCGAATAAGTAACACATGCTGACGTGTTACAAAATTACAGCGCGCATTCAAAATATAACGTTTCGAAATTGACATCATCATTTGCGTTTTGAATTTTGAAAAAATAGTTTAAATTAATAAATAATAGATTTAAAAATAAATAACGTCGTAGGACGTTACAACTGGGTCTGTTGTTGCGATTGGTTTGTTTGCTGGCTTAGTGCTGGCGTGAAATTTTGTTGCACAGGTTGTTGTAGTATTGGTAGCTGAGCATGTGGCGCAGGAACTTGTTGAGTTGTTACACACACTTCTTGTGTCTTAACTGGTGTTTCTGTCTTTGCTTCCTCTGTTGTTGCTGGTTTTTTCTTTTTGTTTTTCTTTTTCTTTGTCTTGGTTGGTTCTTCTGTGGTTTCCGCTATTTCTTCTGTTCCGGCAACTTTTGGTTTTGGGGTGGTTGACCATGCTGCTGCTGGGAATTTTGATTTTTCTGCTGGCGGTGGCGGAGCGTACCTTGCATCATGTTCGAGTTCGTCTTCTAGCTCTTTGCAGTACTTTTTTACGTCGTGGAAAGTTTTAATCTTCTTATCTTTGAGAGCTTTTCTATATACTGGTCGCATTCTGTCGATGAGTAGGGCGATCTGTTTCTTGACTGGCATTGGTTTTTGTAGATGATCGGCTATGTGTCTGAAGTTCATAATATAAGTCGATATCTTTTCTCCGTTGCCTTGCGTGCGTCGAAGCAGTTCGTCCATTACATCATTGGTGTTCGCAGAAGTGTAGAATTGTTCTTTAAATGCGGTTAAGAAGTCTTTCCATGACTGTATATCTGTCTTTTCGGTTTGATATCACATTTGCGCTCGTCCGGTCAAGGTGTAAGGTACCAGTTTCAACATGGCCTTGCTGCGAATATCTAGGCTGTCCTTGATGCCTTCTAATTTTCTTCCGTAGTCTTCTGGGTCCTCCTTCGGCGAGCCTGAATATTCGATTTTGAGGTTTCTGATCAATTGTAAATGACTGAGATGATTTTTTGCTTTTATATTGTTTTGACTTCTGTCTCTTCGTCTGTTAACTCTCTGTCTGTGAGATTGTGGAGCATCACTATCTGACGAGATACTGTCTGACGAACTGTCCGATGATTCTTCTGACGAGCTGCTAAATTTTGGCGGTGGTTGTACTGTTCGTGTCTGTTTCTGTTGTTGTAATCTGTAACTCGTGGATTGTTTTTTCTAGTTTCCGTCTTTGCGTGTCGACTGCATCTTCGTTATCCGATTTTTCATTCTGACTCGTGGTCACGTTTAGCTTCTCTTCCGTGGATATGGTTTTTTTCTTCGTTCCTGTCGGATTTGTAAGTTCTTCTATTTCTGGCAGATTTTTAGCGAACGAGCTGTCCACAGGAATGTGCTTTTTCCTAGCGAGGAGTGTAATAGTGTTGATGTGTGCTGACTTGCGAACCATTTGTTACTCTGCAGCGATTTATCTGCTGAGTCTGTGAGTATATGCTTAACCTGTTCTGAGTATTGTATACTCGTGGATGCGTTTGGTTGTACATACTGTTGTTGTGGTACAACTGGTTGTAGTTGAGTGAGTAACTGCACTACATCTGATTTGTCTGTTCCATGGTTTTCCTCGTTCGTGTTTCTGAGCCTTGGGATCGTTGGTTTGCCGTCCCATGGATACCTTGGTGCATCCAACGTTCTTTCCAATAGCACGCTTGCCCGTAATAAGCGATCCTGTAATACACCTCTCGTTCCGTTTGTCTCTGCTTGTATGTCTTCTAATGCGTTTTGAACTTCTTTTCGATCCAGTTTAATTACTTCTCTTACTATAGCTCTGACCTCCCTGTGTTTTCTAAGTTTCTCCATTATTTCTTGATGGCCGGCGTTGGACATCTTGGAATTTCTGGCTGTTATTCAATTCTGACGCGATCTGATTTTTGATTACTGGTTTCTCGATAAAAATTTTGTTTGTTCTGTTATAATAGTACGAACAATAATTCTCTGATCTTCCTGTAATTTGTATAATCTAGCGTCTGATTGTCTAATGTCAAGGAATTTCCCTATCTGTCTCGTGTAGTGAAATTTATAAATTAATTTTCGACGTACTACCGTTAACCGTCTATAGAAATATGAGGGTACTGTTAGTTGTAAGGGTGATGTATATAATATTGGAGGTAATTATAAATAATTATTATTAATTATTGTTGGCATGCAGAATATTGGGACGTTGTCTTTGGCCAGCATAAATTCAACTTTGTTGAGTGGGTGGTGCACGTGTTGAAATTTTAAAGAAAAAAATATTTTTTTCGATTTTCTCCGGAAATGGTCATATAGCTTACGCGGATAATCGCGGAATTTCTCTAATTTGTTGACGGTCGAAATCGATTTATCTGACGGCCTGGCAATTGTCGGTTGTCTGGCTATGCTGTAAATGAATGAGTGTCCGTCGTGACAATTTGAATTTGATACCATTGACCAGGTTTCAAATATTAACAATTCAAAGTTTCAAAATTAGAATATTCAAAACTGGTTAATGATCAATTTAAAATTTCTGTGGGTATCCTTTTGACTGATGGGATTGACAACTGATATGTACTTGTTACCTTTCATAGAGCAGAAGGTATACTTTCGTTGAAAAAAGGCATGCTAATATATTGCATCGTATACGGACCCTATCCCCTATTAAAAAATTTAATTTTTAAATTTTTTCAATAAAATAAACGCATATGCGGGTAATTAACATGCATATCTTTAAATTTAAAACATTGATTTATCATTTATTAAATTATTTGTATTTTCTATTAGCTTTGCAAGTTGGCGTGCCGCGCGCTCCATTTAAATACATGGATAATGACACCAACTTGTAACGGAAATATCTTGCATTTCATGTCAGATTTTATTGATCTAAATGCTTGAATGATATTCCTTGATACAAGAACTATATAAAACGTCAAACACATCATTGTAAACTTAAGAAAAACCCACAGCGTACGCGCAAGAGTCGAATCGACAGTCATGGCTAAGCTTGCCCACACACGAGTGGTGCGAGGGCATATTTCACTTTTTCGACAAACTTCTGAAATATGTACTGTGACGTTGTGGTTTTTTTGCTCTCTCGGGGAGGCCGTCGAGAGCTCCACAACGTGGTCGCACCCTGTTATCGGGCTGCCGGATGAACCGTATTTGAAATTTGCAAATTTTTAGTTTGATGTGGGCGCCCGGTTCATCAACCGCTTTGCCGGCTACTCAGCGGTACACGGACTTGTTTCTCACGGCCGCGAATATTGGGAAGAAGGATAGGCGGGGTGGCTCGACAAATAAACACACATACTAAGTCAGATTTAATGGCCTGGTATTTATTAAAGAAAATAAATAAGAAAACGTTGGAGGGCTAGTGTGCTGAAAGCACGCTCTGGCGGTATAGTCCGGCCGACACGGGGGAACACGCACTTCGAATAAGATAAGCGTCTACCTGGCTGTGAATCCGGATGACTGCTCGTCCTCTCGTTCGGGTGATGCCTCGTGCCCTGAAAATCGCGCGGCGCAGAACTAATCGCGATTTGATCCTCGACAGTTTAAATAACTGGAGGTTATATCGTGTAAATGCGGAGGGAATTACTGTCCTGGAGTGCGTCCTATCTAATCTTCTGCTCACTGGATACTGGCTGTACTACCTGTTGGGCGGCCGTCGCGACCGCGGCGTCTCTCTCTGTCTCTTTCTTACGCATGTATTTCCTAACTATCCTTTCCTGCTCACGCGATATCACGTAATAGCCTCCTATAGCACATTTTTATCCTAGCGCCCTCTCAACTATTAAGTATCCTCGCGCGCGAAATTCAAATTCACTAATTCGCCTTGTCTGGCTGTAGCCGTATTCGACTATACATTTTCCGCCTGCCGTTTTTCTTACAATGTTTCGCTACAATATCTTTCGCTCACGTACTACTGTGGATCGAGCCGCAGCCCTCCACTCGTCGCCAATAACGTCCGAGGCTCGTCGCGTGCCTCCACTCTCTACGTTCGCATTATTCATTCGCTGTCTCTATCTATCTCGCTCTCTCTCGCTCTTATTCTCTCTTCAGTTCTCGCCAACATGGCGGCGGTCGCTCGCGCGCGTACGCCTCGTGGCTTCGCTCGCCGTACTGCGCTCTCAGCTGTCGCCGCTATCTCCGCTCTCGCTCGCTCTCGTGCGGCTTCCCTCTCTCTGCCGCTCTCTCGGTGTGGCGCGCGTAGTGCTTCTCTCTCTCTCTGTCTCGTGCGGCGCCGCGCATGCCTCGCGCTGAACGTGGCTCCTTCTCAGCTGTGTCGTGTGGCGCTGCTTCTCTCTGCTGCTCCGGCCGTATTTTCTCTCTCTCTCGCTCTCATCTCTGCCCGGTTCTCCTGTAAACACCACCGGGTCTAAGTATATGCTTTTTCATTAGCGTGGCTCCGGTGGTGTCCAAGCGAGCTGGGGCTGACGGCTGACCGTCACAGTACGAAATACACATTTCACATGCCGATTATTATTTTTTGAGGCACTTTTGCCATATAAATTTGTAGCGTACATGATCGTTTGTTCATTAGCTTTCGACTTATGTACAATTTCTTGGATAAATTATTAATTAACATTGTAAAAACAGCAACAAAAGCGTTAGAGTTTCGCGACCAGCATATTTGTATACGAGTTATTTTGTTTCTCGGAGCCTGTCTTTAGCAACAAACTATTATCTATTATTATTTAAGCATCGAGAAACATCCGTATGTTTTTATTTTTGCGAAAATTAATTGTTTATAGCGACAAAATATGTAAATTTAGTTTCACGTATAACTGTATATCTATAGCGATGCAGGCGTTCGGGCCAGTGGTGGGGGAGGCTCACTGCTTCAGCGTCGGAGCAGCACCGCCAAATCGTATGAAAGAGCGGCCGACAAGAGCGTTCATTCCTCCAGTGGAGCTAGAGCTGGAAGGAGCAGTAAGTCTCCTATCCAGCAAAGCCACTGGAGAGCGCTGGCGCTCCAAAAGCCCGAAAAGCGAAGCAGTGTGCCTTCATGAGGATATCCAACGAAACGCGTATTAACAGCGATAATCTTAAACATTGGTAAATAGTTAAATTTTTATATTTAATAAGTTTCAAAGTTCCATTTAATGCAATAATTTTTCTTTTTCTCATCCACATAATGAGATATAAATTCTCCGCAATAAGTCGGGCTAACGTCTTATAATATATATATATATTTTATTATTAGTGAGACGCCCACACATAGCGTTGCGTCTATGTTAAGTGCTCACGCATCTTTTTGTTTCCTGAATACCTCGAGATCCAGTGTGTGATCTCGAGTGGAAAAGGATTTAAAATAAAAAACAAATTTAATTTTTCAGCTCGATTGTTCCTTATAGGCATTGCGTCTTGCTAAAGAACAATCTTCAGTACGTGTGCACCAAGTAGCCGTCCAAAATTTAAAGTCTTCATCTACTCAGAAACGCATTGCGTCGTCTCATGAGTAGTGAAGCCACGTGCATTGCGTCACGATTATCTTCATTTTTGTTGCTGAATATATACTATGCATTACGTTATTTTATATAGAAGTAATTATTAAAAGTAATTCAATTTTAATTAATTCGCAAGATAGATTATTTTGTTCGCCCAGTATTCTCGGATCACTATCAAAATAATATTCAATATATTTTGTGAAAATCTTTATTATTTATTATTTATTATTTTGAACTCTCGCCTCTTTTATTTATCCGTTGCACAGAGGCGGGGGCGTTTCAATATATTCTGGAAGTTGGTTGTACTTTGATGAGCTTTCTGGAAATTGAAAAGGACTCATTTTTCATTAAATAAATTAGTCACAGGGATTCCATGACAACTTTCAAGTTATGTAGATAAAGGAATAATAGTACGCTTAATAAAAGCTTTAAGTATTTATAATAAGTTAATAATTATAATAATTATATTACTTCAATAAAAAGCTGAGTGGAAAAATTTGTATAGAGATAAAAGAACAATAGTAGTATACGCTTCATCAAAGTTTTATGTATACTTAATCTCTCTAAAAAAACAACCCTTTTAAAAAGCAAAATCTAGGCAAGTATAAGTTTCTATGTTTTTAAACAAAATAAACTACTAAAAATACTTAAAAAGAAGTTATGGCAATTTCACAAATTTAAAGTATTGAAAGTTATGAAATCGGAAAAAAATTTGTAAAAATATTTACTATTTTTTAATGTAAACAAATATATACTTGAAAATAAGTGTGAAATAAATGCTAATGAAAGTAGAGAAATCAATAAAATATGGTCAAGTATTAAAATTTAAAGTATAAGAATAAAGTCTTAAACTTAGATTGCATTTTTCAAATTATTTTTTTAATGCATACTTGCCGTCCCGTTGTCTCAGTAATTTATTCTTCATTTATTGTATAGAATGGGGAATAACAGTCATTAAAAAAAATTTTTGAATGTTTGTAAAGCTTGCGAAGAATTTTGATTCTTGCACACTGCACTCAAACGTACGAAATAATGAATGTAGTTATGCATGAATTTTTGAAGCCTCAGTTACAAACTCGCAAATACAGTTTAAAATATCATCAGAACATGCAGTTGCTAGTTATAGCCGTGATTATAATTGGATACCTTGAGGCAGAGTGGACTTAAATTCCTATAAATTTTGATTGTAATAAGTTACAAAACTTAATTATAAGTTAGATTGATTGGTTAGATTGTAGTACATTTAAAATATAATGGTAACAATAAGCAAAATTTTCTATGATTAAAATGTATTTTGTTTTTTTGTTACGAAACGATGAGATGGCAAGTATGCATTAAAAAATAATTTAAAAAATGCAACTTATGATTAAGACTTTGTATCACTTAGCACAATTGGTAACCTGCTTGCAAATAATGTGTACTTTATTATTATACTTTAAATTTTAATGTTTGATCATATTTTATTGATTTCTCTACTTTCATTAGCATTTATTTCACACTCGTTTTAAAGTATATGTTTGTTTGCATTAAAAAATAGTAAATATTTTTACAAATTTTTTTCCGATTTCAAAAATTTCAATACTTTGTCACGTATGAGCTTTTGGCTCAGGTAACCGGCGGCGGTAGTGAGGGAGCACCTCGCGCGAGAGCTGAAGCGCTCTCACGTACAAAGTGCAAGCTTGCACTTTGTGCGTGTACCGCTGACATCTTTGACGAGCGCTGGGGCAACTTATGGCGACGCGGCAAGCGAAGATCCGCTGGGTATTGATGAACTATGCCGCCGAATCGGCGGGCTGGATATTGGTATCGAGCGTCGAGGCGACATTTGGGGCCCGTTCAAGAAGCCATTCAAAACAATCGGCAGCCGAGAGAGTCGTCGCGAACAGCGCGAAAGGCGCGACGGAAGCCGAGAAAATCTCCATTCAGGACGTGTGAAACGCGGCGGTAGTCGGGATGGCCAACGCAGGCGAAGCAGCGGCGAGAGAGAGAGAGAGAGAGAGAGTTGTTGTGGAAAACGCGACGAGAGCCGCAATAGCAGGCGCAAGCGCGAGCAAAGCGGTAATCACGGAAAGGGTGGCGACCGGCGGCAAGGCGGCAATCACGAGCACCGTAACTGGGAAGAGCGCGAGCAGCTGCAAGTGCGGCGGAGCGAGCTACCCCAACAGGGACCTCCAGCTCCACCCTCATCCTCACCCCCACCATCGCCGCCCCCGTGCCAATATAACCCACCAATGTCGCCGAGCCAAACCATGGCGCTAGTTCCGGTCACGCGAACTCAAGGCCTCCGGCCAATTATTGGGATCACACGAACCCCCAGACGGCTCCTCAGTGCTGTGCAGGTTCACCCAATTCACGCAAGCCCTAAATTTAATACCTTACTTCGAGGGTTTTGTGACGGCTCTACAGGACGTACTAACAATATTCGGGCGGGCCTATGAAAGGTGCCTATTGATACATATTGTGAATCGCCTCAAGGGCAAGGCCACCGACGGATTTAGAGCAAGAACTGCGACATATTCGTCGGTGGAGCTGCTCTTGCGAGATCTTACATTCCACTACGCGAATATCGGCGTCGCGGAACTGATTCACGCAGAGCTGCGAGTGATCGAACAGGGCGCGACGGAGAGCGTGGGATCGTACGGTTTCCGCGTAGAGAAGCTGTATAATTAGCTTCTTACGATTATTCAATTGGCTCCGGATCTGAGCCAAGTCGAGAGATTCGCGCGCCCGGCAGGCGAACAGTGAAATCTTAGATCAATTCTTGTACGACCTATGCGCTCCGTTGGTCCATCTGACCGGTCGATCGAATCCAAAAACGTCACAGGAGGTATTTATGAAAGCGATGGGCCACGAGGCAAAAGGGTGCTCCAGAACGGGTATCATCAGTATAGCGCCGCCGCCAAAACAATCTACTCAAGTACGCCTTACGACCGCGGAGGAGATAAATCCTGCGAACGCGCAGATCCGCGGTAGCGACAATGCAACGAGTGCGCAAACTCAAGCAAGCGGCGATAACAGCAATCATTGTCCATACTGCGATTAGCACGGGCACACCTTAAGTACGTGCCGCACAATCGCGTATGATTTACTAAATAAGAAAATTCAGAACCCCCGTGGCGAAAGGAACGTGCAGGGCAGATTTCCAAACAATCACAAAAATTACCGCGGCGGCAGAGGTCGAGGCGGCAGAGGCCAAAATGATCGGGCGGCGATAACGGTAATACCGCCGAGAACGGCGAAACAAAATCTGCCGGCTGCCAGAATGCAAACACGGCAGCAACAAAGCAAAAACTAGAGAGGTGCTCACCGCATTTCCCAAACGGCGGGTGTCTTTCTGACAAAGCTATAAGATAAATAGATTAGTAGATAAGGTGCAAGCCCTTGAAATAAATCCAAAATCGGATTCGAATGGCGCTCCACTTGAGGAACAACTCGTTTCAATCGAGCCCCCAGCCAAAGCGAAAACTTCGAATTCCCAAAATTCGGAGTCGCACGTAGAATCCCGCCCCCCTCCCCAGCAAATAGGGAGGGTGGCGATTGCGCGCGTCAGCGTTTCGCCGCAGACAATTCGTCATCACGGGTTATCGACGCAAAAATTATAGCGCTGGAATCAGAGGATTCTCAAAGCGGACGAAAAAGAAACCGGCGCGAGTATAAAATTTTTGATCGCTAAAATAACCGATGAACAATTGGAAATCTGCGCGCGCGGCCGAGCGGCTCCTCCGATCGGGAGGCGCGGTGGTGAGGGTAACGCCGCACGGTGGCGGACAGTATTCGTACACTTTAGTTGTAATTCTATTATCTCGGTAACTAAGGCTGCTATTGCAATAAACTTTTTTTTCATGCAACGCGTTTTTTTCTCAGCTTTAACGTTATACTAATTTAATTTTTATAGGTGTAATGTAAATACCCCAAATTGACAATTTTTCTGAAAAAAAAATCTTTATATATTATATATTGCACTACTTAACATTTTCATACTGAATATTAATATCTGTATTATGATAGCAATGCAATTCATCCATATAAAGGTTGTGTACATAGCCAAAATAGATTTTTTTTCAGAAAAATTGTCAATTTGGGGTATTTACATTACACCTATAAAAATTAAATTAGTATAACGTTAAAGCTGAGAAAAAAAAGCGTTGCATGAAAAACAAATTTATTGCAATAGCAGCCTTAGTTACCGAGATAATAGAATTACAACTAACGTGTACGAATACTGTTCGCCACCGCGCGGCGTTCCCCCCACCACCGCGCCTCCCGGCCGGAGGAGCCGCTCGGCCGCGCGCGCAGATTTCCAATTGTTCATCGGTTATTTTAGACAAACTGAGCTATCTAGAACAATCGGGAAAAATGCTATCATTGAAAGTATTATTTCAGTAAGCAGTGTAACAAATTTCTTCGAAAAATATTAAGGGGATCAAGAACGTTTTAAAAATCTCGAAGCTGTGTGTCGATAACTTAAAATTACAGTTTCCTCTGTAACTATTGTTCTTTTAAAGTTAGACGAATTTCGTAAACGTAATTGTACATAAAAAAACAAAATTTATCTTCAAGCATGGATAAAAGTTTCAAAATATTAGTTTATTTTAATAACTAGCATAAACGAGTGGTGCCATCTTCTATCTTTCCTTAGCTGAAGGATTTTTTTTGCATTCTCCTACTAGTCCGGGCTGATCAACGCACACCAACGGTAGCAATGCGTGGCAGGCCAACATGTGTTCACCACCTTCTTAGAATACAGCACAGCTTACTATGCAGTGGCTACCACCTACGCATGTCCCCAACGAAACGCGCGATGCTGAGAGTATGGGCAGAAAAAATTGGGCATCAAATACTATGATGAAAAAATGGGTAGTGTTTCCAAAAATTTTATGAGGGTAAAGGGCGATCTCGAAGGCTGAACGTGAACAATTCATAATAATTCAAAATTTGCAAAATAAATACTTTATGAACAGATATGTAATTCTACAGAAAAGGCTTATTTCAGCAGAATTTGAATGATAAAAATCGAATGGTAACTACCTGAGATTATTAGACTAGTTTGATAATCTTCACTTACAGCCTCTGAATTGATAACAGTGAAAATGCTCCGATTTTCGTGATTCAAGTTTTGTAACTATAAGTAATCATTACGCATGAACTGACGTAAGCCAAAAATTACCTTTGTTTAAAAATTGTTTATTTGAAAATTGAGAGTAGAATTTTTTTCTAATGCTGTCTTATATGGGTACCCGTACAGAGAAGACTAAGCCTTTTATGACACCAGTGGCAGACCCTTGGCTAGAGCGTTCTAATGAGGGTCACACCTGGTCACACCTAAGGGCACAACCTCTACAAATAAAATTTATCCTTAAAATTTTTCAATTTTTCAATATTATGAATTTTTGTATAAAATATTGTTCGTTTTCGAATCATAAAAATCGGATGATTTCATATTAATTAATTTAGGCCAAGCGCCCTAGCTTTTTTGTGGACTTAAAAGTAGCTCGGTAACGGATACCGCGATTATATAGAGAAAGGGAAGCCCGTATACTTTTGGACACGAAATCTGTGCGGGAACGTTGTTTATTATTCATAATAAAATGCAAAAATGCATTTTTTTTTAGTTTTTTGCTTTTAACTCGTAAAATAAGAGATTAACGTAAAAAAGCAAAGAGAGAAAAGTTGTAGCTGATTAAATTGCGAAGAAATTCATATATTCAACGTCTCTATCCGATGAATGGACATGGAGGAAACCTCGGAAAACCGTGGAAAATACCGCAAAATCGACGTTTTTTTAAAAATTGAAAACTCAGCCATTTTTACACTTTTAAGGCTCAAATTTAGAATGAAGGAAGGGCTTTATACCTACTTTCATGTCGCCAAAAAATGGAGCTCTGCACCAATTACTTTTTGCATAATTGCAAATTGAATTTTTTATGTACGATTTTAGTGCACTTTTGTGTGCGCGAGCACGAGAAATTGGGGAGTCCTACTGGAATTTGGAATACAGCGTTGAAAATTTTATGATTTGAACAACGAAGTGTATATTTTGGATTTGCGAAAAACCTTTTTTTCGCAAGGAAACGTGAGCGAAAACGGCCGAGCGCGCGGCAGTGGTGGCAGAGAAAGTGTATATAGATATACAAGCGCGCTACGACGCCGCGCGCTCGGCCGTTTTCGCTCACGTTTCAGTTCGTTTTTCATTTGTTCAAAACCCTTTTTTCGCAAATCTAAAAAAATACATTTTCTTGTTCAAATCACTCCAGTTTTTAGGGACATGAAAGTAGGTATAAAGCCTTTCCTTCATTTCAAATTTTAGCCTTAAAAGTTAAAAAATGGCCGAGTTTTCAATTTTTAAAATAACGTCGATTTTGCGGTGTTTTCCACGGTTTTCCGAGGTTTCCTCCATGTCCATTCATCGGATAGAGACGCTCAATATATGAATTTTTTCGCAATTTAATCAGCTACAACTTTTCTCTCTTTACTTTTTTACGTTAATCTCTTATTTTACGAGTTAAAAACAAAAAACTAAAAAAAATGCTTTTTTGCATCTTATTATAAATAATAAACAACGTTCCCGCACAGATTTCGTGTCCAAAAGTATATGGGCTTCCCTTTCTATATATAATCGCGGTATCCGTTGCCGGGCTACTTTTATGTCCACAAAAAAGCTATGGCGCTTGGCCTAAATTAATTAATGTGAAATCATCCGATTTTTATGATTCAAGTTTTGTTATTATTAGTAAATTTTAAAAACGAACAATATTTTATACAAAAATTCATAATATTGAAAAATTGAAAAACAAAACTTTGTTAGTGTAATCATGAAAATCTGAGCACTCACTTTATCAAGTAATTACCAGTCGATTTTTGTCATTCAAATTCGGTTAGTCTTTTCTAGTTTTATAAATCGTTTACATCTATTAAATTTTTTTGTTATCCAACTTATTTATTCAAACTCGTCAAATGCACGATGCTGAAAGTGTGGGTAGAAAAAATTTGTCATGAAAATCTATGGTGAAAAAATTCTTGCTCGGCCCGGTCGCGCGAGCTGTTCGAGCTGCATAACGATCTTCCGGGAAGACTTGAGAAATGAAATTCTGCGCCTTCTGTTGCCTGTCACAGAAATAACATTTTTCCTCTTTCTTACCCTCTTCTTACCCCTCCGAAAGGTAAAAGCGGAAGAGTTTGTTTGCTACACGAAGATTCGTCCATTGAAAAAATTTTCGTATCTCAGCTCCTATTCGTCCGATCTCAACAAAATTTATATGAAAGTTCATGGTTTTTTACGTACTTTAAGATGCATTTTACTGCGTTTCTCTAGCATTAAAATTGATGAAAATAAAAATTATTTGTTGTTAAAAATGTTGTTAAATATTAATTTTTAAAAAAGTCCTTTTTAGCATTTATTAAGTACTTCATAAGCTGTCGATTAAAGGCACTTGGATCAAGTTATCGCTCCATGGGCAATTTGGAGATGAATTTGAAATTTTGAGAGAAATAATTTTGCAATGAGACGCCATTTTGCGATATTCAGATCGGACAATGATTTTTACATTGTTCGTACTATAACTCATCTTTGAGTACTTATTCAACGAAAAATATAATTTTTTGTAAAATCTGTGACAATATCAAATTTAAAAAAAATTTTTTTTCGTTTAACAATTTAACGACTAAAAAAATTAATTTTGCGGTCGGGAATACATGTATCTTATATGAAATTCTGAACAACTTTCATCTGTATCTTTTTTTAGGTGAAATGGGTTACAAAAAAGTTATTCGCGAAAAACTAAAAAAAAGTGCATTTTCGGAATTCTTGTTGCAATAATAACAATGTTCCCGACCTGGCCCGAAGTCGAGACTTTAGGGTCATTTTGAGTAAGTTACTAATAACATATTTCAATCATAAAAGTAAAGTTAGAAGAAACTTAATGATATTCCATTTTTGAACTCCCTGACGCCCGGACTA
Organism: Philotrypesis tridentata; assembly: GCA_018906965.1. Classification (NCBI taxonomy): domain Eukaryota; kingdom Metazoa; phylum Arthropoda; class Insecta; order Hymenoptera; family Pteromalidae; genus Philotrypesis; species Philotrypesis tridentata. Next base: position 21,133 of record JACCIB010000621.1, read on the forward strand.
CCTGCACCCAGACCTTTTATTTGAAAATTTCGTCGCCGAAAATAGAGGCGGCCGCATTTACGTGGTGTGTATAAATACGGGCAACGCTGCAGTCATAATTCCGAGTCCAACAGTGGAATTCATGAAATGCGAGGTGATCGACTCGGAGCCCCTAGCCCGATGGGGATGGCTCCGACGAGGAAGTCGCGGAACAAACTGCGAATATACTTCGCGCTTTCAAGTCCAAATGCGAGAAATACAGGGAAGTGAAATCTCGCAATGACGAGTTGCGACTCGATGTCGCGGCAAGGCGCGATAGAGTCGTGAAAATAAGGGGGCTCGCCGACCTCGAAGGCTGTAACGAGGAAGAAAAAGAATATATTCTCAAAGTCGTGGACGAATATGCGGGAGTATTCGGGCTCGACGGCCAGCTACTAGCCGCGACGCAGTTGCTAAGGCACAAAATCGTGCTTAAATCAAATAAACCTATGCACTGCGGCCGCTTCCGATTTCCGTCCGCGATAAAAGAACAAATGACGATCGAGCTAGAAAAACTACACGAGCAGGGAATAGTAGAACCATCGAATTCGAACTATTCCTCGGCCTTGTGGGTCGTTTTCAAAAAACCTGACGCGCAAGCGATTCCGGTTGGTGACGGATTTTCGGCGGCTAAACGAGGAGACCGAGGGGAGCTGTCACCCTTTCCCGTTCATGAGTGATATTCTCGAGAATCACGCCTCCGCGAATTATATTACGGTTATGGATTTGAAGCAGGGTTACCATCAGATCGAGATGGATCCCGAATCCGAGCATTTAACCGCACTTTACGCGCCCGACGGGAAATCATTTCCCTCCAGTTCAACCGTATGGCCATGGGCCTTAAGGAGGCGACGATTACATTCACCCGCGCCATGTCGCTCGCGATGCACGGCCTGCAAGGGAGCGAGGTAGAAATCTATCTAGACGATCTAATGGTGTTCAGTGAAACGCTTGGCGAACAATGCGAGCGCTTGCGTCGCGTCCTTGACCGCCTGCTCGAGGCAAACTTAACTGTCAAGCCTAAGAAGTGCCAATTCTTAAAACAAGAGGCTCACGTAGTCGGGCACATCGTCGACGGCGGCTTCGTAAAAACAGACCCAGCAAAAATACACGCAATGGTCAATTATCCGGCGCAAACGAATGCGGTAAAAGTTAAGTAAGTTATGGACTTATTCAGTTATTATCGCCGATTCGTGAAAGACTTCGCGAAAATAGCGAAACCATTGTAAGACGTCGCAAAAGACGACGAGACGTTCGAATGGTCGGAAAATCAGAAGTCGGCATTCCAAGACATGAAGCGAATTCTATCTATCGAAGCCCTACAGAAAGCTCCCGATTTAAGCAAATCATTCATAGTGACAGCCGATAGCAGGGAATTCGCATTGGGCGCCGTCTGGAGTCAGGGAAAATTGTGGGAAGACCAGCCATGCGCGTTCGCCTCTCGCTGTCTCAAAGACAGCGAGCTAAAATATCCAACATATGATAAGGAATCGCTGGCCATCGTGTTCGCGAAAGAGCAGTTTCGCTGCTACTTATACGGCAGGAGATTCACAGTGGTAACGGACCACGAAGCTCTCAAGCACATTCACACTACGAGGAAACCCGACGTGCGATTCAACCAGTTGAAAGCGGCTCTTATCGGCTACGATTTTGATGTAATATACCGGCTCGGCAAGAAAAAACGTCAACGCGGATGCGCTCACGGTAATCAAATCCGGCGAAGTAAATCTGAATCTGCCGCGAGAAAAGCTATACCAACTGGCTGACGAGTAGATCAACGCGAGCCCCGACGAAGACGCTGGAGCTCCGCCGGCGAGAATATTCCGGGTACGCGCAGTAAAGAAATGCGAAGCAAATAGAGCCGCGAAAATAAGACAAACGTTGTCCGACTCCGATTCGATGAAAAGACCACAGTCATCGCAAAAGAGATACGCGAGCCGCGCGCGCATGTGCGCGAAAAATGAAGTCTTGGCCGTGAGAAACAATCGCGACGGTTTTTATTTATGCCGAGCTCTGCAAGATATATACAACGGAGACGGGATAATCCGAGTGCGCTGGTACTCGTGAGTTGAAAAACGGAAACGCACGTATAAACTTGCCTACGCTGACTCGCTTGACATACGATGCATTTTGACAAATACGACACTAGCGCATCGAACAATATTGCTATCAGCTAAGCCTCTGCGAAGACGCACGAATCAGAGAAATATTATCACGATCGATAGAGGCGTACGTGCTGGCGGCCAGCTCCAAGGAAGAAACGCCGACCTTGAGCCATACCACGACAGAGCTCCTGGCGAAAACCGCGATCAACGACTCAGTAGTCGATTCGGGGGCGCCCACGGATATCGTGCTACCTCCGGGAGAATGGCATTTCATGAGAAATATAGATCCCCTGGGTAAGGGATCGGGCCGATCGCTGAGCAGCCCACAGACCCCGAAAGTATATACACCTGCGTCCGACAGCGATAGCTCAGTCGATGAAAGACCCTCTACATCCGGCGCGACCGCAGTCGAGCATGAGCCACTGCAGTCATTTATCTTACGGAAAAAAGGACCAGGTAAATTCGTAGAGTTTCAGTTGAGTACAGTGAGCGCAAGTTCGGGGGATGAGCCAGCCGAGCCACCACCCAACCTACCGATAGTTGACGCGCAGGGTAGGGGGCCCGAACTCGTTATAATGTGGCCGTGGAGAAATAGATCAAAATTAAAAAAGCTAGGCGTAAACCTTGCAAGCCATAAAATTGGTAAAAAGAAAGGTTTACGCATCGAACTAGTCGAGCACACGGTGCATGAGAGCAGCTCCGCAATAAAGCAGAGCAAAGTGTCAGCGCAGATAAGCGGCACGAGCGTAACGAACGCAGGGAGCAACGCGACTCCGACCGATAAGGCGAAGTCTATGCCGAAGGTCAGCAGCAACGTCGCCGACGCGCACTCGATCGAAAAACACACGCCGCATGCGAGACAAGCGATAGATCAGAATGGCCCCACATTGATGTTTGATTCAGCCGAAAAGGGTCAAGAGTCAACTTCACGAACGTGCCGCGAAATTACTACCGCCGATGCGAAGAGTCCGATCGAAACTCCTCAGCCTCCTCCAGCAATATTATATAAAAGAGTCTATCGATCTCTCCGAGGCAAGTGTTGGGAAAAAGGTAAAAATTAATTTATACCATTTTTCCTTTTGTTTCGACGTTTCGGTGAACACTGTCACCCTCTTCAGGAAACTGTCAATTTATTTTAATAAATAAATAAGCACAATACAATTATAATGTGTGACAAAATATGACTTACATAAAAAGGAGCACAACAGCCTATAGATTGAAATGTGTTTCTTCCCCGGCCAATCTCAGGCGGGGGAAGGAGAAGCGAGAAGCAAGGAGACGGACTATTATTGTTCCAGCTTCCTCGACTACTGTTTCAATAATAAGGAAACAATAGGTGTAGCCAAACGCTTTTATATCAGCGAGGAGTCTCGCTAATTTTCGAGCGGTTTGTTTACAAGTGACGTCAATGCTCGCCGCTCTCATGCATGTTTACAAATTTTTAAATTCGTCTATAATCCGTTTTTCAATCGGTGAAATAGGTGTGTGTACACGTTATTGAGTTTCTGTGTATCTTCCATTTTATTGATACCATTATCCTGCATTTTTATGTGTAACATTTCAGAAATAAGTCTTTTATTTAAATTACTTTCTTTATCTTTAATATTTATTTTTTCAAAATTGAAACTGTGATTGAATTTATTATTATGCTCGTGTATGACGTTGTTTTTAGATTTTTTATGTTCCTCAATACGTGTACACACACTTCTCTTGGTTTGGCCCACATATGTAGCCGTACAATCATTACATTGCAACTTGTATACAACATTCTTTTCTAATTGTTTTTCCCTTTTGTCTTTGCCTTTAACTATAATATTACACATATGATTGTGTATTTTCGGCACTGTCGTAATAAATTTCTCTTTTAAAGAATGTTGCATTTGTTCGTAAAACCCTTTTACATAGGGTAAACTAACAATGTTTTTAAAATTTGTGTCGTTATTGCAACGTTGGTATTGTGCATTTGAATTTATTTTGTCAATACGTTTTTTTATATATTTGTTGGTAAAGTTGACAGGATAATTATTTTCAGTTAGTAATTTTTTTACAATATTGATGTTTTTCTTATGAAAACATTTGTCCGATAATTTAATAGCTTTATCAATAAGATTGTACACCATGGCGATTTTTTGAGATTCAGGATGTTGTGAATGATAATTTAAAAATCTACCAGAGAAGGTGGGTTTCGTGTACCAATCAGTCATTATTTTGCCATTATTCTTTACCAACAAAACGTCTAAGAAACTTATGGAGTCATTTATTTCAATTTCGTGTGTAAATTGTAACCGGCTATTGTATGAATTAAATATATTAAGTGTTTCATTAATTTTTGTTTTCGGGATGCATGTAATAATATCATCCACGTAACGGTAAAAAAATATCGGTTTAAACGAAAGTTTTGAAATGCAGTCCGTCTCGAGATCATCCATGACTAAATCAGCGAATAATCCCGAGATCGGAGAGCCCATTGGAGTACCAAAAAGTTGTTTGTAAAATTTATTGTTAAATTGAAAAAACGTATTCTCCATAAGTAACTCACATGCTGCTAATATTTCATCGAGTGGAATGTCAGAACCTCTAGCTATTCGCCTGTATCTCTTTTCAATACTAATTTTTACTAATGCTTTGTCAATATTTGTGTATAGCGATTTTACGTCAAGACTTATAATACAGTGGTCCGCCGGAACATTCACATGTTTTATTTTTTCGATTAATTCAAAACTATTTTTTACATAGGATTTTGGCTTATCTAAATTTTTTTGTAGAATTTTGAATAATGTCTTTGAGAAAAAATATGTAGGTGATCCTATTGTTGAAATAATAGGTCGCAACGGATAATCTTTTTTGTGGATTTTTGGTAATCCATATGCTTTTGGTAAAATCGTGTCCGTTTGAGTAAGTTTATGTCTACTATATTTTTTCCCAAGAAAACCATTATCATTCCAAACATTTAGAAAGCTTTTCACCTTTGCCTGTAATTTTAACAGCGGATTTTTCTTAACCGTAGTGTAAGTATCTCTATCTGCTAGAAGAGTCTCCATTTTTTCGATGTAATCGTTCTTGTACATTGCAACAGTCGTGTTACCCTTGTCCGCAAAGGTAAACATAATATCTTTGTGACTCTTAATGAAATCATTTGTCTCTGTTAATTTATGTTCAAAGTTTTTTTCTTCTATTGTTTTGTGTCTAGTTTTATTGTGAAAATGTGTAATTTTATTTAATAATGTGCTTCTAATATTATTTGCAATGTTTTCCGGAATACTATTATATGTAATTGAAGTTTCTATGTTTTTTATGCATTCAACAATAGAAAACAATAGAAGAAAAAAACTTTGAACATAAATTAACAGAGACAAATGATTTCATTAAGAGTCACAAAGATATTATGTTTACCTTTGCGGACAAGGGTAACACGACTGTTGCAATGTACAAGAACGATTACATCGAAAAAATGGAGACTCTTCTAGCAGATAGAGATACTTACACTACGGTTAAGAAAAATCCGCTGTTAAAATTACAGGCAAAGGTGAAAAGCTTTCTAAATGTTTGGAATGATAATGGTTTTCTTGGGAAAAAATATAGTAGACATAAACTTACTCAAACGGACACGATTTTACCAAAAGCATATGGATTACCAAAAATCCACAAAAAAGATTATCCGTTGCGACCTATTATTTCAACAATAGGATCACCTACATATTTTTTCTCAAAGACATTATTCAAAATTCTACAAAAAAATTTAGATAAGCCAAAATCCTATGTAAAAAATAGTTTTGAATTAATCGAAAAAATAAAACATGTGAATGTTCCGGCGGACCACTGTATTATAAGTCTTGACGTAAAATCGCTATACACAAATATTGACAAAGCATTAGTAAAAATTAGTATTGAAAAGAGATACAGGCGAATAGCTAGAGGTTCTGACATTCCACTCGATGAAATATTAGCAGCATGTGAGTTACTTATGGAGAATACGTTTTTTCAATTTAACAATAAATTTTACAAACAACTTTTTGGTACTCCAATGGGCTCTCCGATCTCGGGATTATTCGCTGATTTAGTCATGGATGATCTCGAGACGGACTGCATTTCAAAACTTTCGTTTAAACCGATATTTTTTTACCGTTACGTGGATGATATTATTACATGCATCCCGAAAACAAAAATTAATGAAACACTTAATATATTTAATTCATACAATAGCCGGTTACAATTTACACACGAAATTGAAATAAATGACTCCATAAGTTTCTTAGACGTTTTGTTGGTAAAGAATAATGGCAAAATAATGACTGATTGGTACACGAAACCCACCTTCTCTGGTAGATTTTTAAATTATCATTCACAACATCCTGAATCTCAAAAAATCGCCATGGTGTACAATCTTATTTATAAAGCTATTAAATTATCGGACAAATGTTTTCATAAGAAAAACATCAATATTGTAAAAAAATTACTAACTGAAAATAATTATCCTGTCAACTTTACCAACAAATATATAAAAAAACGTATTGACAAAATAAATTCAAATGCACAATACCAACGTTGCAATAACGACACAAATTTTAAAAACATTGTTAGTTTACCCTATGTAAAAGGGTTTTACGAACAAATGCAACATTCTTTAAAAGAGAAATTTATTACGACAGTGCCGAAAATACACAATCATATGTGTAATATTATAGTTAAAGGCAAAGACAAAAGGGAAAAACAATTAGAAAAGAATGTTGTATACAAGTTGCAATGTAATGATTGTACGGCCACATATGTGGGCCAAACCAAGAGAAGTGTGTGTACACGTATTGAGGAACATAAAAAATCTAAAAACAACGTCATACACGAGCATAATAATAAATTCAATCACAGTTTCAATTTTGAAAAAATAAATATTAAAGATAAAGAAAGTAATTTAAATAAAAGACTTATTTCTGAAATGCTACACATAAAAATGCAGGATAATGGTATCAATAAAATGGAAGATACACAGAAACTCAATAACGTGTACACACACCTATTTCACCGATTGAAAAACGGATTATAGACGAATTTAAAAATTTGTAAACATGCATGAGAGCGGCGAGCATTGACGTCACTTGTAAACAAACCGCTCGAAAATTAGCGAGACTCCTCGCTGATATAAAAGCGTTTGGCTACACCTATTGTTTCCTTATTATTGAAACAGTAGTCGAGGAAGCTGGAACAATAATAGTCCGTCTCCTTGCTTCTCGCTTCTCCTTCCCCCGCCTGAGATTGGCCGGGGAAGAAACACATTTCAATCTATAGGCTGTTGTGCTCCTTTTTATGTAAGTCATATTTTGTCACACATTATAATTGTATTGTGCTTATTTATTTATTAAAATAAATTGACAGTTTCCTGAAGAGGGTGACAGTGTTCACTGAAACGTCGAAGCAAAAGGAAAAATGGTATAAATTAATTTTTACCTTTTTCCCAACACTTGCCTCGGAGAGATCGATAGACTCTTTTATATAATATTAAAAAACACCGAGGGATAAAGTCTTTGAATATTGTGTTATACACATATTCACACATACTCCTCCAGCAATGTTTTGATACAAACTTACATAAGGAAGAATCGGTGCATGGAACTGCTGGCGGGACTCGAACGCGATCCTAGTATTCTACATCAGACGCGAGGCAACAGCTTGTTCTTCTTGCTAATTAGAGCCGCGGGTCTGGATATATCGGCAACACAGCTGAGGTGACTACTCACAACATTCGATCTACGGCTGTCGTGCGGAGAACCAAATGACACCGCAAAAATCTTGGACTCAGATTCGGCCTTCGGAAATATTGCCTGCGCGTTTCTATTCGCTTATGCCTCCAGCAAAAATATATGCGTGCATTACGAGTTGTCGGATGAAAAGCGCATGTTCTGTCACATCATCACAGGGAATGCGTACGGCACGATACACTTAAATTTACGCAGACAACATTTTACGGCATACAAGCTGATAGCAGCAGTAGAGCCTCGAGCATGCGTCATGGCGAAACGCGACGAGCACCCGCCATCAAGGGGCGGGTCCGGCGGAGCGCAATCGCCGGAATTCGGGAGAAGTAAGCCCGCAAAATGCAGGAAAATAGAAGTGCAACCGCCAGCGTCGAAAACAAGCCGCGATAACGCCGCGAGTGACGAGAACCGCGAGAAGCAAGACCCCGGCGCATCGATCAACAATGCGCCGATACGGCAGCACACCTTATCTCTCACGGCGAATGCAGGATCAACGGCAGTGACCGGCGTGCTTAGTTATCCCGACTCGAGTAACGATAGCGTGAACAGCAACGAACAGCTAAGTGATCGAGGCGCGAACAACGAGGAGTCTGAAGACGAACACATGTCGATCGCGCTGAGTCACGCTAGCGTAGCTAAGTCAGCGACAGTCGGCCACAGCGAGTCGGCCGGCGATGAAACGGCAGACAACGCAAGGCTAATAGCGGCGGCCGCGCTGAAGAACGCTAAGCCAAGCGCATACGTAACCGCACGGGCGAGGCCATCGCGCAAAAAACCACCGTGCGCAATACTCGAGGGCGAGGAAGCGACGGCATTTGGTCACCTTAAATCTTACAAACAACATCCGTTTTGGTACCACGAAAATCTGGTATACCTGGCAACAACGGACAAGTTCTTCTCCATGGAAATTCAAGAAGCCCTCACAGAGCGGGGTTACGTGAATTTAGAGGTGCTTAATAGCCAAGAGGTTCAAAGTCATCGGCATGTACGCCAAATACTATGTCGATGAAAAACCCTTAGGCGCGAATCTACGCAAATGCCTCAGCACTCTGAGAAAGGTCGTGACTAGGCACGCGATTACGAGCTTTGCCGTGATTCGCGACCTCGCAATTTTGAAACTGTCAGAATGGAATACATTCATCGAATTATTCGACTCCTGTTTCGCGAATAGGCCGGTCAGCTGATAACATACTCATAATAATATAACCGTGCCGCCGACATCAGACCGCTACAGGATATTAAAGGAATATTACAAGTCGACGATGGGAGGTCATCACGGTATGTCGAAGACGTACGCGAAGGTCGCGCAGGACTTCTATTAGCGCAACATGCGGCCTGAGACACAGCAATTCTGAGCAATCGGCCTGAGGCACTATGCAATGTCTGCCAAACGAATAAGCTAGTCGGAATGAAAACCCGCCTGTCTATGTTGATTAGCAACACTCCGGCATTTCCGTTCAAACAAATAGCGTTGGATTTTTACGGCCCGCTCGAAACGACAGGGCGAGGTAACAGGTATATCTTGTCGATCAAAAATATGCTAACCAAATACGTAATACTTACGCCAACAGAATACGCGAACCCGGAAGAGGTAGCGCGGGTATTGACCAAAAAAATCATATGCCTGTTCGGACCTCCGAAAAAGATCGCGACGGACCAAGGGAAATACTTCCACAACCGAACTTTGCAGCAAAGAGCTCGCGCGAATATTCAACATCGATAAATTTGCGATGATGGCTTACCATCCAGAGTCCAACGGTTCAATCGAGCGTATTCATCGTACGTAAACGGAATATTTACAAAAATACGTGAAAAAGATCAACCGTTGGGACGAGTGGACAGCCGTGTGTCAGCACGCGTATAATTGCACCGTTCACGAGAGCACGCGGTACATGCCGCAAGAGCTTGTTTTCGGCATGAAGCCGCGTACGCCCTGAAGTTTTACGCGATCAGACCAAACGGTATCATATAACGAGTACATCGACGAAATGACAAGCAATTTAACTGAATTATAAACATCAGCCGCGCTTAGCTTAATACTATCAAAGTATAGGTCGAAATACTATTATGATCGGAAGTTAAACACAAAAAATTTCCGGGAGGGCGAGTTAGTTTTTCTCTTAAAAGAACCAAAAAACAAAAAATTCGCGGTCGAATACGTGGGCTCTTTCGAGATCATCAGTGTCAACAGAAAAACAAATAACGTCGCGAAAAACAAAGACGATCGCAAACGAGGAAACAACTGAACGCACCGCGAAACCAAACTTTCAAAAAACAACGAAAAATAAAAGTGCGCAAAAATTTGTTGCAGGCTCCTGCTGGGGTGCGGTGCCAGAGCGGACGCACCGGAGAAACATCCGCCCGGAGGATCCTCGCACCAAATACATAGGCTCGACGGGAGTCTAGGGCTAATAATAGAGCGAATTGCGCCCCTCGCCACTTCCAGCTCGGAGTGGAAAATAATTCAAAAAGTGGATCTGAATCTCTATTTTAAAGCGGGACAAGTAATGGAGGATAATATCCAAAGAATCATAGGTGCATGCGGCTCTAAATGTGAAGACAACGTGATTACAAGAGAAGCGAGTGGCGTCGCGCGACAAGTGGAGCGGGTGCGAGACCTGCTATCCATCGGCAATTGCGAAGGGAAACATAAGCGTAAGCGATGATGGTCCGGGATCATTCCCCTCGCCAGCAAGCTACACAAATTTCTGTACGGAACGCTGAATGAGGACGATGCAGTCGAAATACAACCCGCGATAAAATCAATCGCGAATGATACGCACGAAACTGCCACTCTACTGGCAAACCGAACGCAGATAGTAGAGTGCGAACTATCGCAACTTGACGCAAGCGTAATGAGGCTCGAAGCCGCAACGTTAGTGCTCAAGATCAGCCTATAATAGCAAAGAAATTGCGACCCTCAACGCCCTCGTCAGCGCCAGAATTAGTATTGAAGAATTTCAGACTGAAACAGTTACTGATGCGGCACTCTTCGCGGTAAAGGGCGTGATCCTTCCGCACATGATGCCGCCTGAAACCCTGCGTGAAGCAATGCAGGCGGTGAAAAACTCTATCATAACCGCCAAATTTCCCCTCCCAGAGGAAAAATTTTCAGCCATAGTGATAATGCAGGTATTAAAAATCACAATCATGAGTCCTCTGAGTTGCACAATTTGAGCAGCAGCACGGCGATTTTCGGGTTATCAATCTCGAGCGAATTAGGGGCGCTAGTAATCATGGGGGTATGTTGCTTCATAGCGTATCGACGATGCAGGGTGAGCTCTATCCACCGTATAATCCAGCAGCAAGAATCGATTATGGCTCTCGAGCAGGCTCGAAGTCTCGTGGGGCAGAACCAGGGGCCGTAGCGGGCATAGAGACTGACCCTCCAGTGCTAGCACCCTTTTAGCCACCTCGGCATCATCTATCTCGGTCCGACACTATATTTTGATTGCCATCAATAAATCGAAAGCAACTTAAATTAACTATCAAATGAAACAGATTATTATGAAATAAGCGCATCGGAATAGGGAACCGTACTGTCGCCTTTTGTACTCTAAAAGCGTGAGTCGAAGGCAATGCCGCGTCAGTTAACTCGTTTTCTGGGCGCCCAAAGCGAACAGCGAGCACACCGAAAATTCGGTAACAGGGGCATGAAAGCGGGGTCTGAAAACGGCCCTTTGCTCGATGCTGTCAATCCCCATATGCCCCACGATCGGCGCCACGTCGTAATTCAACCGGTTCCTAGGGATAATACAACCGGCGGATCCAGCATTTGACACCACCGAATCAAAAGTAAAACATCGTGACGAGTTCAGTTATCCGAAGCAGAAAACGAACACGAATTCACCTGTCCACCGGGGCAGCACGCCTCATCAACTAGCCGGAGCTCGCCGAGGGGGAACTCGGCATACCGCACAAATCGCGGGACGGAGGTCCTGGTCACGCCAGTGGCGTCGACGCGTCGGGTTCCCAGCTAAAAAAAAAAAAATCGAATGAGCAGAAGCGCGTTCCGGAAACATCAAAAAAGAGAAGTCACTTACGTAACCATGCTCCAAACAGGGCACCGCAATACGGTAAAGGTAGCCTGGGGGTACGAAGTCGGGCAAATTCCCTTAGCAGTTACGCCCCCATTGCGGCTGCTTGTTGGGCAGGTTGTAAAAAAAAATTTTTTAATTTTTTTTAGACAGCGTCGTAACACCAGTTCTCCGCCTCCCTTCCTTTTCAAAAAAAATTTTTCTTTTCGAGAAATGCGCATATACGACACGAGAAATTTTTTTCGAGAAACACTCATATACGACGCGAGAAATTTTTTTGCGAGAAACGCGCATATAAGACGCGAGAAATTTTTTTCGAGAAACGCCTATAAACCACGCGAGAATTTTTTTTTCCAGAAACGCGCATTACAACGCGAAAAATTTTTTTCGAGAAACGCGCATACACGACGCGAGAGATTTTTCTCCAGGAAATGCGTATATATATGTGTGACGCGAGAAATTTTTCTCAAGAAGCGTGCATATAAATAAGGGCTAGAGATTCTTTCCGAAAAACGCACACCCCGACAGGCCAGGGCCTCGCACGAACGGTCGCCGGTGAGGATGTATGAATCCCGCTGGCAGATGAGCCTGACGAACCCGCGGCCTTGAGGTAGGGAGCCAGGTGTCGGGTCCACGCCATCCCAGTGACGCAATTATCAGTCCGCCCTCTTGCATCAAGTCGGCGAGCAGTTCCTTGGTCGCCGCCACCCGGCAGCCCGCCCGATGACGAGGATCCCTCGATCCCGCAGACATGGTTAAAGGTGGCTATTCAATCACGCACAGCACTATAACAAGCGCACGGGTCGCAAATTCCCTCGCAGGGGAGAAAAACACGAGGTCCTGCGTTGACGGCTGCAGCAAACGCACTGTCGAGACGCTGATTGAGAGCACGAATTGGAACGCGATTAGCCACCTCGATCGAGCATCGCCTCCGGATACTGTAGCTAAACAAAGGGCGATTAGGGCAATATCGCACTAAGTCAGTGCGATAACGCACGTGACACTGCAGCGCGAACGGAATTACAGTGAATAAAACTTCAGGATATTCCAAAGCATTTGAATATAAAAGCCAAGCTGCGCGTCGAATCGATTGGACGCGTAATTAGATTTAATAATAACATTTTTCTATGTATAGGTTATCAATTATTAATTAGATTTATACATCTTACGTACAACATATAATTATGTTATTTTATTAGATTTAATAATAACATTTTTCTATGTATAGGTTATCAATTATTAATTAGATTTATACATCTTATGTACAACATATAATCAACTAATCGTACCTTATCTATGTAGCACCACAGTGCAAGTAATAATAAGAAAAAAAAGACAACATACAGTTAATAGTTAAATTTAAGTAATTTTAAAGGAATAATAAGAATATTTGTACCAGCTCTACTCTACTATATGTAAAAGCAGCAGCGGCTGCTTAGCAGGGACGAGCGTACCTACACACACGCACATATATATATATATATATATATATATATATATGCACGCACACAAAAAAAAGATAGAAGAAAAACAAACACACAATGCGCGAACTGCGCGCGCGAGCTACGCTCGCTGGCATCCAGAGACACACGCACACATCTGCGCGCCTCGGCTACGCGCCTCCAAGCTTACCGATTTTTTTGGGTTGCGCGGACGCTGTCCTCGCGCCGCTGGACGTGTTACGTATCAGCTTTTGGCTCAGGTGTCCGGCGGCGGTGCTGAGGGAGCTCCTCGCACGGGAGCGCGAGAGCCGGAGCGCTCTCACGCACAAAGTGCAAGCTCCTGGACGTCTTCATCCAAGCACCCGCACCCCATATATAACAATTTTAAATTTGTGAAATTACCATAACTTCTTTTTAAGTATTTTTAGTAATTTATTTTGTTTAAAAACATAGAAACATGTACTTGCTTAGATTTTATCTAAATCCAAGAAAGACTTACGTAAATTGTCGAAATCTGTTTTAAAGAGCCAGAAAGGCATGGAAAAATTAAATAGTACTCCTCTTACGAACAAGGAGAAATGACTAGCGCCCAAGAGTACTCGACAGATGAACAGCGGGGGGCTGAGAGTCGGCTTCATTAATGCCACATCTATCAAAAAACATCTCCTTTTATTTAGCCAATCCCTTGCAATTGATCCTCTCTACCACTTGTTTGGGGTTGCTGAGTCGCACTTTGGTCCAAAAGTGGCTGATGATATTGTTCAGGTTACGGATTATTGTGTCCTTAGGCAGGATAGAAATGAGAGGGGAGGGGGAGTTGCACTATATGTACATAACGCATTTAAAGCTACTATTTTATGCACGTCTGATACCATACCGGGTGAGGGTAAACCGCTCATACCTGAATATATAATATGTTCGAAGTTACACATTATATGCTCTAAAACGAATTTGAAGTGTCATTTGTCTAATGCGACGCTTTACGTCGTCGCATGAAGCGCACCCGAAATGAAGAAGTTCGGAGGGAGTTTATTACTCTGATAAACGAGGTTGAGCTTCGGTCAACTGAAGCACGCGATAAGTTCCTCCAAAGTCGCATATCTGACGCACTCAACAACAACAGAGACATCTGGAATGAACTGAGGAGTTTTGGCCTCTTGTCTTCTACACCAACACCAAATGAGCTTAACACACACTTTGCTGGGGTGTCCGTCTCTTACCAAAAATCCGATGAGGACCTACAAGGTATCCTCGCATCAGCGAGTGATGATGGTTTTACTTTCAAAAAACATTAGCCTTCGCGGGACGCCCCGAAGATGTGAAACATCGAAATTGATGCGATAGAAATTACATGTGATTACCTTTAATCTTTATTAATTTTGATGTTTCACATCTTTGAGGCATACCGCAACGGCTCATATTTTTCCAAAATTTTTGATTTATGAAAATTAATTGCGTCGACGAGACGAATGAAGTGCAAGAAAAGTTGATCACCGAGTTGATCGTGTTAACCGTTTGAAACACGCAATATGAGAAAATTTTAAAGATGTTTGTGCGTGTATCTATATACGCACGCATAGGCACACACACACACACACACGCACGCACGCACGCACGCACACACACACATACCAAGAACTACGAGGAAACGGGACATAAGAAAACCCGTGTATGTGAGAGAGAAGCATAGGAAAACGCAGAAGTACGACAGAGACAGACTTTCCCTCCCTCAATTTTCTCTCGTTCCCAACTCTCTGTCCGACCCTTTTTTTGCACAGACTGTCGATGAGCCTGACCATTTTCTTTTCGTCGACCGAATCTGGATGGTTAGCTGTCGGATAGAGTAGGGGCCGAGAGAAATATAAGGGAGGGAAAGTCTGTCTCTGTCGCACTTATGCATGTTCCTATGCTGCTCACTGACACTCATGGGCAACTGCATTCATCCCCTCTCCAGGCTAGATATGCCTGCGTATATCTATATGTATATAGTCTCCAGTACAGACTAGCTTGACTTCACATCAAAAGTATCTCCATCGGACGTAGTGTTGGCGGTAGCACAAAGCGTTGTTGCAAAGACTCTTCCCATTATCGTGGAACATCTTGGAGTCATCTTCAACTCATCCCTTTCTTGTGGGGTCTTTCCGAAGTCCTGGAAGCGAGCTCAATTGGTCCCTTTAAAAAAAACGAGAGTTCCATCTTCTGCCTCGGATTTTAGGCCAATTGCGATACTTAGCTTCCTTTCTAAGGTCCTTGAGAAGATCGTGCACGAGCAGGTGACTGAGTTTTTAGTGTCGAAGAAACTTCTCGACCCGCTACAAACGGGCTTCAAAACACACAACAGCACAGAAACAGCCTTGCTGAAACTAGTGGAAGACAACAAGCTGGGCATTGAGTCCAGTAGAATGAGTGAAAAACAACTCCTCACAATTCTCTTGATGTTCGATTTCAGTAAAGCCTTCGACACAATATCTCCCTCGAAGCGTCTTAAGAAGCTGAGTAAGCTGGGAATGTCTAGAACGGTCATCCAGTGGTTCATGTCTTATATTACAGGTCGTAACCAAAGAGTGGTTACGAAAGACAATGGTGAATCTGATTGGCTCACTACCAATCTTAGCGTGCCACAGGGCTCTTTACTGGGCCCCCTGCTTTTCAGCATTTATATCAATGATATTTTAGAACTGCTGCCCAGGGAAGTGAGCCATCTCCTGTATGCAGACGATCTTCAGGTCTACACACGAATTACCCGGGATGATCTTGATGTGGGTCTCCATCGTCTTTCCGTAGTAGCGAGAACGGTGTCGAAGTGGGCAGATGACAACTCCCTCTGTCTTAATGTTGGAAAGACGCAGGCGATTATTTTTGATTCACTGATGAATATCGATAAGGTGTACGAGCTGGGTCTTCCTGGCATTGAGGTCGAGGCGGGGGTCATTGTCCCGTTCTCTAATGTTGTAACGAACCTCGGTGTTGTGATGGACTCAAAACTAACGTGGGAACCGCATATCAATGCGGTTAGTTCAAAAGTCAATCGTGCCTTGTATGGCTTACGATCTTTTCGGTCCATCACTACTGAGAGGTTACGTATGCTGCTGGCTAGTGCCCTGGTGGTCTCACATATGGATTATTACTCTTTGGTGTATCTTGATGTGTCGGTCGCGCAAAAATCCAGGCTCCAAAGATTGCAGAACTCCTGTGTGATATATATTTGTGGTGTTAGAGTGTATGAGCACATTACCCCGTACCGGGAAAGACTTGGTTGGCTTAACATTGAAGAGAGAAGGGCGTATTCTGCGGCGGTCCTGCTTTATAAAGCAGTGTGCATGGGGCAACCGCCGTATATCGCGGCGCTTTTCGAAAAAAGCCAGCAAGATCATCTTCCCGCAGGGATGATGCAAGGGAGCTTTCGCTAATGTGGACCTCCACGCCTTCCGGACGTACGGTGCGTGACTCTGGAACTCGATTCCTCGCGGCGTCAGGTGCATGCATTCTCTTAGGGCTTTCAAGAGATGTATGAGGCAGCACCTGATGCAAATCCATGGTCTAGGTCCTCGCTTGGTCCAAAATCCTGCGCAAAACTAAACTAGTCTTCATCAAATGAAAATTGACACTGTGATAAACTGTGATATGGAAGGCTAAGACTGATGTTTTTTATTTTTTGTCATATTGTATTGTATACTTTTGTTAATACTTTTGCCTATGTATTTTTTGTGCGGTACGCCATATCCTACCGCTGTAGACATTTGCACTGTACTTTCTTTCTTTGCTTGCCGGATAAAACTTTATCTTATCTTATCTTATCTTTTAAAAAGGTTATTCTTTTAGAGAGATTTCAGAACTTTTTAGGAGTTTAGTAAATATTAATTAAATTAATCATAATATAAACGGATATAAAAAATATTCTAATAATATAAAAATAATGTTTTAAATATTTTTCTAGTATTTGAAAAATATAATGTACAATAGAGATTATTAATCAATACACGTAAAAATACGATCTAAACATATATTATAAAGAGGAAATACTATACAGTGTTCGATCACACGAGCGTGTGTGCGCCACCGCGCACTACGAGAGAGAGAGAGAGAGAGAGAGAGAGAGAGAGAGATACATAAATAAAATGCTTAAAACTAAAGATTAAAAATTAAAAATTAACAAAAAAGTAAACTAAAACTATAAATAACTAATTAATATTGGATAAGGAGTCGCAATTGAAATTAGTTGCACGCTATAATTGTGCACGTCGTAAAGAAAAGAAAAAAACAGTCAATAGATAAACACTTGAATATGTACAAAGCGAAAAACAAAACAAAAACAAAAACAAAACAAACTGAATAAATCGCGCTAAATTAATAAAGTTGCCCCAGACGCAGGTCGCTGGACGCTATACACAAAGCAGCCTAGTTTTTAAACGCCGCTTTGCTGTGAAGCGCAGCATATAGTGCCGAATATTAAGAGGAAGCTCATTCCATATCTTCGCGCAACCGATTCTAAACGAATACACATACGTTTCGGTGCGGTAGCGCTTCACTAGCAATTCAAGTTCGGTGGCTCTTTTTGAACCCAGTGCACCCTGCGGATGGAGCTCGAAAAATGTGCGTAAGTAAGCGGGGACGTTAGATCTTAAAACCGCTGCAAGAAGCTGAAGTGACAAGAGTTTGCGCCTGCCTTTGTATGACAAAATGCCGTACTTGCGATACGGAGGGGATATATGTTCATATCGTTTGACACACTCGACAAAGCGTAACGCCGCCCTCTTGCATCAGTTGAGTTTCGCCGCGAGTTCGTCTGAGATATCCAAGAATAATGCCGAGCAGTATTCATGGTAGGGAAAAACGGGTAATTTCACGAGCGTCAGTTTGGTAGCGCGAGGTAGGAAAAATGCATTTTTTCTAAGGCGTGCGAGGGACGCGAAACATTTTTGAGGGATATGTGCGCACTAGGAGCTTTAGCGACTCGTTCGGTGGCACGACCTGACCGTCGACGACAATACGGGCAAGGCACGAGAGCACTAGCCTGATATCGACGCCGCGCGAGCCAAACCATACAGCCTTCGTTTTGCGGCTGTTAATGCGGAGACCGTTCGCGCGCGCCCAGAGGACGATATTGGCGAGGGTGGAATTAATGCTGCCAACGATAGTCCGCGCATTACGTGCAGCACCGTGAGCGTTGATGCAGAAATCGTCCGCATAAAGGTGTTAGTTGTAGTCGCCACACATCTCGGGCATGTCGTTAACGTACAATGAAAAAAGGAGTGGGCCGGGCAGAGAGCCCTGCGGCACATCGGCTACTCTCGGTAGGGACTGCGAAATTTCACCACGATCTGAGCGCAGGCTGAGTCGGAAAAGCCGAATGCACGTAGTTTTTCCGCGAGAAGAGAGATATTGACCGGGTCGAAAGTCTTTGATTGGTCGATGGAGACTAGCAAGGTGACTTGACCGTCGTCAATAGAATGCCGTGTATCGTCGTTAATTGAGAGCAGCGCTGTGTGTGTGTGCTAAAGACTTTACGAAATCCAGATTAGAAAGGATTAAGAAGGCCCCTGCTACTCACGTACTCGTTGATTTGCCCGAGGGCGACCGCCTCGAGGATCTTCGTTGCAGGCGATAAAATACTGATCGGCGGCAGATCATCGGCGTTAGCATGAGTGACTGTCTTCGGTAAAGGCCTGACAGAGGCCACTTTCCATCCATCTGGGAAAACACCTGATTGGTGCGACGAGTCGAAAATATTGAGTAAAACTGGTAAAATAGCGGCCGAGCAGTTCTTAAGCATATTGAGTTGGAGGACGTCGGGGCCGTGAATGCATAGCGCTGAGAGCGTGAAGTACTTCATCAGCGGTGACGTGCTTGACGTAGAAGCGATAATCAGTAGGACGCAGATCATGCAGGATACCGAGCGTGTGCGAGCCAATGAAAATCTTGTTAAGTTCATCGACTGAGAGGGGGAGTTGAGGTTTCCACTTTTCCTTGCTGCAGAGTCCGAGTTTGCCTATGACGCTCCATATCTCCTTGCAGTCGCGACTATTGGTAATTTTCTCGCTGTAATGTGCGTTAACGGCACGACGAAATTCCAGCTTAACACTCTTGCGCAAACGTGTATATTTTTCTTTATTTTGCCTGCTTTTGTTATGTGAAAAGTTGTGCCATGCTTTGTTGCGTGCGTTACGTAGCTTGCGAAGCTCCAGTGTCAGCCAGGAGGCTGGACGCTTCCTAGGAACAAAAGTTTTCATAGGTGCGTGGATGGCATATAAACCCAGGATGGTGGTCGTCAGGAGGCTAACACGCATATCGATGCTGTGCTCCGCAGTAATGCGCGTCCAATTGAAAGCTCGCAAGTCCCTCCAAAGTGCATAGATATTAAAGTTTCTATAACTGCGACGTGAAATGGGTTGCGTTGACCTTTTGCGTTGGAACTCGAAAGGTAGGGAAACAAAAAAGGCGTCGTAAGCCGATATCCATGGAACACGGAGTTGCCAAAAAGGGAAACTATTACATGCCGTGGAAATGCAGAAGTAGTCGTTGGTACATTCCGAGCCGTCGAGGTGGTGTGTGGCATCGAATGCGATAGGTGTAAGTTGCATTGTGAAGAGAGAATGCTGAAGAATGGACCTGCTTGTGCAGTTGGTGTGCCACTCGATACTGAGGTCTCCCATGAGGATGAGATGGTCATAAGGCTCGTTGCAATTAATAATCGCCTCCTTAACGAGATTCCAATGGCCGGTCTTCGGCGGATTATATACGACAGCACAAAGAAATTTCCAGCGATCAAGAGAAATCAGAGCCAACAAAAATTCTGGTTTGTTAGCGTAAACCGGAGGACGCGCGGAGGTGTCAATGATCCGACAGCGAGCTGAGTTATGCACGTAGAGGGCGACTCCCCCGTACCAGCTTCCCAGTCTATCGAGCCGAAAGAATGCGTAGCCCGGAATCTGCTTAAGCGAAGATGGGTCCTTGGGCTTTAAAAACGATTCGCTGATGCAAAATGCGATAGGTTGCGATTGCAAAATCAGCGAGTGCATGTCCTGACAATGGGCAGATAGTGAGTGCGCGTTTATGTGGCCGAAGATAATGCTGCGTTGGCGCTCGGACGAATTAGCATTAGTCATAATTGATCCGAAGGGCTTTTCGCTCGATTTTTTCTGGTAATAATGGACAATTTACTCTGTCGAGTACGGAATGCGAATCGAAAGAATTATTGCGTTTGCAATTAGCACAGGGAAGAGTGCTTTTATTTTTGCATGTTTTTGTTTCGTGTTCCTGCGCGCAGTTCCGCCGCTCATAGAGAGCGAGTCGCGAGTTCGGATCCAGCTGGACGACACACCAGCGAAACTGTTTGTTTTGATTCACCGGATAGATGTAAGTAACTTTTAAATGCCAGGGCTCATGCGGGTAAAGGTTCTGGCGAAGCGCTGCCTCAACTTGCTCTATGGTGCGTGCTACCGGAATGCCGTGAATAATCATACGTGGATCGAGTTTTTCATTTCTTTTCGCCTCGAGGCCAGCATCTTTGAGCGCGTTGGAGTTGATCTGAGGTTCGAGAGAATCGCCGGCGACCATGACAGCGATTCTTGTGCCGAGATGACCCGATTGACGTTCATCTGAAACAAGGTGGGATCTACGGCCTCAAAGTTACCTTTCTAAGTCCTTAAAGTTACCTTTGGAGTCATCACGCGGTTTTATAATCGAGTAGGATTTGGCGCTTCCAGCAGTTCGAGTTTCTTACAACGCAGGAGTACGACTTCGCGTTCGCATTCGACGGCGGTGGCGCAAAAGAGCTAGGGACGCAATCGGTAAGAGTGTCGCACGTCTCCTGTACACGTTTACATGCCTCTTTTATCGCGTTACAGTAAATTTTCGACGCTTTTTCCGTGCCGAGCTTAAATAAATATGCATTGGAAAAGGCCCGAAACGCGCTAGTGGCAGCAGGGATTGCCGCACGCATCTTAATGCTACGTCTTACGTCTTTTTCATTGCGGATCATCTCGATGAAGCTGTTGCAGATGGTCTCGACGTCCTTGCTGAGTACTTCGATGTCGTCCGCGAAGAGCAAAACCTATGGCAAAGAGGCAGCGTCCTCAACGTCGAAATCAGCCATGGCTCCATCGCTTATATTCGTGTCGGCGCGATTACGCTTCTTCTTCTTGGACAACGGTGTGATTGTCATTGCGTAAAAGGATTATCATCGGATTAGTCAGTTGAAGGTCTTGCCTCGCTCAGCAGGTGGCACTGGAGTAGACAGACGGCGAAAAATTCGCAAAGCTCCAGCTGCTCGCAATTTTTAGATTATAAAAGAAGCCACTGCTCTTCACCCACGACAGGAATAATGCGGATTTATATATCCAGGCACAGCTGTGAAAATGCACTTTAAAAACCTTCCAATAATGAGGTCGATGGTGAAAAAATACTACGGATAAAGGCAAAAACTGTGCGAGCGAAAAACTGAGTGAGTCTCGTGTCTCCCAGATGGAGAGATAGATAGATAGATAGATATCCTTTTTTTTACTCAAGGTAAAAAAAAACAAATATAAGAATGTAACAAAAAAATATATAAATAAAATATGCCGTTAATTAATTTTGGTCAAGGACCTATGACAGTATTTTGCCATTTTGGCACGTACAGCACTGACTAGCGCGTCTTAATACTATAGGTCATAAAAGACCATGTCACAAAAATAAAACAATAAAATAAAACAATAGTAGTGTGCCTGAAGCTCATAGATCGAGCTGATATAGATGCCGACGCAGCGCCGAGCAGAAAAAGGAATATGAGGGAAGGGATCGTAGTGAGGCGGTCAGCGAATTCCAAAGACGGCGACCTTGAACCTGGAAAGATTTTACCCCAGCTTCAGTGCACACCCTGGGAATATCGAGCTCCCTCAACTCGCCGCTTTCGGTGAGCCTGGGTTTATACCTAACAAACATTCGATACAAATACATCGGCTCACGCATCTTAAGGGCTTTATATATAATGAGGGCAGTAAAGCATTGTCTACGTAAGTCCGAGCGGAGCCAACCCAGGCGCCTCCGATAGTGGGTGACACGCTCATCCCTCCTCACTCCGTAAATATACCTCACACATGCATTACTTAGTCTCTGCAGTCGCGTTCTCTGTTCGTCTGTCGCGTCCAGACACACCACCATGCAATAGTCCAGATGTGGTTGGACTAAGGACTCAACCAGTCTTCTGCGGAGAGTCTCAGTTGTGACGTCCCTAATAAACCGCAGACTATATAGGGCTCTGTTGATCTAGTGTCACACCGAGACTCACAACCACATCACTAAAGGGCACGACTACTCCGTCCCGCAACTCAATGCCAGGCAAGCACAGAGAGTGAATGTCATTGACATTTCTCTTGGAGCCGAATATAATGGCGAGAAAGAGAGAGAAAGATAGAGAGAGAGAGAGAGAGAGTGAGGGGGGGCTCAATCGCCTGAATACTTGGTCGCACGAAGAAGCACTATGCGGGGATCGGCAAGAATATGTATGAACCGGCGCGGGGGTCGATGTAGATCGATCGGATGCTACCGCAATACTAAATACAAAGCCGCGCACGATACGGAAGGACGCTCCGGCTCCTAACACGGCGTTGTTATCTTTGGCAGCGCATGACTGATGGGCCAGCAACGTTGCAGACGGGCTAACGCGCGATGTATATCGGCCTAATAGTAGGCACTCTCTCGCTCTCTCTGTCTCTCTCGCTCTCTCTGTCTCTCTCGCTCTCTCTGTCTCTCTCGCTTACCCAGTATCCGCTGGTGGTCGCTAGAACAGAATAAGTATTAGTACGTGTAAATACGGCATACGCCCAGAGAGGCGATAACGTGCTTATTATATATGCGACCGAATTTTTAGTAGGGATACTTTGAACAGATCAGAATGGAATGGAATGTTTTGCCATGCCTGGTTAAATCATAATAGTGAATAAATATTGCTGTTCATAAATAAATTCTACGTTAACAGCTGAAACACTTTAAATACATCCTACCTTAAAAGCTATAAATTTATAACATATATTTAATAGATATTAAGTATAACTTGGTTGTTAAATGTATTGCATTCCTTTTAAAAGTAGTGAACCCCCCCCTCCCTCAAAAAAAAATAACTTTTTCTAAGTAAAAGGTAGGTAAGTAGGTAAGTATAAGGTTGTTTCCTCGTTTAAATTATAAAATAATTTTCAAACTCTTCACCACTCTTATGTAGCCAAAATTCTAAATGTTTATTTAATCATCTGAATTAAAAGTTTGCAAACTCTCCATAGCCCTTTTAACCGCTTGACAAGAGTTTATATATTTATACAAATCAACTTGGAAAAACTAAAACTCACGTCAGTAAAACATGTATGTACGTAAACAGCTCCGTATGAAGGGTCATGAAACTGACAAACATTTTTTTAGTGTTACTTCACTATCTTTGATTTCCGAAAATTCCAATTTTAATTTTCAGAAAAAAAGTTGTGATATCAATAAATAAATTGGTAAGTTTCTTTTATAAAAAACCAATCGTGTTTAAATAAATAAATAAATGAGTATTTAAATAGATAAAATAATAAGTAGAATATAAATTAATTATTATACTATACCGATATCGTTTTGCAGGAAGAAGTTGTAAGGGCATCGATGTGTAGTCTTTCGAATAAATTGTCATGTTTATCCCTAGAAGGCGATTATATTGAAAAATTAACATACAATAATATTAATGTAGTTTATAATATTAAATACAGACACCATTAAATACACCTTTCTGTTAGGATTGCCTTCCACTTCATGGATAAGTGCATCGCAAAAGATTAAACAGCATGATGCAGTGAGACCGTGTTGAAATTTTTTTATAGACTTGCTGTCCCGTCCGACTGTATATAAGAATGGATACATCTTCAAATGACGCTTCTACTTAACCAAAGTAAGTAATCATTTTCTGAATTTAAATACAGAAAATAACAACAAATTAATAAAGTTCAAATATACTCAGAGTTCACAGGTTTAGTTTTAGTTCTATACTTGATTAAAAAAATTACACTTATCATTTGAGGCCATTATTCTCACAGTTTGACATGTATTTAAAGTTGTACCCATTTATATAGGATAATTTTATAGCATATTGTTGCTTAGAATGACATTTAGTAATTCATCAATTATCTATGATAGGACGGGACGGCAAGTTTTTCCATAAAAAAGTTTTTTCATGAATTTCCATAAAAGGTTTTCCATAAATTCGGTATAGTATAATACTTAATTTTTATTCTACATATTATTCGTCTTATTTAAATGCTCATTTATTTATTGATTTCAACATGTTTGGTTTTGTTTAAAAGAAATTTGCCAATTTATTTATTGATATCACAACTTTCTTTTCTGAAAATTAAAATTGGAATTTTCGTAAATCAAAGGTAGTGAAATGACACTAAAAAAATGTTTGTCTGTTCAATGGACCCTTAATACGGAAATGTTTACGTACATACATGTTTTATTGAAGAGAGTTTCAGATTTTCCTAGATGATGTGTATAAGCATATAAAGTCTTGTCAAGGGTTAGAAGTATATTATTCAGTAACCTTTCCCATCCGATGATTTCTTCCGATCTACCTTTATTTTATACTTCTTGCATTAATTTCATTTCTGAAACATAGATGCCATTAAATACATAAAAAACAAATTTCTGTTACATTAGCAATCTTTCGTCTGATTGGCTTATTATATCAATGTATATGAACACATATATTCGAAATTCTCTTACTGTTGGAAAAATTTTGCCGAGAATTTGTAACAGTTATGGATACACGGTGGAAACATGCATGTACTTCCATGTTGTGTGGCCCTACGGGATATGATAAATCAGTCATCGTAAAAAAATTTTTGAAATATCTAGTTTGTTTGTGCGATACAAAAGTAGAGCAGATAATAATCTATTACACCGAAGGGAAACCAGGTTACAAAGATTTTAGTGGCAAAAAAGTACAAGAGACACAAACTTGTGATTGGTCTAACGATCCTAGACCTAAGTTTGTAATTATTGGTGACTGGGTGTGGGAATCTTAATCCTCTGGTAGTATCGTACATATTTTCCTCAAGGCGTCGCATCATCACTCTCTCTCAGTAATATTTATTACACAGAGCGGCTTCGAGCAGGGTAAAGGACAACGCGATATATCTCTCAATGCACAATACATTGTTTTGTTTAGGAATTGACGGGATCGATCTCAGATACAACCTAGCTCGCCAACTATATCCAGAACACTTACGATTTTTACAAGATGCCTACTGAGATGCGACATCAAAATCCTTTAGTTACCTTCTGCTAGATTTAAAGCAGACCACACCAGACTACTGTAGATATCGCATATGCATATTTTCTGATGATGAAGAAAACTACGTGTACGTACCGCGCAATAAAATTATAAAAGTTGATAACCCATCAACTCTTGTTCCAGTTGCATCTCTGTGATGGCATATTTGTGAATGTGCTTTGAATGTGTTGATTGCAGAAGATTCAAAGGTCGTGTTTGAGAAAACCATACCCACAGTGAATCTATTGAAAAAGAAAAAAATTATCGTACAACGATGTGGATTTTAACCTGCATTACTAGCTTCAATCATCGGAACACTTTTGGCTAGCATAATTAGCAAATAAAAAATGGAATGCGCTAGAAAGGTGGTACTTTTACCATACGAGAATATTCAGCGGCTTCAGAGTGCGCTCACAAATGCAGATATTGGTGTAAACATTTTTACTGTAAAGACTGTTCAAGCGCCTGGTACAGTCATGAGCAGATTGGATACCGAAATGAGTATTACATTAAATTCATCACATTGCGAAAATGAGCGTAACAAATCGTGTCGATATCGAAATGCGCTCCAACGATATCTCCATTCCAATGATGCCAAACACCGCGATCTAAAAGCAACAAATAAACCAAGAAAGAAAAAGCTCTTTACAAATACAATTATTACTTATTGCTTATAATACTTATCAGAATATTTGCTGTACTCCTTAGATGCTCTTGTACTTCCAGAATACCATTGAAGTTATAAACACTTAGTTGTCACAGCAGCTAGCAGACAAGCTGCACTAATCCGGTGACTTGAAGGTTGGATGAAAAACAGCTGTTTGGCTGCTTTACAGAAAATTCTACTATACTGATCATATAGTAATCTTTATTTTCGACCCGACGCTATGGGTAAGAAGGCAACTTGTTCGGCTGGCAAATTCAAATTTGTTGAATGCCTTTACTTGAACACATTGAATTTAATAATAACGTAAAATCACACACAGAAAAGTTAATATTTTACAAAAATAAATGCATAACTCTATTCAGAAAAATGGTGTGTAAAACGGTTTTTATTTCGTATTTTCAGTAAGATTCCTCATTATACTACACATGAGAAGCATCGTTGAACCATTCTTTCCATAAGTTTAGTCTATTTAAAATATTTAAAATTCTCGATTTTTCGAGACTTTGCTAGAAAAATATTTATCAGTTTTTTATCTGTATCTTCGAGGCAAATTGTATTAGCAAATAACGGCTTTTAATACCATATTCTACGGATTATTAACTGTGAAAAAAGTGAGTAAAAAATCGGTATTTTCATATTTTAACCCTGTATATGAATAATCCGTAAAAACCATAAACTTTCGGAAAAGTTTTATAAATTATATGTACGAATAATATGAAAATAATGTGATTACTGATATACATTTTACGTAGAGATTTAATTAAATTTGGCTTAAATTGGCTGATATATTGATTTATTACATAAAAGTAAAAGTCTCTGCCATTCTGGCTAGTTAATCAGGTACTTTTAGGTAATCGTAGTCCGGTGCGGTTTTCGGATTTCGGATGTCGGATTACGGATTTGAAATCCAGAGGTCGAAATTGAATATTTTTTCTAATCATGTTAAATCTCTTCTACTTAATGGAATACACCTCCCTGAATGTTTTCAGTATTTTTGCATCGATTATCTCTGCGTTGCAGGGAGTAAAAGAAGGTAAAAACAGGTTTTTTTGCATTTTTGGCCGACTTTCAAATTTTCATAGCTGCTTAGGAAAGTATTTTTCAACGTAGGTACATGTAACATTTTTTTAAGCAAATTTTGCCTGGTATTAAATAAAATACTATATTATAATACATGTTACAACTATATTATAATACATGCCTTAATGTAGCATAAGTGACATTTTGCTCTGGACTATGACTATCAAAAAATTCATGAAGATGTCTGTAAAACTCCCAGAATGAGCCTGAGCTACTCTGATGAGTTAAAAATCAAAATATCACTTGTCAAAACAAAGAAATTCTATTTCATACCTGAAAAAAATATATTTGTATGGTAAAAAAAATTTCTAAGAAAAAAATTATTCTTGAGATTTTTCTTAATTTCAGTTCGTTTCCAAGCTAAAAAATCGATGGACCTGTCGAAATTACTCTTGAAATTTTGTATTAAAATTCTTCATTTTCATCGATTTATAGCTTGGAAACTTTTGCTTTTGCTACGACATAAATGTATTATAAGATAGTTGTAACATACATATATATAAGTATATAACACATATGTTGAAGAATTTATCGATCTCCCCGAGGCAAACGTGAACGAAGAAATGATTAAACCTTCATTTCAACGTTTCGGCGAATATTGTTGCCCTCATCAGGAAAAATTATTTAAGCAGTAGCAAACTGGGAACAAGTATACGAAATAATTATTAAAGTGAAGGATAAAAAAAC
Organism: Philotrypesis tridentata; assembly: GCA_018906965.1. NCBI lineage: Eukaryota > Metazoa > Arthropoda > Insecta > Hymenoptera > Pteromalidae > Philotrypesis > Philotrypesis tridentata. The sequence continues at coordinate 49,199 of JACCIB010000621.1, forward strand.
ACAAAGAATTTGAAAAGAGCATAGTGTACAAATTAAAATTTAATAAATGTACAGCTACGTATGTAGGTCAGACAAAAATACATGTGGGTATACGTATTGATGAACACAAAAAATCAAGAAGCAATATTATTGCAGAACATACTGCAGAATTGAACCATAGTTTCAATTTTGAAAAGTATGAAATTAAAATCAGAGAAGCAAATTTAAATAAGAGGCTCATTTCTGAAATGTTATTTATTATGACGGAGCTTCTGCCTGGGGTTTTCCTGGGCCACTCCTAGCTGCTGCTCTCCTCCAGCGGGAGGCTCGTCTACAAAAGAGATTGTATCTTATCCGGCCTCCTGGTCCTGCTCGGCTACTCAGCTCCTTCGGCGGAATGATGTGTACTCAATTTGTATGAAAGAGCGGGTGGGCAGGTCACGCTCACCCGTGCATTTATTCTGTGTACTTATTTACAAAAGACGCGCGCTCGCGCTGTGAACTTCTCGCGCTCGGTCGGATGCTCCTCTCGGGACTGGAGTCCTCGTGGCTCCCGGTGCGACGAAGGTCAAGCGGCTCGGCTTCTTGTCGTTGTCTCACACTCCTTGTCGTGGCCTCAGCGTGGTGCTACTGGGAGGCTAGGCCGGCAGTGGCAGATGAAGGGCCGTGCAGCGTCTTGGGCCTCCCAGCGGGTGGTCGGTGCGAGGCGTCTCTGGGCGCTAATTATGTGCGGCGCGTCTGACCGGGTCGATGGCCAGGAGATAATCTGGCGAGCGCGGTTGCGCTCGTCTACTTTTCGGACACGAATTAGTCCGAAAACTGTTCCCACTCCTTCTTGCACTGCAGCGTCTTCTAATGCGCTGTCGCGTCTCTCGCTTTCTTTCGCGCTCTTTCTCTCTAGCACTGTGTTCAGCGCTGACTCGAGTCTCTTCGAGTCTTTCTCTCCTTATTCTTTCCCCTTCCTCTCTAGCGGTTTCGTGTGCGGCTCCTGCCACCTCGATCCTCGCATTGCCGTGCGCTTGCACACTTGTGTGTGTGCACGGCCTTGGGCTAGGCGTTCGTACTTGTTTGTGTACGATTGCCTTGTCGCAATATTTATATACAAAACAATGGCATAAACAAAAGAGAAGATACACAAATTCTTAACAAAGTATATACGCATCTAATGTATCAATTGAGGCGATAAACCGACACGATGATTATACACAGGTATAAGAGATAGAATTAAATCCAAATTCACTTGTAAACAAACGCTTTGAATAACAGATCGTGCTTCGAAGTATATACAAAGCGTATTACCAGCAACTTCCGCACTTCTGAAGCCAATTATCGAGTGACAAACATCGATATGGATTTCGTATACTTGTTCTTAGTTTGGGAAAACCAAAAAATTTTTTTGAAAATCTGACACTGCTAATAAATAATTTTTCCTGATGAGGGCGACAATGTACGCCGAAACGTTGAAAAGAAGGTTTAGTAATTTCTTCGGTCACGTTTGCCACGAGGAGATCGATAAATTCTCCAAAATCTGTGTTATCATAACCACCGAGGGATAAATTCATATGTAAACATAGTGATTAATCACTTGTCAATAGATACATATACATATATATATATTGTAACGTGGTGAAATGTCACCACGTGACACGTGCCGTCGGGAGTCGCCGAAGCAGAGCGTCCCAAGGTAGTGTGAATGGGTAAGGAATGAATGTGACTAATGCTCGTGTGTTTTGGCGAGGAAAACAGCACGAGTCCGGGAAGCAAGCGCGAAGAGCAGAGAGGACGACAGCGGTTGTCAACCCGAGCGAAGAGAGAGAGAGAGGCGGCGAAGGAAGACACCCAGACTGATGGCGAAGCAGCAGGGGCTCTCCGCATTGCAGGGCGCTCAAGTAACGGCACGCGCGCCGTAAAGCGATAGGGCGTAGGCGGCGTAGCCCTGGTGAGGCGCACCTACGTGGAGTCTCGCGCAGGACCAGCTCGATGGTGTAGCACATGCAGAGCGTTAGAGGCATAAAATACAGCGTATCGCGTTCGCGCTGTCTGGTGCACGTGGATTATCTAAGGATCCGGATGTCTGCGGCATTGAGGCAGCGCGGGTCTCATGTTTGTAATTATTGGGGATGTCTCTAATTGTTATCGATATCTGTAATGCAGAAGGGATGCCTACTGCCTCGAGAATTTGTAATTGGCGCGCGCTATCTCGGAAGTGGAGTACGAAGCGGTTATCTCTGAGCACGCGCGGCCATCGGAAGATCGGCGCGCGCGCGTTGGTTGCGAGCCGACCAATGAACGGGCGCGCTGCTTGGCCGCGCGAGAGCGAGCGTCACTCTCCTGCCCTGGCTGACTCCTAGCGGACGCGACCGAGCTCTCAGAAGGACGACTACCTTTTCGGTTTCTTTGTGTGTGAATCCTGGATTTCTGGCACGGCTACCTGCAGCGTTCATGGACGGCGTTGGAATTCGATTAAGGTCAGTGGTGTCTTCTCGGATTTCTGGTTATTGCGGGCGCAGTTGTTCCACATGGCGAGCGGGCTATCTCGATTCTTGCGAGCGCGTGTCGTTTCTCGAGATACCTGCTTCGGTACTCACTCGCGGAGTAGATTTAGTGAATCGTGCGAAATTCCTAGTCCTATATAAATGAAATTATAAATAAACTAATTCAACTTATAAATATTTTTTTGTAAAATGAATCCCACCAATATGAAGTGTTTCTACTGCTAATAATTGGTAAGGTAAAATTTAAACTTTATACTATGAATTAATATATTCACATTATATATATATATATGTATATTTAAATTAAAATATTTTAATTACTATATCCAGGCAAAAAGTATTAACACAGTATTATCAATATGTATTTACACAGTATATAAATCGAATTTAAACAAAGTAATCAGAAATAATATCAATCATTAAATTTATTCAGCTGTAAGGTCCCGCGATTGATTTATTAATTATCGATTTCGACATGTATTGCGTGTGTGAGTACGCTGACGGTAGATATATTGCAATAAATCAGCTTCGGGCGCTGGTTACGAACGGTATGACCGGGATTCGGGCGTTTTAAGAGCAACTCAGCATTCTCATGTGTGTCATCGCCTTATACTTTTGCAATCCTTCTTTCGGTGGCGAGTGTTTATTGGCCGCGGGTATCCCCACAGTTTAGTTATTCAATTACTGCTTTGATCAGGGGTCGAGTCTTTATAAACCCTTGACTCGATCAGCGCAGCGCCTTTTACGACCAGACCAAGTACCGGTGTGCGTCTAACTTCGTTACTACGACTTGTCGCTGAAGACTAGCCGTCTACTTGGAATTATTACAGAAGGATCTACACAAGATCGTAAGAGGGTGTCAAGGTACTACCTGTACGCTATCGGCGGCCTAGAAATCTACTAAACTCTGCAGGCCAGCTGGCATATTTGCTCTGGTTAAAGGTACATCTCAACTGAAGTACACTGCGACGAATGGACCGCCAAACATATCTGGCGTGAGTAGGTGAAGTTGCGGCTTAGATAAGTTTAAAACCTGCCACGACAAGCTCATGTAGTTATAAGCTATTTACACTCGCTAAAGAAAGAAGGACATTTCAATCAACGGCGCGTATTATAAACGTAAGTTAAATTATAGCACCTTATTAAGAAGTAACGTAGGACAATAAATGAACTAATCTAGACTAGTATAATACGATTAAAAGAGTGTATGAATCTCTGTGTACCCAAAAGCCTCTGTCCGGATTTGCATCAATAAAACAAAACAAAGAACAAGAGTAAATATTGTGACGTTGTAGATTTGTCGCCAAGATTATGACGAAATCTTTAGCGTGAGCGCACCCTGTTATCGGGCTGCCTCGGTGAACCGTATTTAAAATTAACAATAATGTTGGACGCCCGGTTCATTTACTCGCTTCTTCGGCTACTCAGCGGTGGTAGAGACTGCTTACCCGGGCTGTGGATTACGAAAAAGGGGAATAGAGAATGTACGCGAAATAACTTACACAGGATTAACTTTTAACTGCCTGGCGTTTATTTAAACACAAAAAAAGAATAATGGAGCGACTGTCGACCGGCCGTGATTCGCGAGCGCGCACTGGCATGTTATATGCAAGATTGTCTACCTGGCTGTTACTCGGAATTTGCTCTTCCTCACGTTCCGATGATGCCTCGTGCCCTGAAAATTCGCGCGTCGTAAACTCTCGCGACCGATCTCTCAACGCACGAAGAATTGTCGGAGAGAATCGAGAAATGGTAGCGGAGGGAATTCTGCTGGATACTCCTGTACTTCTCTTGCGCCCGGCTTCCTCGCGACCGCGGCGTCTCTCTCTAACTCGCTCGCACGCATTGCATTTCTGCTAGACTGCTCGTTTACGTCAATCACACAATTACACGCTTTTTGCGTGTTATATCGCATGCTCGCTCGCTCGCTCGCGCCCTCTTACAAATAGTTCGTCCGCGCGCGAAATTCAAATTAACTTCTCTACTCGGTCTGGCTGTTAATCACGTTTTCTTCTACATCTGGTTACGCTTGTACATTTTCTATTACATTTTCTCTCGTTTTTTCTTCTGGTACGCATGTCTACTGTGGACGGAGTCGCAGTCCTCCACATATTGCCAATAACACTCGAGGCACGTCGCTTGCCTCCACTCATTCGCTCGCTTTCTCATTCGCTTTCTCTCTCTTACATTGGTTGTCTCTCTCACACGCATTACTCTGCCACGCTCACCGCCTGTTGCCGCTGCTACTTCTCTCTTGCTCGCTGTCTCTCGCTTGCTCGCGCGGCGCTGCCCGTGGTTCTGAATCTCTCCTTCTTCCTCGCTCTCACTGGCTGTCTGGCGGTACTGCTCATACCTGTGAATACCACCGGGTATAAGTTTTTATCCCTTTTTCTCGGAGTGGCTCCGGTGGTGTCCAGGTGAGCATGGGCTGACGGTAGACCGTCACAATATTTAGAAGTAACTTCATTTCTACTAATCTAGATGCCCTTCTTGTACTAACTTAACCCTATCTTAATAAATATATAGACTAGATATAAGTATAAGGATCAAGAGACGTCCACAGACTTCGCCAGCCACATCCAAACAGCTATCAGCAGTGTGTCCGCGCTTTCAGAGCGTGTCTGCTTTTTCCGGCAGCGTATCCGCTTTTTTGTATTACGAGTCCGCACATATCAGCAAGCGCCTACGTTGTCACCAGAAGCGTCCGCGGAAATATACATGTCCACGCAACAAAGACGCGTCCGTATTTCTTTGTGTCCGCATTTCTGGCAGACCGTGTGCGCAGATTTGATAAGCGCGTCCGCAGAATTGGCAAAGTCCATTTAATCGGACTTAGAGACGAACGACAAAGGTAAGAGGGTACCAAAGGACCAATACAAGGGTCAAGAGTATATATAGTTCACATAAATATATTTGTTAATAATTATTTTTGCAATATAAGATCACGATCAAAGACAGCCTCACAAGTAAAATAAATTATGTTTTCGAACCCTAGCGGCCCGAATAAGTCTAATTCGGCCCTTACACAGAAAATACATATATTAAATATATTATATTGAAAAATGAATTAAACAAACATAAGGAGTCTCTGCAGTTAATAAAAAATAAGTAATTAGTATAAGTATAGTTAATAAGTTATAAGGTAAAATTTGAACTATATTCTATGAATCAATATATACACATTCTACATGTAAACTAAACTTAAATTATTTTAAATATTATTTTCCCGCAAAAAGTATTAACACAATATTAACAATATGTATGTACAAAAAATATATATGGAATTTTAACATTTCATTACGTGTGTATAGCAGTATACTATGTAATATAAAATATAACTAAATACATTATATGTTTCTATTTAGAAATTTACAGAAAATAGTACTTATAATGAAATGTATTACTTAAATATATAAAAAAATAATTATGCAACATATTATTAACTATGTAAGGAAAGCAAATCAATATAATTCCAAAAAATACAATGAATTTGGTCAAAATTTATTACACCAACACAATGTACACTATATACAAATATTTTTTCATTTGACAATAACCTTTACTAAGAAACTCAACCAGATATCCACCATCAATAAATTCATAAAATATAAAATATTCATAAATATATAAAATATCATAAAATATCATAAAATGTCATAATATCGTCACATCATAAAATTCCATGAATACACCATAAAATTTGAAACCCTATAAAACCTATAAGCTATGAATGTACAAAAATACAAACCCCTTAAAGCATTATAAAATACGTAAAACCTCATAGAACCACAGAGTAGAAAGTCATAAAAGAAAAACACTGAAAAATAGTCTTTAAAAAAAGGTTTAATTTGTTTTGAGCTTCCAAAAAAATCCATAGGACAACGATATCTTAAATTTTTTATGGTTGTTGGATGCTTGGGTATGCCAATTAATCTTCAGTAAAAAAAATAGGTTAAGGTAGTAATTTTGACAAATGATGGCGATGTTTTACCATTTATTTGTCACTAGCAATCTTTCACTTTAATATAATAGTCCCGGAGTCCTGTGATTTTGTCGACCACTTTCTTCTAGATCTAGCATTGTCGAAATATGTTGTAAACTGTGCTACTATCGCTCGAACTCGGTATGTTTAAATAAAAGAAGACTATGCATCTCTTCGAGCAAAAACTTGATTATTAACCGTCGCCAACGTTTCGAACCGTTGCGGTTCCTCCTCAGAGCTACAACCCAACACAAAAAATATTTTTACAATTTTATACAATAAACAAAAACACAATTTTACCTTAAACATTATTCAAATTAATTTAAAACGTCAATATGCCGGCCATAGGCGTTAGACCAAGCACTAGCTAAATAAAAAATATACTAAAATTAACACAACTGAAAATAACTTTAAAATAATTTAATTCAAAAGTCTTACAACGACAGTGACCAATATCCCAACAATCACTACCGGTGCCGCAAGATGTTAATGCGACACCGGAGGGTCTCAACAATCGATTAAATCTAATCTGCGCCTACGTTGCCTTTTATACTGAATCAATTACATATAGAAACTCAACTAATTTACATAACCATATTCTTTTGATATTTATATCGCGTCAATGCGAAGACCGAAAGTAAATGGCAAAGACATAATTCCAAGAGGTGGCACTATTCTCTTACCAAGTGGCAATGCCGAGAGCCCGCGCAACATGTTCGAACGCTCCTTCCATATCGGCATGATGTAGTATGGCCGGAGCGTTGCCAACAAGACAATATGAATCGTAATATTATCTACGAGGACTAGATTTCAATTTTGAAATGATATTCTTATAACTAGTCTTAAGGTGGCTCGTGTCCTCCGCTCTGTTAAGCATGCCATCAAAATAGTGAATGTGTAACATTTCGGAAAACCATCTACGGAAGATAGACGGTTCTTTATCAATAATTTTAATGTCATCAAATTTAAATAAGTGTGCTGTCTCCATCGCATGGACTGCGATCAGAGAAGAGAGATCACCTTTCTCTATGTATCGTTTATGTTCAGATTCTCTATTTTTTAACGGACGATACGTTTCGCCCATATATCTAGATTCACAATCGGCGCAATCGATCTTATACACAACATTTCTAGTTTCGCTCACAGCAGTAGGGTCTTTTCCCAGCTTAATGTATTTGCCAAATTTATCGTCAATCTTATTAACTAAAAGTCTATTATTATTATATAAAACCGTATTTAATTTACAATTGAACTTCTCATAATACGGAAATATCGCAACTATTTCTAGCCTCATTCTTATTATTCAAGTTATTGTCATTATCAATATTACACTTATTACTAACAACAATCACGCTTTCTTTTTTATTACTATTTACTATTGCATTGTCTGAATCTGTACTCTCAGAATTTTTTCTAAAAAGGTTAAGATTGCGCACAATTCTTTTTTTTACAATGTTTCTCTATAAATTTAATTGGATAGTCATTAGCTATTAGTAGCTTTTTCACATGCTCGATGTTCCGTGTATGAAACCGCTGGTCTGATAATAGCATAGCTCTGTCAAGAAGATTATATATGATTGCCACCTTTTGTTTTTGAGGATGGTGCGAGTGAAAATTAATATATCTGGCAGAAGCCGTACTTTTTTGAAACCGGTTGGTACAAATGTCACCATTGCGTTCATACGATATAGTGATATGTAGATAATTGATACTATTGTTAATTTCAATTTCATATGTAAACAGTGAATTACTATTATAATTATTAAATGTAACCAACACAGACTCTAACATCTCTCTCTCAATAATCAAAATACAATCATCTACATATCTATAATATAACGGCACGCTCGCCTTCATGATGTTTAAACAGTGTGTATCAAGGTCTTCTATAACTATATTCGCAAAAATCAGTCGCATCCGGTGACGCATCAACATCTTGTGGCACCGGTAGTGATGGTTGAGATATTGGTCATTGTCGTTGTAAGACTTTTGAATTAAATTATTTTAAAGTTATTTTCAATTGTGTTAATTTTAGTATATTTTTATTTAGTTAGTGCTTGGTCTAACGTCTATGGCCGGCATATTGGCGTTTTAAATTAATTTGAATAATGTTTAAGGTAAAATTGTGTTTTTGTATTAAATTGGTATTAACTTAGATTTTATTGTATAAAATTGTAAAAATATTTTTTGTGTTGGGTTGTAGCCCTGAGGAGGAACCGCAATGGTTCGAAACGTTGGCGACGGTTAATAAACAAGTTTTGGCTCGAAGAGCTGCATAGTTTTCATTTATTTAAATTGTAGAAATATGTTAGTCATAACCTACTGAAAGTAATCATAAGTTCTCGACTTTGGGCCTGATCGGGAACATTGTTATTATTGGAAAATAAACTTCAAAAAAGCACTTTTTTCAGTTTTTCGTGAATAATTCTTTTGCCACTCACCTTATGCAAAAGAAGGTAGGGGTAAATGTTCTTCAGAATTAAATTTCCAATACGAAAAATACGTTCCCGAATGCTAAATTAACTTTTTTCATTGTTAAATTATTAAATAAAACATTTTCTTTTTCGATTTTTGATATTATCACACATTTTCCAAAAAAAAGATTATTTACATTGGATAAACTCTAAAATATGACATTTACTATGTACAACGTAATAATCGGTGTCCGATCTCGATATTTTAAAATGGCGTCTTATTGCAAAATTATTTTCCTTAAAATTTCAAATTCATTTCCAAATTGCCCATGAAACAATAACCGGATCCAACCGCCTTTAATCGTCAGCTTATCATGTAGTTAGTAAATGCTAAAAAGAATTTTTTAAAAAGTTAATTCTTAACAACATTTTTAACAATAAATAGTTTTTATTTTAGCCAATTTTAAAGTTAGAGAAACGCGGCAAACGCATCTTACAAAACTATTGTTATATCCTGACTACTACTCTCACTAGTAATCAGAATATTATTTATACAGAGATGGTGTAGTGAATGTGGGCTCTTTTAAATAAATAATACTTGTTTTAAAACTTACCTTTTCGTAGATAACTGCTTAGCTAGATGGTTGTTTAATTCCTCTAAAATGTATCGATGTTTATTGGTGTTTGAAGAAATGAATAACAAATTATTAACACACAATTTTTAAATATAAAATAACAATGTAACTTTATTTGAAAATCAAAATGCTAATACACTATTAATCGTGATTAAAATGAAAATTCCGCCAATTGTCGGACCGGCGTGGACGGAGTTCGGACTTAAACACGAGACTGCTCAATTGAGGACATTGAGTCTCTTTTAAACACAAAATCTCGTTTATAAATTTTACAACTTTATTGATATCATTTATTCAATATTTTATAAACCTACTTTGATAATGCAACACTTTCAAAAGTATAACGCTTATTCTGCGTTTTCACACGTCCAGTGTTAGCTGAACGCTTACCTTTGAAAGTGTCACATTACACAATTCCTATTGACAATTGCTTTGAATTTTGAAATAACTGATTTAAAACAAAAGTTATACCTTTAATTCTTTTTGCCTAATAGAAATAAATAAAATAGATAACGTCGTAGAACGTTACACCTCGGGGCCTAAGACATTGCAAAGAAATTGCAATGTAATCCTTATTTCAAAATTCCAAACACACTACTTATGAAGTATCCTACTTAAAATTATGCTTATTAAACAATTTTATGGCTATAAAACGTGCCACAGCTTAGGCTAAAGTAAGTATTTATTCTACAAACGACAAGATGTACAACTTCCCAAGGAAACGTAAAACACCTGTTTGTGTAAGTATATTTTTTTTAACAATAAATAATCTAACATTTTCACACATTTTACTAATATACATGATAATAATAATAATTGTTTTTTTTTCTTTTTATTAGTTCCAATTATGGAAACATACTCGTCAATGCAAAAGAGCCAAGAAAGAAGGAAAAGCTGCTCCTCCCGAACCAACTGTTCGTGAGAGAAAATGGACATCGATCCAGATAATAATATTAACATATCTCTATTTATTATTATTTTCTTTTTTACTCCATTTGACTTAAATTATATTTTAAAAATTTTTTTTTTCATAGTTCACTGACTGGCAAGTAACTAGAACCTTGAGAAGATGCCAGCGCTATTGTGCAGAGCAGTTCTACAACGGTGCCTATGGACCAGAATTCGACGTATATGGCTTAGTAAATTTGTTTTGTTATGAACTATCTGTGTATACAAACAATACTCATCGAGTTTATATTGAAATTTTTAAAGATTTTTATAATTGTATAGTAGGTCCTGTAATACCTCACAGATACCGTTGTAACAATATCTAACTAACAATAGTATAAATAATAATAATATAATTATTTTTATATGAATATAAATGTGTATGTTATTTACTCTTTCCATTAACCTATCCTTATATCCTGCCAATTTTGTACCTTCCCTTTTGAAAATCTGATTATATTTACAATAAAATAAAATAGAACAATATACATCTTTAGATGTATATCCCCTCCGGGCTTAAAATATAGTCAGCATGGAAAAACAATGAACAAAACAAATTAAACCTTAAAAAGCTCAATTTTTTTAGATGCATTTAATATCTTAGGTTTATGTGGTATACCAGCATGTAATGTGCTAGGAGGTAAAGGAGGAGGATTTGGCCTCGTGGGAATAATCGGTGGATGAATTGCTTTAATAAATGACGTTTCAGCTTCTAAAGGCCGAGAAATTGTTGGAATAATTCTAACTTCTTTTAAATCTTCATTAACTTTAAACTCTTTCTTCTTTTGAATATTCTCATTTGTTCCTAATGAAATGAACAAATGAGTTAATGAATTAAAAATAGCTACAAGTAATCGAATAGACCATCCATAAACTGCGTGTAATGCATAACCTCTTAAAATCAAATCGAAAATAGATTTGCAAATGTGCAAAATTACTATGATTAAAAATATTCCAGATGAAAATGATCCCCAAGACGTCATCTTCTCATAAAATTTTTTCCAAGTACTTTCAGCAATTTGACTCAAAGTACTTTCTGTAAATGTTATTCCTCTTACTGATTCTCCAGCGATGTCCTTTGCAATCACATTTAATAATTGCGCTCTTTCCATAGGAAACATTAATTGAGCTTGTAACTTTTCTATATCATTTTGTGAATAAACTCCACCAGTTGCTAGGTTATTTATCGGTTGAAAAGTCCATCCTGACTTTGTATCTGGTCGTATTATATGCGGAGGCAAAGATCTTGTTAAATTCGGAGTAAATTTAATCCATTCACCATCAATTTCATAATAGGTTGGTATTAACCTATTACAATCAACTTTAATACTTTTTTTAATTAAAATATGAGTTTTTGGCGTTAAAAACCAAGTTTCATTATTCAATAAAACTGGCAAATATTCATAACAATCATTAAGCTGCAAAACTTCTACTTCTCTCGGTACACATTGTATAATATGCACAACTTCACCAGCAATTTTGGCCATATATCCTGGTTTTTTCATTATATTAAAAGCAAATTCATCAGGTGAAATGGTAGCAAGTGATAAGGAATTTTTCAGCACTTTTCTTTCTAATTCACATTTTTCCGTGAGTAAATCAATATATAAATCATTAATTTGTTTTCTTAAATGTCTTTCCACATAAACAAATTTAGAGTTAACATATGTAAATAAATCAAAGCTTATTCTATTAGTTACTTCACCATTTTCTGATCTATCTAAATCAAAAAGATTTATATTTAATACGTTATCTTTTTCCATAATAAACAATTTTCGATGTTCTGTACGAATTTATTCTCTACTACAATGAATTTCTTTATTTTTAATTGCTAATGCAAATGTTATTTCATTTGCTCCCACTGTATAAACAATTTCTTTAGTATCATTACTGAAGTATTTAGTTGCTATTCCTTTATATAAAATACCATAATAACTTTTAAAACAATCTTCATTACTATTAGGTAACACATTCCAAAATGAATTACCTCCTTCCATATCCATACAATGCTTATTCGAAAATTTACATACAATTCCTGAACCTAATGTTAGTTTATCAGTTTTTAAATTTACTTTAGCACTATTTTCGATCAATGTAATCTTAATTAAACCACGAACAAATACACCGTTCCATGAACCAAAACTATCTGCATATGCAGCTCCAGAACATGATTTATCTGCTGCACTGCCCGCAAAATCGATACCTTTCGTAGTAGTAGCATTAATTTTTAAATCCATAATAATATGTACATCGTCAAGTTTAAAAACACCGGTTTCATGTAATAATTGACATTGTTCATGGCTTATTTCTTTAATATATTGCTGTTCTGAATTTTCAGTTGGTATCAAATGACCAAATATTCCACAAGAAAAAATTGTTCTATGAATTTCAACTTTACATTGAATAATTGATATTGATCGAAAATCTGCTATTTGAATTAATTCTATCGCAACCTTAGTTGAATTTACTTGTTTATCTTGAAAATCGCATTCTCCAGATTCCAGTAGTGAATAAGTTGTAATATTGGGTGATGTAGCGCCACAATCAAAGCCTATAGCTGCTTCATTTATTTGAAAAAGTATGTTAAAAATAATGAAATATTCCCACAGCATCATGAAATTCCTAAAACAAACAAAACATGTTAAATTTTTTTAAATAAAATCAATTTATTTGGATGAACTACTATTTGCTTTCCATCTTTATTTATTGTTATATTACCATTTTCACCTACATTAATAATTTCAAAAGGTCCAATTATGATTTTTCTCCAATTTTCCAGGTTTTGGTTCTTTTACTAACCATACCACATCTCCTGTTTTAAATTTTACAGTATTTATAAATCATAATACCTTTTAGACTTTTCTTTCGAAACTATTAAATTTTCACGGGCTAATTCAGCAATTTCTCTCATATTTGTTACCAGATTGGTCAAATAATTGTTATACGTAGGTAATTGTTCTGATACCTTTAAAGGCTCAGATGACGGTAAATTAGGTGAATAAGCAAATACTAATTCATATGGCATAAATCTATGTGCACTATGAATACTTGTATTATATTGAAATTGCGCTAAAGGAAGTAAATCATCCCAAAAGATTTTTTTAGATGAAAAATTTTTTAAATATTCACACAATGGATGATGCGCTCTTTCAAGCGAACCATTTGATGTAGGCGAAAAAGCAGTAGTTTCTACTTTTGAAAATTTAAATCTCCTAGCAACAGCTTTCATTAATTTACTTGTAAAATTAGTTCCTCTGTCAGTGAGTACAACTTTTGGAGAACCAAAAATACAAATAAATTGCTTTATAAAAGCATCAGCTACAGTTTCAGCTGTTTGATCTGATAATGGAACCGCTATCAAATATTTAGATAATTGATCCTGTATGGTTAAAACATATTTATTATTATTATTTGTAATATTTAATGGTCCTACTATATCCATGGCAACTTTATCAAATGTTTTAAGTTGTGTATCAGTAATTACCATAGGTTGCCTTGTTTTAACTCTTTTTAATTTATTTTTTTGGCAATCCATACAATTTTTAATTCGTATTTCTACATCTTGTTTCAAATTTTCCCAATAATATTTAGCCCTTATACGATTAAAAGTTCTAGTTACACCTGAATGACCACCTAATAAACTATCGTGATTTTCCTGAAAAATCTTATCTCTATCCTTTAAATCTACATATTCTATATAATTCAAACAAATTACTATTCTTATTCTAGAATTTTCAAATACTTGCACTAGCATTTCTTCAATGTCTGACCAATTTAAATTATGTATTTTGATATCTCTTGAAACACTAAAGTGATCAATTTTCTCTGATAATAAAATAGTCTTTAATTGCTTAAAAATCTGCAATATTTTTTCTTTAATCATGGAGACTGATTGAGCTACGTTGCAAGAGCCTTCAGCTCGCACGAGTAGCCGAGTACGGAGCTATCCTCGAGTCCCCACTCTGCCCCCACCTCTGTCTCTCTCTCTCTCTCTCTCTCTCTCTCTCTCTCTCTCTCTCTCTCAGCTTGGGATACAGCGTAGTCGTGCGTGTCGCCTCGCTCTCTCTCCCCACGCGCCGTCGGCACGTCCTGGTAGTATGTTCGGTGGAGAGGGAGCCCCCGCGCAGCCAGCGCATATGTACAGTTGAGGCGGCGCGCACGCTCTCGCACCGCCGAGTTGATTGCGGGGTACCGGCAGGGGGGCCTTCTTCCTCGCCGAGAATCGAGCGCGTGGATCGGCATCCATCTTGAAGACAGTCGCCACTCAGCACCACAGCCAGTACCATCTCTACTGGCCTTATCTCTCTATTTTAATCCGCGGTCGCGTGTCTATCTAGTACACGATATCTTTACGCGATAATCTTGTATAATTTGTCTCGCGACGCACTGTCTCGGTACACAACTGTAGTATAAAAGGTGATAATCATTCACCTACGATACACGGCATACAAGTACAGGGAAAAACCGGGAATCAGCCTTAGTGCGAAAACCGGTGGGAGCTCTTCGTATACACGAAGAACTCCTCCTCTACTGTATACAACCGTTTATCCACCAGCTTCGTGAGAACTTTAAATATATTTTACATGATTATTCCTCATAATTTAATACAGTATCTGCAACTATGTATTCTTATCTAGATTGAAACCTCACGCGTACTGAGTAATGCCGGTGACTCCAAGATATTAAGCCATCATGGCGCCCACTAGTTTTCTAGCCCCGTGTAGCCAATAAGCCTTCTCTCAAAATTATAGTCAATTTCTTCCATTATACATATTAACCTCATTACATATATACTATAATTTTGAATAAATGAATTACTTTAATTTACAACATTTTGATTATCGCACTTATTGGTTTAACTGGCCGCTTCCCATCCCTGCCACGACGTGGGTCCTTGGCAATAGCGAGAATTTACAATAATACTAAACATCAATATTTAGTTCGATTCATTGGCTATATAGCACCTGAAGTTTACTATTTACATTACTTACATTCAACCATTTCGGATACCATTTCAGCCGATTAAATTTAATTCCACCGTTGGGAGTGTGGAATTAAATTCCTACGTACTACCAATCGACGCCAGCTAGTGACAACGTTCTACATATACAGGGTGTCCAAAAAGTATCGAAACACGCCTATAAAGTTTTCAGAGAACATATTTTTGACCTGGGTCAAGGTCATTTCCGTAGTAACTTTTAACGCTCGATCTAATGGTGACCTTGGATTTGACCGTGGACCTTGCCATCAATGTCATTTCAAGGTCACTATGATTTTTTTAAATGGGAACACCCTATTTTGACATCGGCAATCGAAAGAGCGGAAAATTTTACGTTCAGATATGTATTAAGGTCCAAGGTCAAGGTCACCTGTGAAGGTCGTAGCAAGGTCAAAGGCCCTAAAAACCCACTTTATGAACTAAAACTTTTTTTTGTTACATTTAAATGAATTGTGTATTTTGACCTTAACCGGGCTTTATTAAGTCCTTCATTGTGCCAAACTGAAATTCGATCCAAAACTCCTACTCCGCGAACCCGAAAACCCCCCTAAATAAATTAAAACTTATTTTTTTGATGCATTGAAAAAAATTATTTATTTGAGCCTTAACCGGGCCTCATGAAGTCCTTTATAGTGCTAAACTAAAAACCAACTCAAAATCCGTACTTAGCGACCCTGAAAAGCCCTTGAACAAATTAAGACTCATTTTTTGTTACATTTAAATAAATTGTTTATTTGGGCGTTAACCAGTCTTCATTAAGTTTTTAATAATACCCAATCTAAATGTGAACTCTTAATTAGTTCTCAGCGACCCCATAATCGTTTGAATAAACAGAAACATACATATTTTATGGTAATGTTCAAAAAGTTTTAAAACTTAACGCCAACGTTGCAGTACTGAACCAGACCTCTAGATGGCTACATTCGGTAAATCGCGATCTCACACTAAAAAAAGCACCTTAAAAACATAAGTTACCAAGCAAATTATATTGCCCACTTATTTTAAAACTACAAATGTTTACCTCGAAATCTTAAATAAGTATAGTGGTTGTAAAATCTATTTCTTTAAATTGATATGTAAGTATTCATAGTTTGATCAACAATAAAATCTGTTCATACCTAATTGAAAATGCAACATCTTACGAAAAGAGAAAGGATTACACTTCTCATGATGAGAGGCTGGGGTGCCGCAGTGCAACCTTACCGCACAGTGATTAATCTTTTTAATGAGACTTTTAGAGCTGATAGAACTGGGATTGTCATTTCAACTGCAAGGAACCTTGTTACAAAGTTTGAACAAACCGGCACAATCGACGATAGGCCAAAATCAGGAAAAACAAAGTCAGCAACAAACGATGATACTTCCCTGGATGTTTTGTTATCATTCATTGAGGATCCACATAGTTCCACCCGTAGAATTTCACAACAGCACAATATAAGTAAGTCATCTGTTCATAACATACTAAAATATGCTAACTTTCATCCATTCAAAGTCACACTGATTCACAAACTTAATGAAGATGACTTTGATCGTCGCGTTGAATTTTGTGATGACATGATGACACGTATAGTGCAAAATCCTAACTTCCCATCAAATATTGTTTTTTCAGATGAGGCGACATTTCAACTTGACGGAACCTGCAATAGACACAATTGTAGATATTGGGCAGAAACAAACCCACATTGGGCACGAGAAGATAAATCACAATACCCAGAAAAATTAAACGTATGGGCAGGCATATTCAATAACAGAATCGTAGGTCCGTTTTTTATTGATGGCAACTTAAATGCTGAAAACTATGAAGAAATGCTACGCAATCAAATCGTGCCTGCGATAAGAAGAATAGCAGGAGACAACTTTATGAACACATGGTTCCAACAAGACGGCGCACCAGCTCATTATGCACGTGATGTTCGCAATCTTTTAGATGCAGTGTTTGTTAATCGGTGGATAGGACGAAGGGGCACAATTGAATGGCCAGCCAGATCACCTGATTTGACACCTCTTGATTATTTTTACTGGGGCTATTTAAAAGATCGAGTATACAAAACAAAGCCCACAAATTTAGTCGAGCTACGAGAGAGGATTGAATTAGAATCAGCAAATATTAGTCCTGAAGCGATAGAAAATGTTGTTAATGCTTTTTACCATCGATTAGCTTACTGTCAAGAAGTGAATGGTGAACAATTCGAGCATTTACGCTAAATATTTAAAGTGAGAGGCAAGGGGACTCACGTAAAACAAGCACCCCATCGTGAGAGGCAAGGGGACTTACGTAAAACAAGCACCCCATCGTGAGAGGCAAGGGGACTCACGTTAATCAAGCACCCCAAAGGGAACATTATCCTATTACGTCCACGTCGTTGTTCCTGGGTAACGCTAAACATAGGTCATCTACCTTTCTTCTGACTGCTAATTCTGCAAGAATTCCCTGCAAATACAATTTGACCTTGCTACGACCTTCACAGGTGACCTTGACCTTGGACCTTAATACATATCTGAACGTAAAATTTTCCGCTCTTTCGTTTGCCGATGTCAAAATAGGGTGTTCCCATTTAAACAAATCATAGTGACTTTGAAATGACCTTGATGGCAAGGTCCAAGGTCAAATCCAAGGTCACCATTAGATCGACCGTCAAAAGTTACTACGGAAATGACCTTGACCCAGGTCAAAAATATGTTCTCTGAAAACTTTTTAGGCGTGTTTCGATACTTTTTGGACACCCTGTATATTGAAATTTAAATTTATTCTTGTGCCAACGACAAAAGAACCTCCCAACGTCAATACATAAGCCAAAAATTTTTAATGTTTTAAAAGTTACAATTTCTATCTCATTTAATCGTATATTAAAAGAAATATTGTTTTCCTTAATAAAATTATTTGTATTTATATCTAAACCTTCACCTTTATTATCCATAAAATGTGCAATATTGTCTTTTCTATATTGAATTAATTTTTTTGTATATACAATATTTTTTTCTATAGAATTATACGATAATTCACTATTATTTTTATCTATCTTTGTCAAATCTAAATTATTATTTTTCTCAGTAATGGCTTTATTTTTATTTCCTCTTTTTTTTATGAATTTTCTCTTTTTACTTAATTCTAGCTTCATTCAACTTTTCTATTTTTTGATCATTAGATAAAATATCTGTAAATTCATTGGATTTTAATTGTTTCGCTTTTTGAGCTCTAGTAACTACGTTAATCTGCATATTATCTATTGGATTTCTTGACAAAGCATCCGCATTTACATTATTTTTTCCCGGTTTATAAATAATTTCATAATCATAATCTAATAATTTCAAACGCCATCGTTGTACTCGCGAGTTTTTATCAGCAGTTTTAAATGATAATAATGGCTTATAATCAGTTACAATATAAAATTTATTCCCATAGATATAATTCCTAAAAGTCTTTACAGCGAACATTATTGCTAAAGCTTCCCTTTCATATGTATGATAATTTTTTTCTGCTTCCTTTAATACTGTAGAAGCAAATGCTACTGGTTTATCTTCACCAATTACCCCTTGCGAAAGTACACAACCAAGTGCAAAATTTGACGAATCAGCAGTAATAATAAAAGGTGTTTCCATATCTGGAAATTGTAATATTGGCGCAGAACTTAATGCATGTTTTAAATTTTCAAAAGCTTTTTGTCTTTCATCAGTCCACACAAATGTTTCCGTCTTTTGTAAAAGTATAGATAATGGCTTTGCTATATCTGCAAAGTTTTCAATAAATCTCCGATAATAACCAGCTAAACCTAGAAATTCTCTAATATTTTTCCGTGTTCTCGGAATTGGAAATTTATTTACAGCTTCTATTTTTTTTTGGATCAGTTTTAATACCCTGTTCACTAATTATATGACCTAGAAACTCAACTTCTTTCTGGAAAAATTTGCATTTACTTGTTTCTAATTTAAGACCAGCATCTCTAAGTTCTGCTATTAAATTAAATCTATCATTATGTTCTTCAATTGAATTTGCAACTATAATAATATCATCTATATATACAAAACAAAATTCTTTCTCTATTAACTCTCCTAATACCCTCGTAAGAATTCTTTGAAAAACTCGAGGTGAATTAATTAAACCAAAGGGTAGTACTTTAAATTCAAATCTACCTAAAGGATGAACACTAAAAGCAGTCTTATGAATATCCGCTTTCTTCATTTTTACTTGATGAAATCCAGAAACCATATCGATTGTTGTAAAATATTTATTTTTACCGACATTATCAAAAATTTCCGTAATATTCGGTAACAAATATGGATCTGGTATAGTTTTAGCATTTAATTTCCTATAATCTATTACTAATCTCCATTTTTTCTTACCATCCTTTGTCAAACCTTTTTTAGGAACAACAAAGGCTGCATTAAAAGGACTTGTTGACGGTCTGACTAAATTATTTTCAATTAATTTTTTTGTTTCTAAAATAGCAATCTGTTTTAATGTATATTCTAAAGGAAATTGTTTTACGTATACAGGTTTTTCATCAGTTAAATTTATCTCGTGTTCTTCTACATCACATACACCAAGATTTTCGCCTTCTAACCAACAAATATCCTCATTTTTCAAGATCAAGTTTTCAACAATTTTCTCTTTCTTCGCGACAAATGATTCAAATTAATAGTATCCATTAACAATCTTTGCCTTTCAATTTTATCTGAATTCTCGATTTCTTCAGAATTTTTTTCATTCGCTGAATTTAAATAAATAGCACCACAATGCATAGTTTCTTCTTCATTTGGCAAATTTAAACCTGGTAATGCAACAAAACTTTCTGGCATATCCTGGATATCAAAAGTCAAATAATTTATCTTTTTATTTAATTTATGCATTTTTCCGTCATTTTCACAATGTATATTGTTACTTTCTAAAGTTTCAATAAATTTCAAATAGTTAATAGTGAAATCTTGATTAATCAATTCATCATTCTGTTCATATTTTTCTAGACATTTATTTATATTTGCAATAAAGGTTTCAATACTGATTTTCGAATTATTTAAAAATTCAATCAATATACGCCTATTCCATTCACAATTTTTATCCAGAAAATCTTGTTGTTCGCCATTTATTTGCTCTATACCGCTACTTTCCAGAACATTATTCCCCATCAACGTATTTTCTTCAATATTGTTATGAATTTTACTTACCGTATTTAGAACTTTCCTTAAATCTTGCTGTAAAGATATATTCCCTTTATTTATTACATTACCCTTAATATCATTTGTATCATCCCTTAAATCAACAATCATAGGTGCAATTATATTAAATGCATTATTACATTCTACAGTATTGCTTACAGTTTGAGTTTTATTATTTAAAGAAAATTCTAAATTCATATTTTCTACTTTTTCATAAAAAATTGGTACTAAATTCTGAATCCCTATATTTTCCTTTAAATCTAGCGTATTAATATTATTTTCATACTTATTTATAGCTGATTTTAATGGAATTTTCTTTCCATTTATTTCTATGTAACCCTTATCTAATCTTAATTTTTGCTCTAACAGTGCTTTTACGCCCAAAATACCATCATAAGGAATTGAAAAACCATCCGGAGCTACATGAAAATCAAAATCTATATCATTTATGAATAATTTAACAGAACCTAACGTTCTAATGGAATTTTCCGTAATTCCAGAAATCAAAATTCTATTACTAGTATTAATTACATCAGCAATTAATTTATCTTTCTTTATAATATTTAATTGAGCCCCGCTATCTACCAATAGTTTGTATGTAGTATTTGAAAATTCATCCGTAATTTCAATGTATTGTAAAAGATTTTCTAGCTTTAATACATAAGTTTCAAATAATAAATCTATTAAATCATTATTATATTGACATACATTGTTACTTATATCATTTAATTTATCATTTTCAATATTGTTAATTTGTAATGGGAACGCTTTACTATGATCCCTTCCTACGCGTTCCTTCCAGGAAGAGAATTGAAGTTTCCCTGATTCTTTTTAAAACAATTATTTAGAGTATGACCAATACCTTTAAATCCCGAACAAAATTGTTTTTGTTGATTTTCTAATTTTTTTACTTCATCACAATTGCTAGCTTTATGACCTATTTTATTACAGAATCCGCACTTTTCCTGCGAAGCTTTCAAAGCTGATAATTTTCTACATTCATCCATTGAATGTCCCGCCAAATCACAATATTCGCACACTTTTCTTACTCCTCCATTATTATAACTACTTTGATTTTGCTGCCTGAATCTATTTCCATAATATCTTCGTTGTTGTTGATTACCATTACCATTATTATAATTATTTCTATTATTGGCATAATTATTTCTAAAACCATTCCTATTAACTTGTTGATTACTTTGAGCTGCTTTAAATTTTTCACAGTTTTTTACTTCATGCCCTAACCGTTCACATAATTGACATTTCAACTGCTGCTTAGCCTTATAATCCTGAACAAGAATTTTAATCTTTTCACAGTCATTACTGTCATGGTCTGTAGTTTCACAAATTGTACAAAATCTAAATTTATTTTCACCCAAAGTACAGAATTTTGTGATATGGCCTCTTTTATTACATCGCGTACAATATACTTCTGGACAATTTTGCAGAGTATGATCAACGCTATTACAAAAACTACATTTTTGAATACTCTGTATACTCGCATTAATACATTTATTTGGATCATGTCCCGGTTCTTTGCATTTTGAACAGAGAATATATTCCTTTATATAAGAACAATCTTGAGCTTCATGCCCCCCTCTTGACAATATTCACAATGAAAGTTTTGTCTTCTATTTAATTGGCATGAACTTATAGAATGGCCAGCTTTACTACAATAATTACATATTAATTTAATTTTATCTTTTACAACATTACAATAATTTGAAACATGATCCTCTTCCTTACAATAAACACAACCTGCTCGTTTACAAAATAATGCTTCATGATCACGTTCTCTACACATTTGACAATATAAAATTTTATTAACCTGTGTAATTGTATTTTCAAAGACATGATTTATCACATTTTTGCTAACTTTTTGTCTCTCTTGTAGATCTATTTCAATCACAATAGCCGCTTCTGTAAGTTCTGAAAATGTAGTTTCATTTTTTAATTCGTATTTGATTTCTGGTTTCAAACCTTTTCTGTAACTTATTGCTACTTTTTCCATCAATTCTTTCTGAAACGTATCAAAATCTCTATCTGACAGCCCCTCTGTTTTTTTTTAATTCTTTAATTTTACAGATTAAACTACGAGCTCTATTTGTGTAAGACAATACTGATTCTTTATCCCCTTGAGTTAATTTCATGGCTTTGCCTTGTAATTCATAAATATCCTCTTTGGGATTTAACATTTTAATTGCTGAAATTAAATCCTCAATTGTTTTTATATCAGAATTTCCCCTTAATGCTCTACCAATTTCTCCTCTTAATTTTAACTTTAAAAATTCAGTTACATTTTTTTCGTCAATAACATCAATTAACCCTTTTACATCTCTCAATAAATCTATAAAATCAGTATGTAACATATTATTGCCATCGTATTCTGGTACTAAACTAACAACAGTTTTTAAATCTGCTTTCATTGGTTTTGGATCTGCCATATTTATGACAGGTTGAGAGCTATTAGGATGAATGTATTTATCGTCAAGTGGTAATCCTAATTGTAAGCTTGTCTTTTTATTGCTATGAACACTTTTCTTTTCCTGATTAATATTTAAATTGATATTGGAGTTTTCAGGGTTCTTTTCTAAAACAGAATTCGTACTTTTATCAGACAAACTTGATTCTAAATCCACAATCTTTGTACTTTCTGAATTAATTTGTGTTTGTTGTACAGCAGATTTATCTTTAATATTATATAGAAACTTGTCAATATCTAAACCTTCAAAATTTATTGAAGATTCTTGATTATCAGGATATTTTTTATTTTTAAGCAAACTATCATTTGATGAAATATAAGCTGAATCAAATATACGAAAAATATCTTTATCTGTTCCTGTAATAAGACTTTGTTCCGCTTGAAAACCTCCAATATCTGAATATCTATTATTTTCATAGGTAATTTTATTTAATAAATTATCTAAACCATCATTATCAATACTTTTGTTATTTTTAGGCGTTGAACTTAATACTGTATTTTGCTCTGCACATAATGTGTTTTCAAAATTAGGACTTTTTATTTTTGGCCTTGCTCCTAAACTAACATCTACTTGATTTGTCACTTTTTCATTTACTTCTCCAATAATTTGTTTATCAGGAGATCTTTGAGTTTTACTACTTCTCTTAAAGGCGTGATCTTGCAATGGACTTTTAAGATACGCTCTGTATGATGGATTAAGCTGAATTTGTTTCCTAGTTAATCGTCCATCCAACTGATTATTTGTAGGTTCACTTTCTTTATCACTCATTTGAATAATTTAGCATAATTATATCAAATTAATTAACACCAAAATAGAAGTAAATGCCACTCTTAAATTTCTTAACATGTAATTTCGAATAATTTAAATGATATAAAAATCAAATAATTTAATTTAACTGAATATTAATCTAATTAATAATAATAATAATTCATAAAATAATTCAGAAAATATTCCAATTAAAACAAAAACAATTCTATCCTTTTAAATGACCTAGTTATATACTGACCCATAAATCAAGTATCTGTCTCACAACAGTGTCTGTATTTTTGCTAACGCGGCATTCCTAAGCGGTCAGTCGCTGTAATCCAATCTACTTGTATACCTATCAAACATGTACTACACCTTGCTATACATGTATTCTTATCAGAAGAAAAATAATACAGCTAATCTAATCAGCCCTTCTCAGAGCATCTCAATAACACATGTAAAAAATAATTGCTTAGAAACTCTTAAATTTTTAGCTTTATTTAAATCCAAAATACTATTTATTAAAGGCAAATCGCTTACGATATTTGTATCGGAACCACTTGTTATATCCTGACTACTACTCTCACTAGTAATCAGAATATTATTTATACAGAGATGGTGTAGTGTATGTGGGCTCTTTTAAATAAATAATACTTTTTTTAAAACTTACCTTTTCGTAGATAACTGCTTAGCTAGATGGTTGTTTAATCCCTCTAAAATGTATCGATGTCTATTGGTGTTTGAAGAAATGAATAACAAATTATTAACACACAATTTTTAAATATAAAATAACAATGTAACTTTATTTGAAAATCAAAATGCTAATACAATATTAATCGTGATTAAAATGAAAACTCCACCAATTGTCGGACCGGCGTGGACGGAGTTCGGACTTAAACACGAGACTGCTCAATTGAGGACATTGAGTCTCTTTTAAACACAAAATCTCGTTTACAAATTTTACAACTTTATTGATATCATTTATTCAATATTTTATAAACCTACTTTGATAATGCAACACTTTCAAAAGTATAACGCTTATTCTGCGTTTTCACACGTCCAGTGTTAGCTGAACGCTTACCTTTGAAAGTGTCACATTACACAATTGCTATTGACAATTGCTTTGAATTTTGAAATAACTGATTTAAAGCAAAAGTTATACCTTTAATTCTTTTTGCCTAATAGAAATAAATAAAATAGATAACGTCGTAGGACGTTACACTATGAATTTTCATATAAATGTTGTCAAGATCGGACCAATAGGAACCGAGATACGAATTTTTTTCAATCGATGATTATGCCGAAACCATTAAATATTGCTTGTTTTAATTCAGCACAGTGCTTGTTTACAAAATACTTTAAATGATGATATTTTACCCGATAGCTCGAGATGCCTTAGTTTGTTTAAAACGGCTAACGAACAATGCGAATTCAGCGCCCGCGGCCATGCGAATCTCCGGCCGTGCGGCGCGGCGGCGGACAAGATTCGTACACTGAAATGCCCCTCGCCTCCGCGCAACGGAGAATAAAAAGAGGCGAGAGATTTTAATATAAATTACATTTTGATTTTATATGGTCCGGGATACCGGGCGAATAAATAAAGAATTTCGCGCATGATTTGAAGTTAGATGATTATAAATAGTTACTTCTATATATAAGGACGTAATGCCTTATATATATGGGGAAATCCACGAAACCTTTGACTTTTTTGATACTCAGTTGTTTGTACACAAAAAAGAATTAAAAACATATTCCAAGCAGGTAGGTCTTTAGTTCGGCTACACGACTAATCAATCTGATGATATGCACAAGGACAAATGTCGAGAGAAAGTTTCTAGAGAACTTTGAAAAATGGAAAACCTTGTAATATAAAGTTTTCAAGCGATACTTTGCAAATTTTTTTTTTATTTCTCTAGACAACTTTTTGAGGCATTGGAATATTGTTCTGAAATTGAAATGAGGTATACATTTTGCAATGAGAATTCAATCTATAAGTGTAAAATCACTGTGCCACTTAATGATTCATAATGATCAGCACTCAAAGTAGCGATACTCGATTTCGTGTAATCGGCAATTTTCTCACTTTTTTGCAGGCCATTTTTTGAGGCATCCAAATATTGAAATTTGGGTTGGATAAAACGATTCCTCATTAAAAGCAGAAAAAATATATAGTTTCAAAATTGATGTGCCATAACGAATATTGAAGCTGGATGAACAATATGGAAGCACGACGTCCGCGAAACTTTTTGTCGAAAGTATGTTTTTTCGTTGGGACAGCATTAATTTCATTTTTAGCACGTCAAAACCTTTTGTAATCTATTATTCTTGACCTTGATAATCTATTATCAAAAGCCTCACCTTGACCGATGAATGTATCTAACGTTTTGAGATCTACTTGAGTGACAATTTTGATACACACTGGGCCAAAATAACTAAAAGACGCATTTAATGTGCAATTTTCATTTAAATGATTTGAAAATTTTTTTGGAGATACTTTTTGACATATTTAACAGTTTTGTTATATACCGCAGATTTGAAAAAGTTTGTTTATGCTTATAAAAAAATTAAAAAATTACTATCATGCGGAATTTTTCTCATTTAAATGGAACATTATTGAGATCTACGTGAGTGACAAGTACGCTTATTTTCCTCGAAAAAAGGTAAGTATTAATGAAATACAGTGACTTTAAAAAAAATAATTTTATGGAAAAAATGTCAAGTGTTGTCGTTCTATAATGAAAACTCGAATGTTAAAATTCTATGAATAGGTGACGAGCACAAGTTTTGTAAATAGAGAGCGCGCAAATCTCTCTTGACTCTAATAAAAATGCTCAAATGTAGAAATAAATAAAGTTTCACGGTTTTGTTACTTTGTAGTCGGCTTAATCGCAGTCAGTCGTCAGCATTCGTGCACAAATCTGTCTGTCTTTCTTTTCTTTCTTTTGTCTCTGTTTAGAAAAATTATAATATAAAAATGAGTAAGTATCTTTTATAATTTTTACTGACGTACTGAAAACTGGTAATCATTTGTAAAACTGAAAACTTATTCAAAATATCGATTTTTTATATAACAGGTCTTACTGGGAATGACAGAAAAAAAAATTTGAACTAAAAAGGCAAAAAATAAGAGAAAAGCGCGAGGAAAAAGCTCAAAAGAATATTGTTCGTCTGCGCGAAAAAGCTGAATATAATAAAAAACGACCACAGAAAACGACCTTGAATATTAATTTGTAAGTTATGTTTGGATTATATGAGAATATCAGTGTAAATTATACAGCTATAATGCTTTTTTGGATTTGTATATATTAATATTTTAAAAAATATATATTAATATTTTAAAAATCACAATTATTTTTTAATTTTACAGGCATCAATCAACATTATCTACTCCCCAAGGTAGAAGTTATTCTTTGCGAGAAAGAAAAAATATAAGTTCGAGCGAAATTGCGAGTCAAGCTACAGCCAGGTCAGTGTCATATCGGAAGAAAACGTCTGTTGGGAAATCAGTTTTTGATACTAGTATTAACAATGAGAATCTTAATCTATCTGATGAATCGATTGAATATACGGAAAATCTAAGTGAGCTAGGTAAGTCAGTTCAGAGGCATGAATCTACACAAAAAAATCTCGCAAAAAAGAAAAAAGTCTTGCAACAACAAAAAATCGATACTTTGAGAATACGTGAATCCAGATTGCGTAGAAAAATCGTTAAACTTAAAAAAGAAATAAAAAGTAAAGTTAAGTTAGCAAACAAATGGAAGGTAAATATTTTCGATTACTTAAAAAACATGAAAAGCATGATGATATAGAGGATAGTGTCAAAAAAATAGAAAATGCAGGACGTCATGCAGTACATAGACATTTATTGCAGTTCGAAGTTTTAAAAAAACAAATTCGCGATAGACAACTTTTGCTCAAGAATGAAACAGAAAAATCAGTATTCGTTCAATGTTTAGCTGGTAAAGTAGTAAAAAAGTATAAAAAACTGAATAAACTGTCACCTTTTGTGTCAAAATATTTATTAAAAAAATATGAGAATTCAAAGTCTATTCAATTTAAAAGATCTTCTGCTAAAAAAAATATTAACCATAACAGAATAGTTGAAAGAGTTAAACGTTTTTTGGAAAAAAATGAAAATAGTTCTATAGCACCAGGAATTAACGACACCATAACCAAAAAAGGTATTAAACAAAGAAAGCGTTACTTATGTGATTCGATCGATAACTTGTACTTAAAATTCAAAGAAGAAGAAAAATTAAATATTTCACGTTCAACGTTTTATGCTGTGAGACCTTTTTGGATTGTGCAAAGAAAATTAACTGGAAGAGATACTTGTCTGTGCAAACCACATGCTAACATGGATTTGTTGCTTCAAAAATTATTCCATTTAAATTTAATAGACAGTGTTTCAGTCACTTCCTGTATAAAATCACGAGTTTGTAACATGATGAGTAAAGATTGTTTTTTTGGTAAATGTGAGAAATGTAAAGACAAAAATATAAAATCAAAGATGAGTGAAGATCCTACATGGTACTACAAATGGTCAACGCGTGCAGAAAGTAGACCCGGCGCGAAAGGATTTACTTACAATGTTAAAATTACATCAAAACTTAAAATTGACTGTACAATTAGCGAATTAATTTCAGAGTTTAATTCACAAATAACAGAATTTTTAAAGCACGCTTATATTACTACTCATCAACATCAAGCAATTGAATGCATAAATGAAAATTTTAAAGACAATGAAAGTTCTCTTGTAATTGACTTTTCAGAGAATTATGTTGGAAAATGTCATAAGGAAATCCAAAGTGCGCATTTTGGAGCGTCCCAAAAACAAATGTCAATACACACAGGAGCTTTTTTATAAAGATAAATCAAAAAATGTGAATAATTGTGTGTCTTTTTGTACAATATCAGACAGTCTCCGACACGATGCTTCATCAGTGTGGGCGCACCTTGATCCTATTTTGAAATTGATTAAAGAGACTTTACCAGGCGTCACAACGTTGCATTTTCAAAGTGATGGCCCATCCACGCAATACAAAAATAAAACGAATTTTTATTTATTTCAAGAGTATTGTCGTAGTGAAGATTTGCTTCAGGCCACTTGGAATTTTACATCCCCTGGGCACGGGAAAAGTGTTGCAGATGGAATAGGCGGAACAGTTAAAGGATTATGCGATCGACTGGTAGCACAAGGATCTGACATTACTTCTGCTCACGCCATGGTCAATGCTATTAATTCAATGCTATTATGCAATTCCAAGATTAAAGCATTTTTAATACTACAATCCGATATAGAAAACATTGATACAAAAGTTCTTGATTCGTTGAAACCAGTTCCAAATACTCAACAAATTTTCCAAATGAAATGGTCAAAAATCCACGAGGATAACTTATTTCTAAATCAATTATCATGCTCCTATTGCATATTTAATAATTTGTATGATCAGCCCTGCCAACACTTTCCACTAGAACCAAAGAGATGGTCTTTCAAAAACTCTGTCACCAAAAGAAAAAGGTCCAAGAGTATTGAAGCTAAAAGTGCTCCTTGTAAAAAGAATAAACAAATTGATAAGATTCCACTTCAAGATACTAAGAAACTTGATTCACGAAATAAAATAACGAAAAAATCTAATAAAAAAAAACATAAATCGAATAACAAAAATAATCATTCAAGTAAAAAATCTGAAAGAAAAAAAATATACAAGTTTCAAAACGTACGTTAAGAAATAGAAAATAGTGAATTTTTTGATTTAATATTATAAATATTATATAATATCGATATATAATTTATCTTTGAATAAATAAAATGGTTGTTTTGAGTATTAATAAATACTAAAGTTCTTTGTTCATACTGAAATTTTCCTTACATTTTCTCCACCTGTTTCATATTTCTGAGTTCTTATTTGATATTTTTAACTAACTATATATAGATTAAAAAAACAACTACCTTCTATCGATGAATTGAAGACCAATTTATTTTTTTGATAAGTAATAAATCAATTTTTTTATTTTTTGCTATAACTTTTTGAGGCATCACTAAAAACGAGTAACGCCAATGTATTATTGTCTAAAAATGTCTAAGAAAAATGCCTGAAAAGGTTAAAAATGTGTGCCTCAAAATTTCAAATTGAATTTCATTTTTGTGAAAAATAAAAAGTTTCGTGGATTTCCCCATATACAGCAACATGAAATAAATAATCGTGACACACTGCACGATGCTTCTTTATTTCCTAAGACGACGCAATGCGCCTTCAGGGAAAAGAAGACTTTGATTTTGGACTTCTACTTGATCCTCTCGTTCTGAAAATTCTTCTTTATCAAGACGTAATGCCTAATAAAGAAGAACTGGGCTGAAAATTGCGTAAGCGCTTAACATAGACGCAATGCTATGTGTTTGCGACTCACTAAAATCTGATTCTTTTATTTATTATTGTTATTTTAAAAATTGCTTTTTCCCTCTTAGACCACGTACTGGGTCCAAGGGTAGTCCAGCGCATGTAAAAGGAATTGCAAGCGCTTAGTCTGACTTAATGCAGGACTTTTGCATTTCGCTGTTTGAGGGGACTTAGAAAAAATTTTAATATTTTTTTTAAAAAGACTTTGTTTCTTTTCTTTTTATTGAAAAATTAAAATTATCGCATCAAGCATAACATAAAACTGTGGAGTAAAAATTGATGCGTCTCTTCGAGCCAAGTTGTTTATTTAAAATTGCCAAACGTTTCGGGATATTTTGATCCCCTCTTCAGTGGCTGTATAATCGTTTAATTACAAGGTTTTATTACAATTATAATATTAAAAATAAGTGAAATTGAAATTAGAAATATTGAAATAATTACCTAATATGCAAAACAACTTTCGTGTTTTACATTATTAGAAACGGACCAGAAAAAAGGATAAATCGCATATGGCGCTATAAATTTAAATTTAGAAAATTAAACCAAAGTTTACAAAAGAACTATTACAAAATTTAACAATAACTTACGGCCTAGGACTCGAGAATTTTATTAAAACAGAATGGATTCACCGGTGCCATAAGATGGTAATGCGGCACCGGTCGTGGCAGGACATCAACTAATGTCTCGACGAAAATCGGGCAATATATATTGCGCAATACATACATTCGATGCTGTACCAATACTTAGAATTGTTGTATAAAATATAATGCAAACCACATCGGCAACGGATTCCTCGAGCTTCATCCGTATACCAAGAACGAATAACATAATAGAGGTGGTACGCTAATACTCAAGTAGCAGAGCGGGGGGCCCGCGCCGCATCGCAAGAAACGCTCCTGCCATGACTATATGACTATATAGTATACAGTATGGACGGCGCGTTGCCACGGCAACCCGGTCTCCCCGACCTCCCACTGGGCTGCTCCGCCCCGGCTCGCCAGCCAATCACTATTGAACATGTGTTGGTTGAGATGAAGAGAGCGCGAGGCGGTATGCCACCTCTCACTGCATGCTAAGATCCTGATACAGTCCGCTCGCCACCGAGCCTCCGCAATCACATTATTTACAATTAAAATTTATTCGGACTATTTTTTAGTTTTGATATAACATTTTTATAACTCGCTTTGAGGTGGCACGTATCCTCAGCCCTATTAAGTGTGCCATCGAAAAACTGAATATGTAGCATTTCTGAGAACCGTCTACGGAACATAGACGGTTCTCTGTCTATTATTTTAATATTGTTAAAATCAAAATTGTGTCCTGTCTCCAATGCATGTACCGCGAGAGGGGAGTTAAGATCCCTTTTCTCTATATATCTTTTATGTTCGTATTGCCTAGTTTTTAACGGCCGATACGTTTCTCCGATGTACGTAGATTCGCAATCGGAGCAATCGATTTTATATACAACATTTCTTGTGTCTCCCACAGCAGTAGGATCTTTCCCAAGTTTTATAAATTTATTGAACTTATCAGTATCACTATTAATCAAACTCATGTCATTTCTTTTCAACACCGACTTTAATTTATCGTTAAACCCTTCATAATAGGGGAACACCGCGTATCCTTTTCTGGAGTTAGAATTATTGTTATTAATACTATGTGAGTGTGCATTGCTTTCAACTACACCTTCCAACGTGGCCCTTGAAAGGCTTAGGTTACGAGCAATCCGTTTTTTACTAAATTTTTCTATGATTTTCTATTTTAATATTATAATCGTAATAAAACCTTGTAATTAAACGATTATACAGCCACTAAAGAGGGGATAAAAATATCCCGAAACGTTTGGCAATTTTAAATAAACAACTTGGCTCGAAGAGACGCATCAATTTTTACTCCACACTATTCCATCATCGAGCGATAGAGTCATTATTAAACAAATTTGGGCATTGGGTCCCGAATCATGCCTAAAATAACAGCAAGATCAGCGACAAGGATGAAACATGCGGGTCCTACTCGTGCTCCGGCGAGCAATACATCGTTCTTGCCATTACCGCCTTCACCATCGGGAGCACTGACCCAGAAGGAAAACAGACACGAGGAGGAGTCAAAGACCGGGGGGGACACAGGACAAAGTCAGCTAAGTTTCGATATTGACGATCGTGTCTGTCTTAGCAACAATAACATTAGTAATATTAAAATTTCAGAGTTTACAAACATTAGAGAATTTTTTAAATTAATTTCGTATAATTATTCAACCGAGGTGAAACATCTAGTTAGCAAAATCATGAAGGTACAATGTGAGGCTCTAAAATGCACGTGCCAATTAAAGTTTTTATTAGAGTGTCGAGACAAAGACATTGTGCCAAAACATATTTCCAGGATGGGCGTGTGTAGATACTTTTACAGTAAATTTGCGACTAGAAAATACCAAAATTGTATAAAGAATTTACAAAAGAAGCTTTTAAAATTAGAGATAATAGACTGTAATATACACAAAACTTTTTTAAACAAAACAATATTGTACACTGTCAGTAGCATTAAGAGTTTGACTTCCGAGCACTTTTCTGGGTTAGTTTTAGATTTTTCCGAAAATTCCTTAAAAGCTTACAAAAATAAATTAAATTATAACTACAGGAGAAAAATATCCGATCTGCTTGTAGTACATTCACGCTCTCATGGATATGACCTCCCGGTCCGTCCGCATGGCAACACTTCGAATCCTCGTAGTCTGAAGGAAAACATTAGTAGTTTTGACTATAATTTTAACCATGCGGAGATTTTAAAATTGAGAGAAAAATGGCTTGTGAATACTGATTCGCAGCTTCCGGATTTTGTGAAGAAGGTTATGTCCATGGGAGATAAATTCAATTTTAATACAGAATTTCAATTTAAACAAGCTATTGAGATTTTTAAAAGCCTGGAGAATGTATACGCGTTCAATCGAAGCATAGACGGAGGACTACGTGATGGAGTCATTTCTATATTAAGGGGTTATGCCTGAGTTAAACCTGAAAAAAATAAATAATCAGTTAATAGGCAATAAAAAATTATACATAAGTAGTATCATAAAAAATCTTTTTGGTAGTTCAAATATACATATTTATTGTAATTTTGCATATTTTTAGAATATGATATATCTATACTTACTGCTTAAACAATCCCATGTGTGAAGCACTAAATTTCAGTACTTTTTCTCCTTTACCGCATGATTTCTCATCATCCGGGTGACAAATCCAAGCCAAACTGGATGAAATTTCTTCTAAATGTGCCTCTCCTCAGCATGAGCGGAAGACTTTTCTGAAAAATACAAATTTTCAATAATTAGTAACAAATAAGTTATAATATAAGTAATTATAGTGAATGAATACGTATGTTTACATACATAACATTCACTTTTAACTTATCTTGGCCAATTTGGCTCCGCTTAGGCTGTGAAGAAGGGTTTCCTGGAGCTGTATAAAAAATTTCAGCCTAATTGGAGTTATGGATCCTGAGAAATCCTGCGGTAACTGACCTAAAATCATAAAAATTCAAAATTTGAGAAAATATCATTTAAAGTTTTACGTAACATTTAATTATATAAAATGTACTTATAATTTTTTTCCACACCTGGACCTTTTTTAAATGAATAATAGGGATGTCCTGGTCATCTTTGTACGGTTTGGGCATGATCCAAAAATTGTACTCGTGTCCAATCCTCTGAAAATGGCAAAATGAAAAATTAAAATAAAAAGTAATTTTTCTCATTTTCAAACATTTTTATAATTAACCTATAAAAATGTTTTTATTGTTAAAAAATAAGTTTATATACTTACATCTTATGAAAAAAGAGCAGCACTACCATTGTGTACCAAGATTCAGGTTAGAAAAATCCAGATGAGCCTGATGGTAAGGAAGCAGAAAGCAAGCAGACAGCTCTAATCAGCTGTTTAGCTTGCATTCTGTGACCTACATTCCATTCAGCTACAGACTGCTACAAAGCTGAAGCTGTTTGTGTATGTCAAAAGTGTTTGAATTTAAAATTTAAAAAACAATAAAAAAAGATGAAAAAAAAACATGAAAAAAAATGAGAAGAAAGGAAAAAATTGTGATTTTGTTTCGAGTGTTTTGGAGTGAAATGCATTTATGTTTATATGTGAGGTTGTGTATGGTGTGTGAGTTTTTTTGTGTAATGTGTAGATGCATTCAATATGCTCCAGCTCTGTAGAAGTCTTCATCCTGATGGCTTCTTCTCCTTCTGGCTTGACGTGCTTCTAGGGTGGACTCCAACTCTCGTTTGCTGGACAATTGAAGCCTCTCCTCATCTTGAGTCTTGGCCCAGTTGACTGCAGAGGATCCTGGTGCAAGGCCAAATTTCTTCATGACCTCAAGCATTCCTGCTTTGCCGTCATTGAAGATGGTGACTGCAATATAAACACCAATTTCAAGGACTATCAGACCACTGAAACTGGGCTTGGGGATGAGTTTCCAAATCGAGTGATTGAAACTTTCATTGGAGTTTTGCGTGAAACCTCCAATGCATCTCTCAAGCAAGTCCAGTTTCGTCAAGTCTTGATAAATGGGTTCAATTGCATCCATGACTGCAGCAGGAATGCTATCCCCACGATGAAATTTCTTCAAGTTGTTGTTTGCCTTGGCTTTCTGCCACTTACACCAAGATTTGGATCCCTGTGGACAAAGGTGGTGAGTGGGGTGTTCATCTGTTGATTTTTTATGATGAAATGTTGCCCAGATAGCGTTGGACATTTCCTCAACAGAATTACTATGGCCTCTGATGGCATTGCCATAGTACTTCGTCAACTGATCAATCCTTTGAGCAGTTAGACGGTTTCTTCCACCGATGCCCAAGCCATCTGAGAGCTTCTGTCCAGCTAAGCTTTTCTTCAAGTTTCGGAGTCTCGTTCCCATCCTCTTCTGAACGTGTCCCACACATTCTTTCTTGTTGATGGTAAAATCTTCATAGTGCTTGGCATCGGAAAATGCCTTGAAGACCCCGGAATCTCCGTCTCCAATGTAATTTCTATATCTGACCCCATGAATGGACTCCGATCTCTTGAACATCTCGACTACACTATCCACTTCCATCTTGCCAGAGCTTCCTTCGTGATTGGCAGAACATTTTCCTTGGTGGGCTTCATACCATTCCTCGTACTCTGTTGTATCCTCTTTTGGGTGCTTTTCACAAGCCAGGCAAAACGATTGCTTTGGAGCAACATCGATCACCTTTCCATTGGCATGGCGTATCAATGTTGAAACACCTTGTAGGGAAGAGTGGCCTCGTTTCCTCCAACTACCATCGCCTGACACTGTTTCGTGGTCATCGTCTTGATCTATACCACTGCAATCTTCCTGCATAGCTGCTCGCATCGACTTCTGAGCTATACTTTTGCTTGCATCGTTCAAGTCTTGATTGATTTTATCAAAATTACTATGGGAGATTGGAGTAGAAAAATCCATTACTCCGCATAAAGTGCTCAAACCAGCATGTCCATGACCAAGACTTCTCATGGCTAGAACTGCTCGTCTGTTCACTTCGTAAGCATTACTCTGTTTCCCTATTTTTCTGCAGGAGTCGATGAAAGCAACTGCATTACATGAAGTACAGGTGATGGATAGTTTGCTACCAAGACCTCGTACATCAAGTTCTGCAAATCTAACGCATCCACCACAAGCTTTACAGGCCAGAAATTGCTGTAATCCTGGCAGAAGCAATGAAATGTCGAAAATTCTATTTTGAACCGCACTAGGTTCTAAATATTTAGATTTTAATTTTTGCCTAGACCTAGACACAGTAATTTCTGGCTGTGTAAATGGTACTGAAGTACCTGGTAGAGCTTGTGCAGCAGGTCTTGGACTCCGTGCCCTGGATGTTGAAGGTGGATGCGTATCAGGCGTAGGTCCTGAAGTGGTTGCTGTGGCTCGTCCTGGTTGTAAAGATGTTGGTCCTGATCCTGATCCTGATCCTGAAACTTCCTTTTGTTGTTTGCGTTGAAAAACATGAGCTCTTCTCTTTCTTCTTCCCAATCTTCCTTTTTTATCTGATGATCCTGGTACTCTGTTTCTCTTGTCTGGATTCATTTTGAACACCACTTTACACTTTTATCTGTACTTTCTTGCTATCAATATTATAAAATTAATTATTTAATAATATTGAGCAAAGCAGAAAAAAGTATACATTCAAAGCAAGTGGTATTGCTACTGAACTGTATGGTAAAACAGATATCTAGACGAATAACCTTTTCGAACAAGCATCATACCGCCCGGTCGGTATGCGCGAAATTCAAAATTCGCGATATTCAAAACTTTATTTGTTAGTGAATACTTGTGCCTTTTTGATGTTTTACAAAGCACGATATATAAGCACATGTTTTTTTTTTATAAATGTTCAATATAAATAAAGAAAAAAGAGTAAATACAAGAATTTTTTAATTTTTTAATTTTTTATTATCAATATCTTTTTAACAGTATTTATTGCAAAATAAATATTTTTATTGTATTTTATATACAAATATCATATATATATCATATATTAGAAGCGTTAAAAGTGCGAAAAAATCATGTTCACTTATATAGCACTAAAAAATAAAAACGCGGAAATTACAGTTTTTTTAAAAAAAAGCTATTTGCATGCTTTCCGTTTTTGGTCCGTAGCTTTGAGCCAAATTTTTTTTGGACAAAAGGGACTTCAGCATCGTATTCTACGGACAATTTCCTATAAAAAAAGTCAATAAAAAAACATCGATTTTTTCAAGATTCTAACTCAGGCATAACCCCTTAAATTCACAGATTAAAAATAAGACGCATGGGCCTTATCATGAACGAATTATGTCATATAATATTAGACGTACAAAACAGTATTTAAAAAACAATCCCGATCTATTTTTCACTAGAGCAGATAAGGGCAATGCTACGGTAGTGGTGGATCGAAACGTGTACATCTCGAAGGTTAATGAGGCCCTCAGCGACGAGAGATACTATAGACTGGTTAAAGTAAACCCTGCTGCAGAGATAAAAAAGCGGATAAAAAAACTCATTGACCTTTGGAGTACACGGGGCGTTCTTGAGTGCGACGAGGCTTTTAGAGGTCTTTCTTCCAAGGGCATCGAGCACACATCGCTGCCGAAAGCTTATGGCCTAATAAAAATCCATAAACCGGACAACCCCGTAAGAATTATAGTTTCAGCAATTAATAACCCCACTTATTTTCTTGATAAATGCATATCCGTCTTATTAACAAAACATTTTCCTTTACCAGCTTCTCATATAAAAAATAGTACACAATTAAAAAGTAATCTCACTAATTTGAATATTTCTGATCAGCACTGTTTTGTGTCCTTCGACGTTGTTTCATTGTTTTCGAGTTTGCCAAAAGATGCGATTATACTGTCGATCGAAAAGAGATGGAAATGCCTCTCCTGTATGAATTGTATGTCGAAGAGTGAATTTATAGATGGTATAAAAATTCTTCTCGACTGTACGTATCTTGTTTTCGATGGCAAATTTTATAAACAAGTCTCAGGCGCTCCGATGGGATTCTGCTCGAGCCCTGTTTTTGCAAATATGGTTCTGGAGGATCTCGAGGAACATTGTCTGGGTATTGCAAAATCTAGCGTTCGACTTTTTTACAGATACGTGGATGACTGTCTTTTGGTTTTGGATAGAGAAAAGATTGAATTTGTTTTATCTATATTTAACAGCTATAATAATTCCCTTCAATTTACTCACGAAATTGAAGTTAACAATAGTATAAATTTTCTCGATATCTCTATTTTTCATGATTCAAGTGGTCACATTTTTATTAATTGGTTTCAAAAAAATACAGCTTCATCAAGATACATAAATTATTTCTCTCACCACCCAAAAAACCAGAAGATAGCAATAATGTATAATTTATTTGATAGGGCGATATTGTTGTCCGATCCGCAGTTTCACTGTGAAAATATCGAAAAAGCGAAAAAAATTCTCATAGCTAATGACTATCCTCCAGATTTCATAGAAAAATTTAGTAAAAAACGGATTGCTCGTAACCTGAGCCTTTCAAGGGCCACGTTGGAAGGTGTAGTTGAAAGCAATGCACACTCACATAGTATTAATAACAATAATTCTAACTCCAGAAAAGGATACGCGATGTTCCCCTATTATGAAGGGTTTAACGATAAATTAAAGTCGGCGTTGAAAAGAAATGATATGAGTTTGATTAATAGTGTTACTGATAAGTTCAATAAATTTATAAAACTTGGGAAAGATCCTACTGCTGTGGGAGACACAAGAAATGTTGTATATAAAATCGATTGCTCCGATTGCGAATCTACGTACATCGGAGAAACGTATCGGCCGTTAAAAACTAGGCAATACGAACATAAAAGATATATAGAGAAAAGGGATCTTAACTCCCCTCTCGCGGTACATGCATTGGAGACAGGACACAATTTTGATTTTAACAATATTAAAATAATAGATAGAGAACCGTCTATGTTCCGTAGACGGTTCTCAGAAATGCTACATATTCAGTTTTTCGATGGCACACTTAATAGGGCTGAGTTATAAAAATGTTATATCAAACCTAAAAAATAGTCCGAATAAATTTTAATTGTAAATAATGTGATTGCGGAGGCTCGGTGGCGAGCGGACTGTATCAGGATCTTAGCATGCAGTGAGAGGTGGCATACCGCCTCGCGCTCTCTTCATCTCAACCAACACATGTTCAATAGTGATTGGCTGGCGAGCCGGAGCGGAACAGCCCAGTGGGAGGTCGGGGAGACCGGGTTGCCGTGGCAACGCGCCGTCCATACTGTATACTATATAGTCATATAGTCTTGGCAGGAGCGTTTCTTGCGATGCGGCGCGGGCCCCCCGCTCTGCTACTTGAGTATTAGCGTGCCACCTCTATTGTGTTATTCGTTCTTGGTATACGGATGAAGCTCGAGGTATCCGTTGCCGATGTGGTTTGCATTATATTTTATACAACAATTCTAAGTATTGGTACAGCATCGAATGTATGTATTGCGCAATATATATTGCCCGATTTTCGTCGAGACATTAGTTGATGTCCTGCCTCGACCGGTGCCGCATTACCATCTTATGGCACCGGTGAATCCGTTCTGTTTTAATAAAATTCTCGAGTCTTAGGCCGTAAGTTATTGTTAAATTTTGTAATAGTTCTTTTGTAAACTTTGGTTTAATTTTCTAAATTTAAATTTATAGCGTCATATGCGATTTATCCTTTTTCTGGTCCGTTTCTAATAATGTAAAACACGAAAGTTGTTTTGCATATTAGGTAATTATTTCAATATTTCTAATTTCAATTTCACTTATTTTTAATATTATAATTGTAATAAAACCTTGTAATTAAACCATTATACAGCCACTGAAGAGGGGATAAAAATATCCCGAAACGTTTGGCAATTTTAAATAAACAACTTGGCTCGAAGAGACGCATCAATTTTTACTCCACACTATTCCATCATCGAGCGATAGAGTCATTATTAAACAAATAACATAAAACTGTTCGCTGTTATGTCGCATTTAATCGGATTCCCTTGTAGGAGACTCAATGCTCCGCATCTAGGGCTTTCCGGAGCGCCAGCGCTTCTCTGTATGCTTCTGCTAGCTAGGAGACTTAATGCTCCTTCTAGCTCCAGCTTCAGAGAAAGAGTGAGCTCTTCCCGGAAAGACGCGCCCTTTTATACAGGTGAGCGTTACTGCTCCGACGCTGAAGCAGCGAGTTACCCCGCCCGTCGCCCCAGCGCAAGCATCCCTATAGATATACTAAAGCACGTGAAATCTTAATTTACATGTTTTATCGCTCTGAACAATTAATTTTCGCAAAACTAATAACACATGAATGTTTATCGATGCTCAATTAACAATAACTAATGATTTGTTGCTTATGACAAGCTCTAGTGAACAAAATAACTCGCATACAAATATGCTAGACGCGAGACTCTAACTCTTCTATTATTGTTATAACAATGTTAATTAATGATTTATGGTATAAACTATACATGAGTCGAAAGCTGATGAACTAACGATCATGTACGTTACAAATTTATATGGCAAAATTGCCTCAGAAAATAATATTTGGGATGTGAAGTGTCTACTTCGTACATATTTGACAAGTTTATATATAAAGTGTGAAACATATAATCTCGGCTCGTGGGGCAAACTTAGCGGCTTCTCGCGCGCGGGCTGTGTTTTTCTTCAATCTTGCAACAATGTTTTTCTAATGAAAATTATTGCATCTCAACCGGGTTTTTTGCGTTTTACATAGTTTTTTAATCGCAGAATCTCATACGAGCATTTATTTTTAGAAATTTATTGTTTAAAGTTGGCGTCGTGTCCCGTACATTACATACGGCAAAACGGCAAGCCAACTTGTAACTCGAATAAAAAATATAATTGAATTAATAACTGATAAAATAATGTTATACACATGACCGTATGCATGTTAACTTCATGCATATGACTTCATTTAATTGAAAAATGCTTTAAATACAAAATTTTAATAAGAAATAGGGTCCGTGGACGTTGCAACACTTTAGTTGTTAATCGATTAACTCGGCAACTAAAGCTGCTATTGAAATAAATTTTTGTTTTATTTAACGTGTTTTTTCCTCAGCTTCAACGCCATGTTAACTAAATTGTCATCAGTGCAATGCGAACGCCCGAAAGCTAAAAAATCCTTTTTCTGTTACTTATACAACTTTTACACGCATATATCATGCACATACAAACATGAAAATAATTATTTGTTCAATACATGTTTATGAAGGTTGTGTAAATGTTGTGTATGTAGCAGAAAAACGATTTTTTTAGAAATCATGGCAATTTCGGGTGTTTGCATTGCACTGTGTGACGTTGTCTCGACTACTCTTGGGAGAATATTCCCGCGAGGAGACTTCCCGAGGACTACGCACTATTATTTCTCTAATCCGGATCTCGGAGGAGGTTAGCGAGGATCTCCGCTTCGGGAATGGCACGGATGTTCAGGGTTTCCAGTCAATCACACACAGAGATTCGTTAAATATGTTTATTGAATCGCCTTCTTAATTTTTCACAAAGTTGTATTTTCGCGATCACGTCTCCCGGCTACACGCTCTCCCGTCGTCACCGCCACCGGCACCCACTAGCTTTCTCTCTCTCTCACTCTCTCTCTCTCTCTCTCTCTCTCTCTCTCTCCGTTCGCTCGCACAGTCACTCGTTCCGTACGGCGTCGCGCGCTCGGCTTCGACCGTGCTGCACGTCGTTCCCCCTCTCTGCGCTCTCGCTTCGGCCTGTTCGACGATCCGCCGCTCACGGCCCCGTTCCGGGAATCGCGAGCGCTCTCGCCGCAACCGGCGTGGCTCGGCGCGAAGCACACAAAGCTTTCGCCGCGCGGCTTTTGGCGCGGGTTTTCTCGCTCGCTTATCCGGTCCGCGGGTTGCAATCTCTCTCACACCCTGGACGCGCTCTCTTTCCCCCGAACTCGCCCGCGAAAACACACACACACTCAGCGCGTCTCTCAACACCGTCCGGCCCTGTCCACGCACTCTTTCGCAATCACGCTCGGACTTCCGTCTCCCGATCGGCAGCGTATTCTTCAGCAACTTACCACGCTCTCTCTCCCTAGGTCGCACTGGCAACTTCGGCTCTCTCTCGTCCGGCGCTCGACCCACGCTGCGGCGTTCACCTCTTCGGAGAAGCTGGGACCTCAGCCTGGCCCACGCTCGTCCGTTTGATGGCTCTTGCTCCCTGTGGTCGCTGAACGTCGTCCGGTTGAGTCCTCGTCGTTGCTATGGCGTCCTCTCGTTCACCCAGGAGGCAAGCTCCCACTCACTGCGCTTCTTCTCGCCTGATCACCCGCTACGCCACTCTCGCCGATCTCCACGCTCACTCGCACACAAAGGAACTCGGAAAACCCTGAACTTTCGCACGGAGCGATGTACTCTCGAACACGGCCGATTTCTTTCTCCTCTCTTTCTCTCCGCGCGCCACTATCGTGATGCCCGTACGCTCGCTCTCGTCCAATCAGCGCCCTCCCTACAGCCCTTCCCTTGCGGCCGCTCGCCATCTATGCCATGGGGCTATGTGCGCTGTCGAAC
The DNA here is from genome assembly GCA_018906965.1 of Philotrypesis tridentata. Lineage (NCBI taxonomy): Eukaryota > Metazoa > Arthropoda > Insecta > Hymenoptera > Pteromalidae > Philotrypesis > Philotrypesis tridentata. Next base: position 91,516 of record JACCIB010000621.1, read on the forward strand.
TTCTCCCGCCCCCTTCTTCGTCTCTTACATCCGTCCGGCGCTCTCATGCTCGCTCGACAATCTTCGCCGTGCCTGTTGCAACAGGCTTACAATCTGTATACGTTTGCACGGGTTGCCGCTGTCTCCGATGCTTTCTCCGGCGCTTCTCTCTTCTTTCCTCTTCTTTGATGCTTTCTCCGGCACTCTCATGTGGCACTCAAACACACATAAATAGGAGGGAATTAGTATTTGCAAAACGCAAATACTAGCTGGCACGGGGGAAGGCTTGCGTGATTCAGCGACGAACTCACTTCGTCGCAACTGATGACAATTTAGTTAACGTGGCGATAAAAAACTATTTATTGCTAAAAATATTGTTAAATATTAATTTTTTAAAAAATTCTTTTTAGCGTTTATTAAGTACATCATAAGCTGTCGATTAAAGGCGGTTGGATCCGGTTATCGTTCCATGGGTAATTTGGAAATGAATTTAAAATATTAGGGTAAATAATTTTGCAATAAGACGTCATTTTGAAATATCGAGATCGGACACCGATTATTACGTTGTACCTAGTAAATGTTATATTTTAGAGTTTATCCAATGTAAATAATCTTTTTTTTGGAAAAAGTGTGACAATATCAAAAATCGAAAAAGAAAATGTTTTATTGAATAATTTAACCATGAAAAAAGTTAATTTAGCATTCGAGAATGTATATTTCTTATTGGAAATTCAATTCTGAAGAACTCTTACCCCTACCTTTTTTGCATAAAATGAGTGGCAGAAGAATTATTCACGAAAAACTGAAAAAAGTGCTTTTTTGAAGTTTATTTTGCAATAATAACAATGTTCCTCATCAGGTCCGAAGTCAAGAATTTAAGGTTACTTTCAGTAGGTTATGACTAACATATTTTGACAATAAAAATAAGTCTAGAAGAAAGTGGCCGATATCCCACTATTGTACTCCCAACCCCGGACTATAATGTAAGATAAGAAGATTGTAAAATTAAAAAGAGAGTTATTTTGTTATTCGATTTTGTTTAAAAGATCCTGTAGAAGGTACAGAAAGTCTAGAAAAAATTTGAGACCATTTATATAAAATTTATTGAATGTTGAATATTATCGAACTATCGATTTTAACAATTGATTTGTGCAAAAACTATTTTGGGTTTGCGAATTCATTTGAAACATGTCAGTTACTACATAAACTAAAATTATTATTAGCAAGTAGAAACATTTATCGAACCTGCATGTTCTTTGAACAATGTTACTGTTTTTTTATTGATTTTAACTACTATTAATGTTCAAATTGAAATTTCCGATTCCGAAACACAATTTTAATAAGAAAATTAAAAAAAAATCCAAAAATTTTCTTGGTATTATTTCATCCGACGCTTCGTTACCCAGCTATTGAAAATTACCCGCGCGAATACCAGTTCTTTCCGAAAATCGCTGTTTTAAATAAATTTCCCATTGTTTTTCGCACGTAGCAGGTCGATATTCGCATTCTACACCAGTTTTGATAGATCCAAAAAAAATCTGCTTTACATCAAGCAACATCCACCTACCTATTTCTTTTCTCCTAGCACGACTATCTATAAATTATTAGAATTTTTCTGTTAGGATATGAATATTTCTTGTGATGGAGAGTCTGAAGATGAGCTTGTTGGTTCAGGTGTCGATGATGAATTGAATGTGAAAGTAGATGCTGAAGAAGATGGAAGTCATAATTCAGATGAATATGAAGAAGAATATATTCCCACGATCAAGTACGGAAGATAATAGCCAAGCAGAGAACGGACACAGTATTCACTGCTGATTTTGGGCCAAACATCCCAGATAATATGAAATCTCCGTGAGACAATTTCTTATGTCTCTTTTCTGATGATATTTTAAATTTATTAGTTGAGCAAACCAGTTCTTATAAACAGAAAAAATCACAGAATTGGCAATTGATAGAGAAAAGTGAATTACTGATTTTTTTAAGGATCAATATTCTAATATGATATCTATTCTAATACGAATAAAAAAAGTTGCCTTCATGCGGAGATTATTGGTCTTTGTTGAGTGTTTTGATGTGTGTTGTTCGTTTTGGATTCATATTGGGTAATTTAAATATATTTGGTAGTAGCAGAGAACCTAAAAAAGGTGAGCCAAATTACGATATGTTGGATAAGTTGAGGCCACTACTGAATACACTTGGAGAAATATCAGTCGATTGATGAATCTATGATAAAATACAAAGGTCGAAGTAGCGTAAAGCAATACTTGCTAGCTAAGCCAATAAGAAGTGGATATAAATGTTGGGTTCATGCAGATGAATCTAGTTATGTTTGCGAATTTTAAGTTTATACCGATAAAACAGAAAGTTCAGAGAAATATTTAGGATCAGGAGTTGTGAAGGATTTGACTCAAGAACTCGTTGGTAAAAATAATCAAGGGGCGCGGTAGCGCCTCGATGGCAAGTATAAGGTACGTCAGTACGTACGCCGCCGTCGGGTGCTAGCCAGACACTATATACGTTGAATTGGCCCTGTTGGAAACTTGTCGTTCAGTTTTCTTGACATCGACAGCTTTGTTTCTCACACATGAGCACTTAAATGAAAGCTTGCGAAAAAACTAACAAAATCACATCAGGATCATATATTGTGAAATTGCCTGTATCAAAAGTTATTGTGAAGTGAAAGTTCGGACCCCTCATTTCTTTTCGCGAGAGAAAACTGAACAATTAATGTAATTCCGGTTACGTCAGAGCTACGTACTTCCGTAATATATATAGATCATCATGCATATATATTATACTTATACACGTAGTATTGCATATTTCTCTATCTATACAGTTATTTCATTATATTAATCAAAGTTAATTTTTCAACTCTCGATATCCCTTATGTGGTGAAAATTCAGAGTGCTTATTCTAAAAGTCTATTTTCATTATGTAAATTAAAGTCAAACTTTCAATAATAATGTAAATAATATTCTAGCAGGTTTATTGTGTACGTTTATTACTTTTCCCTTAGTAAAGGTTGATAAGAAATGTGATTATAATGCAATGATTAAAAAGGTATTTCTAATTAGTTCAACAAATAATTATGTTAATATATGTGTCTTCTTTTACCTCGTAAATGAGTGAATCACAGACACTGAAAGAACATGATGCTTATACAAGAAGCTGAATAACTTGAAATTTTCATCTATCTACATCAATATGAATGCGTAAACATCTTTGCTTGAAGGATCTGTTGGACAGACTACCATTTCTTTAGTGTTTCTTCTTTATACCGTCGATTTTACATAAATTTCAATTTTAATATAGCAAAAGAAAGTTATGATATCAATAAAGAAATTGGCAAGTTTTTGTTATAAGAAGCAATTGAGTTGATATAAATAAATAATTGTTTAAATCGGAGAAGGATTATAAATATATATGTATTCATCATTATAAACACTCGACCAAATTGTGACATGTGAAAAGGTGGATAGCCTGTGAAAAGATACTGTCGGTAGAATTGTGGGAATAACTGCGATTGCCGCCACGTCCTGCGCATTCCAGCTGACGTTTAATGACTGATCACTCTTACGCCGTATTTAGTGTGGGAGGTTAGGTCACCGTACTTTCGGTAAATAGAGCGTTCCGTGACCGGTCACAAACATGCGCAAAGCATAGCACTAATTCGATATTATTCAAAGTTCAATAGTATCCGAGTGTACATATAGGAATGATGTTCTTACATGACATTATCACATGAAAAATGTGCCCATAATATATTACAGGATTGTTTCACATTATGAAAACTTTTTCGATTATTTATGGAAGCAACGAGCGGATGTACAATCTACTCTACTTAGTAATTCAGTAAATTGCTATCCTTATTTCAAGAAAAATCTATGTCCAAGACGATCATTTGCAATTAAATATAAGATTTAATTCATACAAAAAATCGATCCCACATTTAAAAAAAACAGTAACAAATTCTAGCATGTAGAACGCAATTTTTTTATGGAAAAACTTGCCGTCCCGTCCTATAATCGATACCGATGGGTACTATCTTAAAATTGTGCATGGTTATCCAAAGTAATTTGTTGTTAACAAAACACTGTTAGAAAATCTCGTATCGGATTTTTCATTCTACATGTATTTACTACTATTCTTAACCAATTTTTGAAGAATTCAAACTTCATCTTGTAATCATTGTAAACACAATTTTTGGTTATTTGTATTTGTATGCATGTTTCAGAAAAGTATGTTATTATTATCGAATGGTTACAAGATGTTCAATAAAAATAATTATTATTATGTATTACAAATTGTTATAAAATAAATTTCTATGATTAAAGTTCGGAAATCAATCAAGCTAACAAATATTAAATTAACATTTATGTTTATATTTTAGTTTTATATCCATACTTAATAAAAAAATAGAACTACAATTTTTATTTGAGGCTATCGTTCTCACAGTTTAACATAATATTATATTATACATAAATATTATATATAAACATATATTATAAGTATATTAAAAATTTTATGAGATTGTTGATTACACTGACATTTAGTAGTCCATCGGTATCTATTATAGGACGGGACGGCAAGTTTTTCCATAAAAAAAATTGCGTTCTACATGCTAGAATTTGTTACTGTTTTTTTTAAATGTGGGATCGATTTTTTGTATGAATTAAATCTTATATTTAATTGCAAATGATCGTCTTGGACATAGATTTTTCTTGAAATAAGGATAGCAATTTACTGAATTACTAAGTAGAGTAGATTGTACATCCGCTCGTTGCTTCCATAAATAATCGAAAAAGTTTTCATAATGTGAAACAATCCTGTAATATATTATGGGCACATTTTTCATGTGATAATGTCATGTAAGAACATCATTCCTATATGTACACTCGGATACTATTGAACTTTGAATAATATCGAATTAGTGCTATGCTTTGCGCATGTTTGTGACCGGTCACGGAACGCTCTATTTACCGAAAGTACGGTGACCTAACCTCCCACACTAAATACGGCGTAAGAGTGATCAGTCATTAAACGTCAGCTGGAATGCGCAGGACGTGGCGGCAATCGCAGTTATTCCCACAATTCTACCGACAGTATCTTTTCACAGGCTATCCACCTTTTCACATGTCACAATTTGGTCGAGTGTTTATAATGATGAATACATATATATTTATAATCCTTCTCCGATTTAAACAATTATTTATTTATATCAACTCAATTGCTTCTTATAACAAAAACTTGCCAATTTCTTTATTGATATCATAACTTTCTTTTGCTATATTAAAATTGAAATTTATGTAAAATCGACGGTATAAAGAAGAAACACTAAAGAAACGGTAGTCTGTCCAACAGATCCTTCAAGCAAAGATGTTTACGCATTCATATTGATGTAGATAGATGAAAATTTCAAGTTATTCAGCTTCTTGTATAAGCATCATGTTCTTTCAGTGTCTGTGATTCACTCATTTACGAGGTAAAAGAAGACACATATATTAACATAATTATTTGTTGAACTAATTAGAAATACCTTTTTAATCATTGCATTATAATCACATTTCTTATCAACCTTTACTAAGGGAAAAGTAATAAACGTACACAATAAACCTGCTAGAATATTATTTACATTATTATTGAAAGTTTGACTTTAATTTACATAATGAAAATAGACTTTTAGAATAAGCACTCTGAATTTTCACCACATAAGGGATATCGAGAGTTGAAAAATTAACTTTGATTAATATAATGAAATAACTGTATAGATAGAGAAAACACTTAGAATTTTTGTGACATTGAGATATCAAGAGTTGCGAAATTAATCTTCAAGTTTTACATGAAGAAACGACCTTATACTTGCCAGCCTTTTACCTTGAAAAGGTTTTTTTTTTGGGGGGGGGGGGGAGATTTCACTACTTTTAAAAAGTATGTAATACCTAAATTACAAAGAATAGTTAACATCAACTGAATAAGTTATAAATTTAAAAATTAATGTGTATATGCTCACTGAAGATGGCCGCGGCAGTGGTACTAGTATTTGTCACTAGCGCCCTAGTTCTAAAAGTGTGCGCGCGTGCTCAGTCTGTGGCGTCGGTAAGTCACTCTGTAGTCCTGGGGTTATCGACGTTACGTCTGCTATACCGTCAGTGTTTAACCTCTCGCGTGATTAACTTTGTCGCTGCTAAAGTATTTTAAAATTGTTGCTACGGGATCGAAACTCGTACGCAGGAGCAACTATGGATGGTCAGCTACTCCGAGGAGTGATTTCTTTTGGGACTTGTACACTGTGGTGATGGGAAACTTGTGCTTTCCCTTGGTCGATCATTGCTGTTTGGAGTCAGATAAGTTATTTTTTTTATTTAAATTATTGAGACTTTTTGTTGATTTAAAGCACTGGTGCTTTGTTAAAAGAATTTTGTCTTTTTGTTTTCAGGTCACTGGGTCAATGCTGCTTCGAAATTTGTGTGTTACGTCTTAAGAAGATTTTGACGTCTCCCCTGGAATGGCATGCCGAAGCTAGTGCACAAGTTTTCGTTAAAGTTTTTTGTAGTGAGAAGTACAACAGTGTTGTAGAGTGTTTTAATAAACATATTTAATTAATTTACATGACTTGACCAGTGCTTTTGACTTTTTGTAGTTTTTAAATTATGTATATGTGTGAATAAGTGTAAATCACTATGGTGTTTTTCAATAATTATTGTGTGAATTTGTGGATCTCAAGTGTGATTTGTCGAGAACAAGCAAAAAATGGTATAGTTATTTTCACTTTTTTTCCTACACATAATAATTTAATAATAATTCACATGATAATATAATTCACATAATGTATATGATAATTCACATAATAATTTAATTTATGTTAAAGTGTTTTGTGTTGTTTGGCTCTGTTTCCCTGGATTTGAATGGACTTATTGGTGTATGTTTATGTCAGACCTATCTGATTGAGTTCGTCTTTTGGAGCAAAGGCCGTCTCTTTCAGATTGCTCTTCCTGGGTTCGACTAAGTTTTGATGTGTAAATAGTGGGTCTCAATAATTGTGCACATTGAATTTAGTTTGTGTGTTGGCTTAATTATTTGTTTTATTGCCTATGGAATTGATAATGACTTTTGCCGACCAAGTTTTGTTTGTGCATGAATAGAGGAATACTTATGAACTCAGTGCTTCATGCAAGTGCGTTGCTTTAATTTTTTTAAATTATTGTTTGAAAGCTTTATTTGTGGGTCCAATATGGGATATTAATAATGCTTTTGGGGTGCCTGTCTATTAAGTTAACTATTTGCTTGTTTTGTTATTTGACAGACTCCTATGCTAAACTACTCTGTGGTACGTTAAACTATTTATATTGAGTTTGGGGTATGTGAAAAAGGCATTGGAAGTGCAAACTGTGAATCTTTCAACGTCTTTTATCTTGGTACACTGTGTTGAATTACGTTCAATGTTTTCTATTATTATTTACACTCTGTATTATAGCTGACAACCTAATTTACTATCATCGTTAAATATTTATTCATCACAGCCATAAAATTTATATATACTGAATTTACTGCTAAACCATAATATCAAAGAAAGTATAAAATATATATCTGTGGCTTACAGGAAGAACCACTTAAGTGACATTTTTCGAAAAATTTTTTTATGTCGAATTCGAGGTGCTCTTAGTACCCTTTTTCATTGTACAATAGTAGGATTTCCGAAATGCACAAATATTTTAAATGCCAGCCGATTGCATAATCACTTAACTGCGTCTCTCGCAAAAATATTACCGCAGAACCACTTAAGTGCACTCGTTTTTTTTATTTTTGTGCGAGATACACCGTGTGGAGTACATTAAAGCGGTATAATATATATCTAATTACCTATACCGATGTATTCGTCGGTTTTTTTAAATTAAAAAAGAAATTTTTAACGTTTTTAAATTTTTCAAAAATTGTCAATTTGCAAAAACAAAAAAATTACTGGAATCGCTCTGATAAAATTCATACGTATTCCTTTGCTGATTCTAAGAACTTATTACTCTTGAAAATTTTTTCCAAAAGTTTGTGGTTTCTGAATAAAAAATTCGTAAAAGTCTTCATATACACTTAAACAACTTAGAAACTTTCATGCATGAGCGATGCATATTCTTGACACTTCACTAGCTTCTCACAATACAAGACAATTTTTTCCTTATATAAACTGAATATTCTCTGAACCAAGAAAATAAAACACTTTTACTATCTATTCATAAGAATTCTTTTCGACGTACAGCCTCAGAGTCTATCTCCCAGGAGACGATAGGAAAAGTTAACATAAGCATTTCCACAATTGTAGAAACTTTCTTGCGTGGAGGATTGAATATAATCCTAACACTTAACCAACTTGTCACATCACAAGAAAATTATATAAACAGGAAATTCTGTATAAATTTTCTTTGATTCTTGGACGATGAAAATACAATACTTTCACTAGCTTCTCATCAGGATCCCTTTCGACGAATAGCCTGAGAGTCTTCCTCCCAGGAGACAATAGAAAAAAATTATACATCCACTTCAAGAATGTAGAAACTTGCTTGAAAGGTGAACCCAGGAAACGATAGAAAAAGTTACATATTCACTTCAACAACGTAAACTTTCTTGAAAGATGAATTCTTAACACTTTACTAGCTGCCACATCACAGAATAGTTATTTCTTTATATAATCTAATAGTAAAAAAACCTGAAAAATAAAAGGATATATTTTAACAAAGAATCAGTTCATGAATCTTTCATGTATTGTATATAATTTTAGACATTTACTTTTTAGCACTTTTTTCAACTTCACATAATAATTGTTTGGATAATACTTTTCATAAGTTTATTCTCGTTTAAAATAACACAATCACTTTCTGCATACATATTTTTTCAACTAAATGTCCGTCTAAGTATATTGATAGCTGGGCTTCAGACCACGAGTCTCACAATTTTCCTTATTTTTTCAACTAAATGTCCGTCTAAGTATTAAGATAGCTGGGCTTCAAACCACGAGTCTCACATTTTTCCTTATTATTTCAACTGAATGTCCGTCTAAGTATTAAGATAGCTGGGCTTCAAACCACGAGTCTCACATTTTTCCTTATTTTCACAAAGTTTACAGGTATTATTATTATAATATACAGATTAAACGGCATAACCTGTTCAAATAATTTAATACACAAATTATCACTAATACAACACTAAAAATCATTTAGTAATGGATTGCATTCGAAACAATCCTCACACATAGCTTTAATTTAGAATTTATATCACTAATCACTATGCTGAGTTACGCTGTAATCTATTAAACTTGAACTATCTTTCAATTTAATCTTGTTAACATATCAACATTTTGAATATAAAAAGACACTATCACTATTCTTCGTAAGTAGCAAAAAAAGATTATGCTATTTATGAATGAAAGTTTAACAGTTTACCTCGGCAGCTGTATTTGGTTTTTCAAAAGTTTCAATATTATAATTTTAATTTTAGACATTTACTTTTTAGCACTTTTTTCAACTTCACATAATAATTGTTTGGATAATACTTTTCATAATTTTATTCTCGTTTAAAATAACACAATCACTTTCTGTATACAACTTATAATAAGTTCACCTTTTAACACTTTTTTATGGTACATTCCATCCGATCTGGATAGAGAAAAAGTCTATAATTCACAGCAAGAGGTGGATAGTCCTCCATAAGGAGACGATCCTCCATAAAAAACAATCCTTCACACTAGTAGATGAATTACTTATTATCAAAATAAAAATCTTCCGCTTGCACCAGATATTCTGCTAACTTAATAAATATTCTTACTTCACAGCATAGTAAATACTGCAAATCATAAATATTTATAATTCAAACTTTTTTCAATGGCAATATAACCTCCCAAAAGTATCTGAAAAAGAAAAGAGAACATTTAAACAAAGTATCAGTTCACGAAACCTTGATTTATATTGTATATTAATAAATCACAATCATAACACTAAATACTTATCTAATCTAATTATACACTATTAATCATGTCGATCATTATGAACGAAATTGACTTATTTCTCACTGTTTTTAAATGACACTGTTTTAAAATATTAAACTTATGATATTTTTCGCACTATCACAATATTTTATAATAATATGTTAAATTATTAATTAAAATATTTACGTTGATTATTATAAACATAAACAATGTTTCACCATGAAACATCGTCTGCATCTGCTCAGTATGTACAAGTAGATCTATATTGATGCATGGTGTGCTATATATTTTTACGGAAATACGTAGGGCTGACGTAACCGGAAGAATTGTTCAGTTTTCATTCTTCTCTCTTGATGAGAATCGAGGGGCTCGAACTTTCACTTTACAATATCTGTTGATAGAAGCATTTTCAGAAAATGTGACCCTGATGTGATTTTGTTAGTGTCGTCTCAAGCTTTCGTTTGAGTATTTCTATGTGACAAATAATACTGTCAAAGTAAAGAAAACCGTAAGTCGAGTTTCCAACAATGCCTATGAGATGTACTCGTATATAGGGTCTGGCTAGCGCCCGACGGCGGCGTACGTACTCACGTACCTTATACTTGCCATCGTGGCGCTACCGCGCCCCTTGATTATATAACTTTTAAAAGTAGTGAAATCTCTCCCCCCCCCCCCCCCAAACAAACCTTTTCAAGGTAAAAGGCTGGCAAGTATAAGGTCGTTTCTTCATGTAAAAATTAAAGATTAATCTTACAACTCTTGATAACCTTAATGTAAAAAAAACTCTTAATAACACTTATGCAGACAAAACCAAACTTTTATTAACATTCATACAGACAAAATAAAAATTCTTAGAGCTTACTCTAAAATTCAACTTTAATTTTCAAACTTCGACAACTCTTATGTAGTCGAAATTATAAATGCTGTATTCTATACAGTAATTTAATTATGGAAATTAAAGATCTTGATAACACTTATATAGACAAAATACTAGTAGCTTTACTGCATACTCTTAAGAAGTGTTGATATTATAATCGTCAGATCAACAAATAATATATCTTCTTTCCTCTTGTGAATAAGTGATCGAACACAAATACTGGAAGAATATGTGATACTTATAGATCAAGTTGGAAAACAAATAATTATGTTAGGATGAATGTCTTCTTTTACCTATTCAATGAGTTAATCACAATCACTCAAATCATGATGCTTATACATCAAGCTAAAAAATCCGAAACTCTCATGTATGAAAATATGAACGTGTAACCATCTTCGCGTTAAGGGTCTGTTGGACAGATTACCATTTCTTTAGTGTCACTTCTCCTTCGATTATCTATACCTTCGATTTGACATAAATTCTCATTTTAATTTTAAGAAAAGAAAGTTATGATATCAATAAATAAATTGGCAAGTTTTTTGTTATAAAAAGTAATTGTTTTCAAATAAATAAATAACCGATTAAATTGAGGAAGGATTATAAATATATGTGTTCATATAAACACTCAATCAAATTGTAGCATGTGAAAAGGTGGATAGCCTGTGAAAAGGTACAGTCGGGTACAATTAAAACTTTGAATAATTGCGACTGCTGCCACGTTCTGTACATGTAATAGAATGGTATGATGTTCTTACATGACATTATCACATGACAAATGTGCCCATAATATGTAGTAATATCATGTTTGTCTAAAATTATTATGTAATTTAACAAGATTGTTTCGCATCATGAAAACTTTTTCATTTATTTATGGAAGCTACGAGCGGATGTACAATCTACTCTACTTAGTAATTCAGTAAATGTATTGCTATCCTTATTTCATTCAAAATCTATGTCCAGGACGATTATATACAATTATATATGAGATTTAAATTCTGTTGATTTTGATTGCCCGATTGGTAGTGGTGGAGGTGGTCATGGCGGCCCTTGCTCGGGGACGTGCCATGACCGAGCACTGAGGCAGATGCCCATTATGCTGTACCTTCCTCCCCGCCGCCCGATTCCACGCAGTGATACCTTTAGAGTATACCTTTTGGCTCCGGTCGGCGGAGTTCCCTATAGTCTAGGCATGTTTTAGCCATGTCTGTGCCCCGAGCAGATATACGTATATATATGCTCGACGCACACATGGACTGCACACGCCCAAACTGGACCTACAGTTTAGCTACACAATACATCCATAGATTGTGTACAGTGGAATCCGAACCACTGGAGCTTCGACGTTATAAGACACTTAAGTATATACATACAGGTGTATGTAAACATAGAGGTGTCCCAATTACAGAAAAGCCGAGAGTCGGGATCGAACCCAGAACTTTTGGATCACGAGTCCGACACTCTGCCTACTGAGCCGTCTCCGCTCTTCTGTTGATTTACATACATTTAAAAAAAACAGGAACAAATTCTATCATGTAGAACGCATTTTTTTGACGGAAAAACTTGCCGCCCCGTCCTATCATAGATAATCGATGAACCACTAAATGTCAGTGTAATTAAGAATATCATAAAATTTTTAATATAGTTAATTTATCGTCCTATTATCCTATAATGCGTAATACTCAAATCATTATATTAAACTGTGAGACCAATGGCCTCAAATAATAATAAACAATGGAATTTTTTAATTAAGTAAAGATTTTAATTAAGTAAAGATTTGAAACTAAAAGCTGTAAACTACATAAATATTAATTTAAAATTTTTAAACTTGATTTATTTTCCAACTAGAGTCATAGAAATTTATTTTATAACATTTTTTTAATATGTAATAATAGTCACAATTATTTTTAATCAACTTCCTGCAATCTTCCGATAATACTAACAGAGGTTTGTAAAACATACATACAAATAACCAAAAATGAGCTTAGAATGATTGCAAGATTAAGTTTGAATTCTTCAAAAATTGGTCAAGGACAGTAATAAATACATATAGAATGAAAAATCGATTCAGAGATTTTTTAACGGTGTTTCATTAACAAGTTAATTTGGTTAACCTTGCATAATTTGAAGATGGTATACATCGTTATCTATGATAGGACGGGGCGGCAAGTTTTTCCGTCAAAAAATTGCGTTCTACATGATAGAATTTGTTCCTGTTTTTTTTAAATGTATGTAAATCAACAGAATTTAAATCTCATATATAATTGTATATAATCGTCCTGGACATAGATTTTGAATGAAATAGGGATAGCAATACATTTACTGAATTACTAAGTAGAGTAGATTTTACATCCGCTCGTAGCTTCCATAAATAAATGAAAAAGTTTTCATGATGCGAAACAATCTTGTTAAATTACATAATAATTTTAGACAAACATGATATTACTACATATTATGGGCACATTTGTCATGTGATAATGTCATGTAAGAACATTATACCATTCTATTACATGTACAGAACGTGGCAGCAGTCGCAATTATTCAAAGTTTTAATTGTACCCGACTGTACCTTTTCACAGGCTATCCACCTTTTCACATGCTGCAATTTGATTGAGTGTTTATATGAACACATATATTTATAATCCTTCCTCAATTTAATCGGTTATTTATTTATTTGAAAACAATTACTTTTTATAACAAAAAACTTGCCAATTTATTTATTGATATCATAACTTTCTTTTCTTAAAATTAAAATGAGAATTTATGTCAAATCGAAGGTATAGATAATCGAAGGAGAAGTGACACTAAAGAAATGGTAATCTGTCCAATAGACCCTTAACGCGAAGATGGTTACACGTTCATATTTTCATACATGAGAGTTTCGGATTTTTTATCATGTATACTTTGATAACTTCTTTACTGGCATTGAACTGATGATTTACTAAAGGAAGAGAGTATATTTGCTCTTGGAACTATACGTTCGAATACAACTGGATCATCAAATTCTAGAATGCTTGATTAGGAACTGGAACTTGGACAATATGATTTTCGAACTTCCAAAACTGGCATTTCTTGGATAAAATGGATGGATAAGAAAGGTGTTTACTTCGTATTAAATTACCATGATCCGTCTGAAGTGACAACTGTGAATCGAAGGCAGAAGGATGGCTCACTACAACAAGTAGAGTCTCGAATTATGTACTCTTATTATAACAAATATATGGGCTTCGTCGACAGCGCTGATCGTTTGTTATCTACTTATAAAATAGATCGTAAGTCTAGGAAGTGGTGGCTCAGAATATTTTGGCATTTTATTGGTGTAACTGTTACCAATACATATATAATATTTAAGAATATAAACACTGATAATTATGTGAATCTAAAACAATTTCGATTGTATCTTGTAGATCAATCAGTTTCTCATAAGATGCTAACTCAAAAAGAGAGAAAACGCAAATCTATCGTTGTTGGTTCGCAAAATCTACAAGTGCCTATTAAAAAGAGACTCTCAATCTACTCGTATGCCAATATATAATCAAAACAGAAGACGTTGTACATATTGCAGTACCAAAATAAGGTAAGTACGAACTCGATGGATATATCAAACTTACAAAGTACTACTATGTTTAAATCCAGACAAAAATTGTTTCTCGAAATATCTTTCCTAAGGAAGTAATAATAACTAAAAACACAATTAAAATTAAAAAATATAAAAATACAAAAAAATTTAAATTGTAACGGGGTTTGTCCACGTTAAATGTAGATTTACTCTACTTAAATTCTCCGTGGGTTTTAGAAAAAGGGAAACAGGGAAAACCATAAACTCACAAATGAAATACACACGTGACGTTAGGTAAAAGGCTACTGCTTATATTATCCAAAAATTGTAACAGAGTAAAAGTACAAATGTGCTTTATTAGCGCACAATCTCGCGGTCAATCGGAAGCTGATATTGTTGAACGCGCTGGTGAGAGTGAGAGAGAGAAGCTGATACTTACAGTAATGCGAAGGACGCTACTACAATAATTAGCCGTAGACTGCGGTCTCGCTTCGGTCCAGCTATCTCGTATGCGGTACGCTCTCTCGACGAAAAACAGTGGCACTCACACGCGTGATCGCAATCTTTATACAATAAATGCCAAGCAACAATGTTATTAATTTCGAGAAGACCGCTCCTTTGCTTCACGGCTCGCGCGCTCGAAGCTCGAATCGAATCTAACGTCTAATCTAACGTTACGCTAGAAGCTTCTCTCTCACGCACTCTCTCACCAGGCGACGCGTTCACAAACCCATCAGCTCTCGTACAGCTCTGGTGCGCGGGAACATCTGAAAGAACCTCACATGCAAATATATACAAACATAGGTATTTAATAAATAGCATGCGGCGTGACGATACTCGTCACATGCCCCCCTTCCAGACGCTGGGTAGCTTTTACAGCGTACCAGCTCTCCAATGCTCTCACCAGCATGCAAAAACGACCGAGATGATAAAATAATAAAATAATAAAGCATTTCTTTGCAAAATAAAAACAAAAGAAAATAAAATTTTCAAAACAAAGCGTTTCAACTCAAACACATGCAAAAAAACCAAACTTCATTGCAAGAAAAAAAAACAAATCAAACTTTTGATAAGGGCTAAATAAATAAAAACACTATCAGCTTCCTTTCACAAAATATATTTTTTAACTGCAAAACTCAAGGTTCGCAAAACAGCGTGACGCATTTCAACTACCGCATCGCGGAAACACTACCACCCTCGGCCTACGTTGAAAAGTCACGAGCTTCTTCTCGTTATCACTCATGATCCTGGATAGAAGATGATTTTTGTCAACCAGATTCCTGGGATTCTCCAACCTATTACCCTATTCTACCCTAAACATTCGCCCTATTTGATCGCGTACGTCTTGGAGACAACTCAACTTGCGGTTCTCGCTGTTTACCAGAACCTTTCGGTCGACCGCGTTTCGCATGAAGTACCGGTGAACCTCTATTTTCAGTTTCAGACGCGTCAGACTCTGCGAGAGTCGCTTCCTCTCTCCCAGGAGCCCTCGTATCGCGAGAAACGACGATTCGGGTTTTACGCGGCCTACCACGCTTACGTGGAACATCCACGTTTTCACTCAGCGCAATATTTCGCCCCTCACATTCATTCTCTTCGCTGACGATCGCTTCCTTGGTATTTGGAACGTCTTCTTCTACAGGATCATCGTCTTCTTCATTAGAAGCATCAATAAAGTTTTCATCTTCACCTTGATCTTCAGCAAACGTAGGATCTTCTCCTTGAACATACGGTTTGATGTCGACAACATGTATCTTCTCAAAGCATTCTCCTTGCTCATTAATCATTGAATAAACATCTCGTCCAATTCTAGCGGTAATCTTGAACGGACCAGCAAATTTCGGTGCAAGTTTAGCATTAATGCCTTGAATTGCAGACGACAGAATGCGATTACGCTTCCAAACCAAGTCACCGATATTAAATATGAATTGTCTGCGTTTCGCGTTGTAATATCGTGCCTGCTTTTGCGATGCTTGTTCGATATTCTTCTCAAGATCCAACTGCAAATCAAATAATCTACACATTCGCTCTTCCCAGTTCTTTACTGCAATCTTCTGAGCTTCCTCTCTAGCAGCTTTTTCTTCTTTCCGCCTGGTACTAAGCGGTGGCGCAGGGTTTCTTCCCATATTTAGGAAAGCTGGACTAACTCCTGTAGACTCTTGCACAGAAGTATTATATGCAAAGGTTAACTCGGGCAAATACTTATCCCAGAGCTTATGTTCCTCCTCAATAAAAGCAGTGATCATCGTTTTGAACGTTCGATTTACACGCTCAACTGGATTCGCCTGTGCGTGATATGGCGATATCATCTGATGCTCAACGCTGCTTTCTGCCAGAAATTTCTTCATAACCTTATTACGGAATTCCGTACCATTATCCGACAGAAATACTTCAGGAGTACCAAACCTTAAAAACACACGCTCCTTCAAAGCATTTTTAATACTAATACCATCAGCTTTACGCAAAGGTATCACTTCAATCCACCGAGTAAAAACATCTAACAGGATCAGCAAATAGGTATAACCATTCTTAGATCTAGGAAATGGACCCATCATATCACCAGCTACAACTTCCCATGGACCAACGAGTTTCTTCTCTTTCATGGTCCCAGCAGGTAACAGCTGTTCCACTTTACACTGTTGGCACACAGTGCATGACTTCACAAATTTCTGAACATCTTTATACATTCGCTTCCAGTAAAAATATCTTGCGACTCGCTCATACGTCTTGCGATGACCCAAATGTCCGGACGTGGGCTCGCAATGCGATTCACGAAGTATTTGCAATATTTTGTCTCTGGACACGACCAGCTTCCAAGCATCCATATCTTCTAAAACGTCTTCTAGAATTGGTTCAGGCTTGTAATGATACAACTTACCAGCAACAATCTTCCAATCTGGAAGCTCGTGAGGCTTTTCTAAAGTTTGCTGATACATCTGTACATACCACTGATCTTTAATGGTTTGTTGAATGTCTTTTAAAGATGCAATTCGTTGTTCATCTAAATCGTCTTCTTCAAACATCCGCGATAATGCATCTGGGACAAAATTTTCTTTGCCAGGTCGATATTCAATCTCATAGTCATATGACTGCAACTCCAATGCCTATCGAGCTAATCGACCATTAGGGTTACGTAGATTACAAAGCCATTTTAAACTTGAGTGGTCTGTAACTACTTTAAAATGATAACCCTCCACATATGCACGAAATTTCTTAATTGCCCAGAGAACGGCAAGACATTCCCTCTCGGTAACTGAATAATTACGCTCCGCAGAGGTTAGAGTGCGACTCGCATAAGACAAGACGTAATCTTTTTCATCTATTTCTTGCATGAGTACCGCACCAATGCCGCTGTCGCTCGCATCAGTTTTGATAATAAATTGATGATCAAACGATGGTCTGTGTAACACAGGCGCTGTCGCAAGTATTGTTTTCACTTGCTCAAACGCGTCCTGTTGTTCAACACTCCAAGTGAATTTTGCTTTGCCACGTAGCACTAGATTCAGCGGCTCCGCGACATCGCTCAACCGATCCAAAAACTTCCGGTACCAGGAAACCATTCCCATGAATCTCTTCAATTTGGTCAGAGTATTCGGAACCGGATACTCCAGAATCGGTGCAACTTTCCGAGGATCTGGACGAAATCCCTCACGATTCACAATGACGCCTAAGTATTTAACTTCGTCACAGTAAGACTTGCTCTTACCTCGGTTAATCGTCAACCCAGCTTCCGCGATTCGCTTCAGAACTACATCTAACCAATGCAGATGCTCATCGAAAGTCTCGGTTGTGATGATAATGTCATCCAAGTAGGAAAAGGCGTACGGCTCTAATTCAGGTCCAATGAGCCGGTCACTCAGCGTTTGAAAAGTTGCAGGCCCGCCTACTACACCATAAGGTAGACGGGTGAATTCAAACAAACCCAACCCAGATACTGTGAATGCCGTTAACGGAATATCTTCTTCCTTCATTGGTATCTGGTGGTATGCTGCACTGAGATCAATGGTAGAAATATATCTCGCCTTCTGAAGCTTACTCAAAATAGTATCCATGTATGGCAATGGATACGCGCTCGCGGTTGTAACAGCATTAAGCTTCCGATAGTCAACGCAGAATCGGTAGGTACCATCCGATTTGCGGACCATGACTACGGGGCTTGACCAGCTGCTGTTAGAACGGCGTATGATTCCCGCGTCCAACATCTTTAGCACTTGAGCATGCATCTCTTCCTCAATCTTCTTTGACACTGGATAATAACGTTGTTTAATTGGTCTCGCAGACCCCACATCAATACTGTGCTGGATCAGATGTGTACACCCCAACGGTACTTCCCCAGCTGGAAGCCAACTGTCTAACAGCTCTTGTAGGCGTTTTCGCTGTTCTGAGGTAACATCGGCCAAACCGATGGCTGCGAGAGCGCTTGCTACTCCTTCTGAGAGAGCAGAAATCTCTAGAGGAACTGATTCGGTGACACCTTCTATTTGTAATCTATTCTCTCTAGGTAAAAGAATCGCGTTAAATGCTCGCATAAAATCTGTTCCGAGTATACATTCGGAATCAAGTGCACTTAAAACCATAACATTTAAGATTCGCGATTGGTCTAACACTATGAACGGCAATTGAACATAACCGTAAATCGGCACGAGCTGTCCATCAGCGAGTTTCGCACCTGGTCCGGTATAAGGAACAATAGCTTGTTTCAGCGCTGTAGCTATCTGTAATCCAATCGGACCTAAAGCGGTGCGCGCAGCTCCCGAGTCACAAAGTGCTCGTAAATGAAAATCACCAATGACCACTGGCATCCACCAGCGACTGCAGTCCACATTGGATGGATCAAATACTGTAACAGGCATCCCTGCTTCTTCAGTAGCCTGACTTGCTTCTTGGGAGGCCGCCACAATAATAGGAGAAGTATGGGCCTGAACTACTTGCTCCCTTTCTCGTTTCCCGAATCTTCTGAGTTCTTCTCAGTCGTCTTATCTTCAGAGTTCTTCTTCTGCGAGCACTCCGAACAAGTTTTAGTTGTATGTCGCGGCCATCCGCACCCATAACATCTAACAAAAGGTTTACATGGACCCCAAGAGTCCTGGTTTTTATTATGATCACTTCTCGACTTCCTAGGAGCATCTTTCTTCTCTTCAGAAACAGCACTTATCTTTCCTGATTGACTGTCAGATACTGTAGTCGCCGTCTTTGCTTGCGACCTCGCTCCTTTAGAGATAGACTTCTTACCTCGGTGCCCTTGTGAAGTAGAAGCTGAGGGTAACCCCAACCCAGCAATAGCATTTCGCACTGCCACCCTTATAGTTTCACCTATATCACCAGGATCCGCGATCGTCGCAACAGGTACTCCGCCTTTAGTCTTCTCCGAAATCTCCTGAACAGGTTTTTCTTTATAAGCCAGTTTCGGCAATAAACATCTGTTAGGTGATGGAGGAGGCTTATAGTGATTTCTATCATGAATCAGCTTTTCAGCGTTCCTGGCCAACATGATAAGGTCTCCTATATTCTTCACTTTCCTTTGAGGCACTTGCATTCTAACTTCTGCCAGCATATTATCATATATCATTTTCAGCTGTACCGCAACCTCCGGCGGATCATCAAGCCTACTCATGATCGCTAGCATCGCCATGATGTGATCACGTACTGGTTCATTTCTTCCTTGTGTGCGCGCTTGCGCTTCCGCTAATAACTTCATCTGAATGTCTTGGTCCATACCGTAGCTTTGCCTAGCATCACTGCAAAAATCTTTCCAAGTCTTCCAAGTTTGTCGCATTTGTCGACACCAGATTAACGCTCCGTCCGTCATAACATGGAGTAACGCATTCAATGAATCCGTATCATCTAAATGCGATGACGCCCTACATTCATTCATTCTTTGAATAAATTCTTCAATGCAACTATCTTTACCACCGTCAAACTGGATTTTCCACTCACGAGCAATTTTTCCAACGTCACGATATGTTGGTCTCGACATCGACGAATATTCATTAACTGCCTTACTCGTCGAAGCAGCTGATCCTCCCCCCCCGAGACACACCTTGGGGTTCTACTTGAGATGGTAATCTGTCCATTCCAGTCATCTTTGTTACTTGACCGGGTACAAATTTTGTCACGTTAGAATTTATCTTAGTACTGTGAGCATCCGGTTCTCTATGTACAACCAACGTATCTCGAAATTGAACTCGAATCTGCTCTACCTCTTCTGTCAACTTGCAATAATAACTTGTAAGGTCCACCATAGACTTTTCCATGCCAGCAGCATACGCATTCCATCTGGCTTCAGATTGTCTAGCCGATTCACGCTGTGCAGCTAACTCTCCTCGCAAACGTGCAATCACTTCTTGATGACTATCTTGCTTCCTGTCTTTATCTTCAAAGTCGTCCTTATTGTTACCCGCGATGTCCAATCTTGCGTCAACGCTATCTTCGCAAGTATTTCGCTGCTGAAGTTCCACTATTTCTTCAACTTCATTATGCACTTCTGCCATCGTAACAATGGGATTCACTCCAGAAATGTCAACATCATCAATGGACCCTCTGTTAGACTCTAAATCACTGTCTCGCTCTATCCGGAAGATATCATCTAAAATTTCTTCTTGCTGATCAGTTTCATCTAAATTTGATGCTTCTGACTCTACAGCGGTTGGCAATCTAAGTCTCACCCACGTCGTCGACTTCGTCTCATTAGACAGATTTTCTTCTCTCAAAATAATCCTCTGAAATGTCGCGTCTCTTCTCGACATTGCGATTTCGCTCGGTTCATTCGTCCTCACAAAATCATACGCAGTGTAATCACCGCGCAATCGCCTAATTAACCTACCCATATTACTGTACCTACTTTCGTCCGTTATCAATTCAAATCTACGCAATAAATCATTTAGTCTATCTTCTGACAATGATATTGCCCATCTCTCAATTTCTTGATCTGCTTCCGCAAAAATATTTACTCGCATCGCCATTGTAAATTTTGAATGCGACCTCGCTAACTTACACGAATTTTTTCCGTCGAAATCAAAAAAATATACAAGAGACAAATTACGAAAGAAATAAACTAATAATGACCAAAATTTAAATAATTGAACAATAACCTATTTCGCGTGTCGCTCTTAATTCAGTCACAGCCTCCTTCGTTCGACAATCTGTGTAATTCCAAATTACACTTATGTAATTTATCAACAAAACTACGACCAGACAAGGAAAAAAAAATTCAAAAGAAAATTTTCCGATTCGAAAGAAAATTCCAAAATAAATTTACAACAAAAACCAAAATTTTATTACCGAGCTGGACTCCAATTAAGAGTTTACTTTCTTTAAAATTTAAATTGAAAAAAATTTTCGCTTAAATTGTAACACGAACAAACAAAATAAAATAAAATATTTGGGGGGGGGGGGTGGGG